>LPNX010080630.1:505435-517597 GCA_001517045.1 Pseudotsuga menziesii
ATCATCAAGTGAATTTATTCTTAACACCATTTGTATATGGCTTGAGGAATAAATACACTATACCAAACCTTGTTTATATGGGAAATTCACTAATGCATTCATGTGA
The DNA here is from genome assembly GCA_001517045.1 of Pseudotsuga menziesii. NCBI lineage: Eukaryota > Viridiplantae > Streptophyta > Pinopsida > Pinales > Pinaceae > Pseudotsuga > Pseudotsuga menziesii. The sequence continues at coordinate 505,542 of LPNX010080630.1, forward strand.
ATGAAGATAATGAATATGGAAGGATAGTGGTTGACATATAGAGATTTAGATATGAACCAAACAATGAGAAGTAAAGAAATAATATATAACCCGTGATGTCTTAATGCAATGATGTGTACTTAAATGGAATAATCTATTTCAAAATTGTTAATCTCCAAGACATAATCCTCATTCATTATCATTATATTAGTTTTATTTATTTCATTTTTTTTAATCCATTTTCATTTCCTACATATAAATCATGGAGACTCATTCAAATTATCATCTTATATTATGCATCTGATATCTTGTAATAAGACCCACCCCTCAACTAGGCTTCTTATTCATTAAATTTTTCACTTTATGAGTGTTAATTAGGTAATTTTGATACTTATTTGGATATTTGGCCCATAAAATTTGGTATCAAAATTGATGACCCTTGGTGTGGCTCCTTCAAATGGTCCATCTTTCCATTTTCATAATAATTTCTTTTTCTTGACATTGGAATTGTATGAAAATTTCAAGGTTGATATAATAAATAGGAAATGACACAGAGTAAAACTTTAAAGTTTTTGTTTTTTGTATTTTAATAAATACATGTTGTACAATTTAAGAGTTTTGTACACATAAATGATATAGGTGGAGTCATCACAAGATGCCCTTGTACACCTCTATTGCTACTCGAAAATTAATACCGCATTAGACGTAATATATTTATGGATTTGACCTTCCACATACCCTATGGTATATTGGAATCACCATAGGCATACCTAAGACCATACCTATACCACATTGTCTCTCTATATAGTACATTGAGTACAGCACTTGAGGGGATCACTCTAAAATTCCTAGGAATCATTTAATACAACTAAGGGTATGGTCCATTTTCCTTGGTTAGTGTCATGGAATACTATCCTATTACTAATATTGGAAACCAAATGGTTACTATAGATCTATAGATTATGACTTTACATTTCCAATAATACCTTTGAATGATCCCATTTCTTCCCTAAAATTTAAGGCAAGCCTATTTGATGCAGTCCTAGGTACACAAAAACCCTAGCCAACTAAAAATAAAAGAGAATACCTAGGTCAGTTATATTGAAAGTATTGTGGTTAAATAATAACAGTGAAATATAAGGTGTCAACACACTAGGAAAAACCTCCAAATGATTACAAGTGAAAAAATTTGAAATATAAGATTGGAAGTTTCATTTCTCCTAGAAATCAAGGAAAGTGGACACCAAACTAATTTCCCACCAGGGATAACATCCTCCAAAATATGAATTAATTTCAAAATATTCAATATACAATTGAAGGAACCTTGATGATGTAAATATTACCATGGGAGGAAAAGAGGACCTAAAATATATGGCAAGCAAACATAATATGAAAGAGATGGCATGCAACGTGGATATCAAAGACATGAAAGAGGGAATTATAACACAACTATCAAGCTTATATGTCCCAAAATCCCACCCTCATGGGGAAGCAAACCCAACAAATCTTCCTCAATATAGAATTCAACCAAGTATAGTGTAAGACCCAAATAATAAGACTAGATAACTTCCTCCTCCTTAGATGGACCATTTCTCCTCTCTATAATGAACTTAGTTGAGTGCTCTACTTGTCCAAATGAGGGAGGCACCTATCCTATTTATACTAATCAACTGAGAGGCCTAATAACCAACAAGGATTACTTCTCCTTACTTCCATGGCCAAATTTCCTTAGAAGACTCAAAATTACATTTTAATAATACTTTTGTGGGTACTACTGACATGAATTACAACAGAGGTTTTACCTCAATACTTTACATGACCAATTACATAAATGACATCTCTAATCAAAGGAGCACCATCTCTAGAAGGGGTAATAATAATAATACAAAAATAGAATATCTTCCGTAGTTACATTTCTTTAACACTTAACAACCAATATCGAAGGTATGCACAAAAAAACAACAAGGAAAACATGGTTTCAACATTGATAATTTTTATATTTCATTTACAGGCCCAATCCTACAAGTTTTTTCTAAGATTAAGTTAACCTTCACTCTTACATCCATCAACATGGGATTACACATGAGTACAATTATAAAGGAAAAATGTTTTACAACAACAACAACAATAACAATAATCTATTTTTAAGGTCACCACTAAGTGAGACACCAATTTGGTGTATGAGACCCCCTTGTTGGTGGGACAAGGGATCCCCCCCTTGCACAATTATTTAACTGCTAAAGTCTACAGAGGTGTATGTACACTACACCCCTCTGGATTTGAACCTGTGACCTCCTAAGAAGAAACACATGCTCTTAACCACACCGGGGCTTCACTTGGTGGCCAATATCCTATCACGTTAGTTCATATTGTGGGTTTTAAAATTATAAAAAATCGAACCAATATATTGCAGGTATTGGGGGGATGAGGGGTTTAAGGTGGGGGTGGGTAGAGTGATTTATAAGGACTGAGATATAAAAAGGGGTGGGGAGGAGGTTTTAAGTATTGGGAGGGGGTTTCAACAAAAAGTGTTTGGGTCAATATCTCTCGAAATTAAGGGTATTCTTTAATATCCCACGATCACATGTGCTATGTGAGAGGTTCACTAAGTGAAGTCCCCTTGCTTAACCATTAGGCCCACTCATGTTGTACCATGTAAACATAAATGAAAAATGTATTCACAAATAGAAGCTGAGGTTTTCGAGACCTTGAGATATTAATACATCTTGAATATAAAATAAACATGTAAAGCTTGGAAGGTCTCATTTTGTGGAATTTGAACCCCTCACAATTTAAACCAAACTCATAAATGTGAAGAATATATATATATATATATATATATATATATATATATATATATGCCCAAGATAATGACAGGCTTCACCAACATCTTGATCTAGAGATAGCTTTATAAATATGAAAATCATGCATAAAATTTACCGAGATACACTAAGAAGAAGAAGAGATGGACTCTTATGGTTTGAACCCAAAATTTCATACAAAAGAAAAATTAAAAATAAAATATTTATAGTTTGAATAAACTCAAACCAATGCTAACTCAGGACAAATCTGTTAAATCTTGTCTTAGGAACCTTCTAGCTCAAGTAGATTGTCCTCAAAGTTGAACGTGGAACTTTGAACAAAAAAATCGCCAAACTACAAACACGATTAACCTAAGATTTAAGCTAAGAGGAACTACCATGAAAGAGTGTAAGGAATACCTAGGACCACGACCTCTTCCCTTAAACTATCACAAATATTATTTTCTCATATACGAGCAAGAAGAAAAAATACTACAAGCAAAACTAGAAAACCCCAATTATTGGGAAGCAACAATATCCTCAAATCGAAATCAAATGATAAGTTACTAAGCACACAACTAACTACTTACCCTAACATAGTGAATGGGAGAATGCCTTGAACCTACAAGGCCACCTATCGATGGTTGAGATCCATTTCTTGAACGTGCACAGTACATTCATCTCTCTTTTAACTGTTTTAACTTCTTCCCTTACTAACACATAGCATTACCCTTCATTTACAATTAATAAGGGCCATTTGAGAGTGTTGGGTTGCACAGTAAACTAACCATAAAGGGATGATCTCTAAACCTCCATTGAGAGGTAGAGCTTCACCCATAGAGAAAAAATCAAGACGAGAAAGGAGAACCCCGATACATCCCTCCTTAATAGTTGGAAGTTCGAGGAAAACACAATATAATAAAGTCAAGAATGGAGGTTCAGACCAAGTGGAGTGTAGAGAATCCACATACTTCCTTTTCAGGTTCCAGGTGTCTTCCGCTCCATTTGACCCACATTAAATGGTGAAATATTTGTCTAGTTATTCTTCAAATCCCCTTCTTCCTAGAGTCATAAGTTGTTAAATGAGCAAAGGAAAAGTTACCACACCATGCTTGAACGCTAAACACATTCTAGGAAAGGACAATATAATCCTCTCTCCCCTTATGCCTTCATATAGTTACCACACTATCTGCACTGTAGAAAAAGTAAAGCATAGATTATAAAATGTGCTAAGTAAGACTCAATCCCACATTAGAGGCCAAGATCACTCTAAGCCAAACTTTTGACTAATTAAAAAAATATATATGTAAAGTTAATGAAAAAACCTATTCTTGTAATATTTACTTATTAAACCATGCTACTACTGCAGAAATCAACTAGCTTGTATATCATATACCCTTGCACACAAATAAAACATATACAAATATTTGAAACTAAGTCCTTATGGGAAAATTGTTATGGATGGACTTTTGTATGCTCATGAATATAAAAGAAAATAAAATGAAATTGTTATGGGTGGACTTTTGTATGCTCATGAATATAAAATAAATAGTTTTTGTAGTAGTACTTTTGTATACTCTCTTGTTATTTATAAAAGATGATGGACTTTTGTATGTTCATGAATATAAAAGAAAATAAAATGAATAGTCTTTGTAGTACTTTTTAAAACTTTCTTGTTATTTATAAAAGATAAAATTATGGGACATTACAAATTGGTATCAGAGCTGAGTTTCATCACTGTAGTACTCTGCCTAACCGATAGAGTACTGTGTCCATTTCTCTGTGATGTTCTTTATCTTAAGCTTACTCTAAGTTAGTTTTTAATAAAATCAAGACTTTTAATCATATTACAGGTTTATACCCATCTCTGTTCTATTAGTTTTATAAACATATGAATGTACAAATATGAACTGTAAACATATTAAAGTAGAAATACGAGCTGTACATGTTGATAAACTTCCTGAATTTTTATAAATTAGACCATAATACCATGCATGAATTTAGTATCTAAATACCTGAAATTTAAATACCTGGAACGAGGTAGATCCAGCAGTTTTCTATAGACCTTGTAGGCTCCTTCCTCTTCCAGCATTCCATCCAAGCCTTGATTAACAAAATGATGTGCCACCCTACCGACTAGCTCTCATCATATGCTGGCCCTAGGAACCCATGGGTTTCCTAGCCCCCAAGCCCATAGACCAATAATACGAAGAGAAACTTCTATATCTTTCTTCCTTTCCACCCATTTCTCCGTCATTTACAGATATTCTCCTGCTTGATTTAACCCCCTCCTCAAGTTTTTAGTCATTTTCCACCCCTCATGCAGAGTCTAATTTCCCCAAATAAATCCAACCTCCCCATCTCCCTCTGATACCTCTCCTAAATACCCATTTTCTTCCTCCTTTTTCCACCTTCTCCACCGCCTTTTCCCCAAAACCCTTCATTCCTTTTCCTTTCTCTAAGTTTTCAATGCTAGTCCCTTCTTATAATCATGAATATTCATTTATTTATTCAATTGTCCTTATCTTGTGCATCCCAATAATTAGGGTTATTTAAATTGAATTGAATAAGTTGGTTGTCAAGCATTTATTAATTCTTGGAATGTTCACCATTGGTCCCTCATGGGATGGCGGTTTAGTAGCTAGTCCTACTCAAATCAATTATGTTGAAAAAAAAAATTTAGTACTTATCTTGTGTACAGGTGAGTATCTTATTTGTCTTACTTGATCAGAATCCGATGTTTGTAATCATATTTAATAAGTAGCATTATAAAATCAATCATGTCATATCTTGATGGTCATATTTCATAGTTCAATATACATGTTTAACCTACACGGAATGATTTGGTCTACTTAATTAATCATTGTTTTATTCTAGTTATTTCCTCTTGGATTTAATTGAACAATTGACTACGTTTACCACAAGAGCGTAATAATAACAATAACAATAATATTAATTGTTTAATTAAATAATTGACTATGGTTAACACAAGATCTTAATAATAGTCATCATAATAATAATAGAAATAATTGTCTAATTAAACTATCGAATATGTTTACCACAAGAGGCACTATAATAATAATAATAATAATGATGATGATGATGATAATAATACCATTAATAATAATTATAATTAAATACATTTTATAGTTGTTTGTTTTTAACGACAAGTATCATAGTCATGAGCATGTTATCTCTACTATTCATAATCAAAGCACCCTTAGGGGTTTAAACAACCCTGAAAATTTTGTTAATGTAAATGTACAATGTTTTAATTCTACTCATGACAACTTTCTAAGGATTATTCTAATTTACGACACTTGATCACTTACGTATTACAGTGTTCACCTATCATTAATGAATATGTTAACTTAACATTCATTATTTCATTAACATATTTACCTATGAAAACCTATACCATTATTGATTGTGTTAAGTATTGGTATGCCGATATTGGTATACGTGTGCAAAGTGTGCATGCGTGGCCAGTGCATGCATAGATCATACACGTACTATAAGAAAACATCATATATCATATAATAATAATAATAATAATAATATTAACAAAATAATAATGATTCACATAGATAGGACATTCATGGATACAAGACATAACAATCGCAAATACCTAACCGAATTAACATACAAACATGTAATCTTTTCATCATCATCAATCATTAATTATTAATGAATTAAGTTATAAAATCATTATATTTTCATATTCATTACTCAATCAATTATTTTCAAGGAAGAGACACCTACTACTACTAATCTTGGTGTCGTAGATCCCCCTTGACCCAACATAGTACTAGCTATAACATCCTCCCATCCTAACCTACGTCCGCACCCTCCCTATCCTTCCTCTGCTAGTATAGAAGTGGATGTCGGCTTCACCGACCTGACCACATAAGAACCTGAGAGCGATAGCGTCGGCTAAACAACAGACCTATCCTCTCCTAGCAGGCATCCGACCGTCGTCATCACAACAACATGGGGAGCATGTCTCAGCACGGCCCTCCCACGACCTTGGGTACCCGACCATCGTCATCACAACAACACGGGGAGCGTGTCTCAGCACGGCCCTCCCATGACCTCGGGTATCATAAAAACATAAGGTCGAACACATCCATCCCTCTCAACATCCTGGGTCTATATACCCTATCAAAAACATACTTTGCTGCTATCAAGATTATTGGTCTATGTCATCGTATCATCAATTTTGGTAATCAAGGCTCTTCTGCAGAAATAGGTACTATACCACACTTCATATAAAGTATCCATTTATTACGTAGCTCGTGTGTCTTGCAAATTAGTACTTTGAAAAAATACATTCATAATAATATCTACATTCAATCATCAGTGGGTGCATATTATCAACAACATTTTCTTTCATTGTATAAATCATTAAATTGATCACATCATGGTTCGATATCCATGTACCACATTATGTATATATTACATTGATCAATGATCACAATTAAACATACATTATATTTATGAACAAAGGAATACCATGATAACTATAACATAGTAACCTCACAACATAATAATAACATCACAATCAATGTATCAACATAAGCATAGTAACATCTTAGACGTCTATCATGTCATAAATATGGTTTACTTAGTCGAACTGAGTCCAACATTTACTAATAAAATAAAATGCAACATGTCGATATGTCTAGTCAAAATATGGGCATTACATATACCCACCCTTCAGGAAACTTCGTCTCGAAGTTATTGTTATGGATGATTATAAGAATATATTATTATGCATAATATAGGTGTCTTACTACTAGAATTCATTAGTTATGGTAGTCCCACTTGGAGCCTTACTTAATCAACCTGTCGATGTCATTTTACTATTTTACTTCTTTTATCACCTAATATATGCTCTTAAATTTTATCTAAAAAACATATCCTAGTAACTACTTATGACCTCCTCGAGTATCCCCATTTGTAACATGCATCAAGGTTCATTATACCCTACTAGAATCTTATCAACAACAATTTATATAGTGTTATATAGTCTTGTTCTTGTTGTGATTCATAAGAATATGTTATTGCCCAAAATATCGTTTATTTTGATTCTTCGTTTTATTATTATTAAATTATTATTAATATTAATATTAATATTATTATTATTATTTTTATAGGGCTTGTTTAGGAATTGAATTATTTATTGAATCTCTCTCTAATTCATACGACTTATGATCTCATAAATTTATACGGCTTGCGACTTTTTGGGATCCATATTGAGAGTGGTGTAGTGTCTATAATAACATGAATTCCACTATGTTTATTAATTAACTCCTATTTATCAATACATTTTCCTTAAATAGAACACTTACACCATGAATGGCGCATTATACATAGAATACTTACAATTGCACTACTTATTTCTTGGTAATTTTAATAACGTGACACACTTCTATAGAAATGAAGTTTAATTGTTAGTTTGCATGCTTGTCATATCATTTTCTACGACAATACCTGAATTCCATTTATAAGTTCATCTCTTTCTATACTAATTCCTATTATTAGTCCTCAAACAATTGGCCATTTTGAACTCGTCTCTTATCGCTAGCATTCTTATGGTAATTATATGTCATAAAAAAAACATATTGTTTTCAATCTAATTTAGTTATCACGTATATTTACCCATTGATATCATCATCAGTTTCACCCCTCTTAGTCACTTACTAATTACACAACTAAGCATTATATTGCACCACTCTTTTTAATATGCATCAAAATGTATCTTTAGTACTTTTAATGTTTACATCACTTAATATATTATATTGTGCCCTATTCATTTCATACTTAGTTAGGTGCAATAAGTATATATATATATATATTATTTACCCATTACTCTTCTTGCCATTCTTTTATCCTTTTTACATCCATAGGTTTTCTTATACTAATCTTGAATGTAGCACTCTTCTTTATACAATTACCTTTTTATATCTTCTTTATCCTTGCTTAAACTCGCTCTCTCTCCCTCTCTCCATATATAGCTATCAATAGATATTAAGTCTACTTGATCTATTTATTTAGTTATTTATGTTGCATGAGTACAAGTACATTTACAATCCCTTTTTAATTACGAGATTACATTAGCATACCTATCACTCAATATTAGCAACCCTAAATATTTTATTTATATAGACATAGCATTCCTTATAAAACCTCTTCTCTACACCTTGTCTTTCACGTTTATTGTTTCTCATCTATTTATTAGGTCTTACCTCCTAATATCTTAATGTGTTAATTTATAATATTGTTTATGCTCAATGAGTATAGGTTTACTCATTATACCTTTATTTGAGATTGATTATCATTATTACTTTCACACCAATAAAGTTACAACCTACACCCTACCATAACCTATTAGCTTCGTGGTATGCTAAACAATGCTAACCCCATGGGCTCATCTATACATCATCATATCCTTTCTCCCACGTAATGTACACATACTGTCTCTCCTCGGCTCCTCCATATGACTTGGTTGATGAATTTTGGCTTCAATGTATTTTCTTTCCTCATTTGTACATTCATATTCATCTTCAGTATACTTACACCAACCATACCACTCATCATCACTTTATACATATTACATGTTATCAACTAAAGTATGGATAGTTTTCTAGCTTGTGTCCCCACCTCTATCCAATCCTATCTATGGTATTATAATTCATTTCAAGATTCAATTCTCCATTGGCGATGTGAAAGACACTTCCACAAGTTCATGGACATTCCACACGTTAAATTCATAAACAATTTATTTAACATAAGGTTTTGTGACTCTCTTGTCTATAAACATTTTTAGGTGGCAATTTTATCATAATTTAAGTTGGAAATGATGTTATTATAGGAGAAATAGAATCATGTTACAATCTTCGTAAAAAGTGATCAAACATGTCTACTAGCCATAGTAACACAAAGCACATGTGTATCTCCTTCATCGTTTTCTCCTCACTAAGTTTTCTTAATAGTCGAATAATGGGGTTAATCTACCCGATACTTTCCATTTAGATCTTGTAACAATTTTTACTCTCATAACTTATCTTAACTTTAATCTCTTATTTTTAACTTATTGATTATACTTCGTAAGAAATATTAATTAATGTTATTAATTTATCAACAATTATCTTTAATTATACCAATGATCTTAATTATAAAGAGTTTAATTTATACTAAATAAGCAACTTAGTTAATGACATGAAGGCCTCCTTATTATCTTGCCCTAAACATTTAAATAGTTAAACCTAAATAAAATTATGATAATTTCAATAATCAACTTAAAAGAATTTTAGTTGTTTCAAATAATTAAATTAAATATTTTAGTAATTCCTAATAATCAAATTATAATAGTTTAATAGTTTCAATTAATTAAATTTAAAATTTTCGAATAGTTTTAAATAATCAATTTAAAACATTTTAATAATATGAAATAATTAAATTAAAACATTTTAGTGAGTGGACCCTAGATTTACATAACCACTTTTCCTTGTAATACTCACACTTTGTAAAATGTAAGATAAGTTAATAATTATTAATTTCTCATGAATTAAGAATATTTGTATACATAGATATTTTTATGCAACTCCAATTCTCATACTACAATTAAAATTTCAATCCATTCAATTTCATCCATTCGGTGATGTATTGAATTAAAATTTCAATCCATTCAGTGACATATTGAATTAAAATTCCAATATCTTATTTATTAATTATCATACATAATATCCAAATCTATACTCAAATTTATATTCCTATTATCATACATAATGTCCACAGATATTCTACAATTTATATCTATATTATGGACTGTTGATTGAACCATACTTGTCTGCACTAATCAATAAATGGATGGTGCATTTTTATTCAATTTAAGCTTTATATACAATAATAAAAAGTATAAACAATTATTTGATTTTAAGTATAATTAATTCATTATTATATTGCTAGTTGCATAGTATATTTATTTCCTAAAAGTTGAAGGTTATATTGCTATTATATATCTTTGTTTGTTTTGTCATTAATGATTTGGCTAATTCATTATTTATTTCCGAACACTACAAAATTCATATAGCTGTCTGATTTTGTTGTGATTATGTGATTACTTTACACATTTGGCATGGGCATATTCCATTAATTTGTTCTTTGCTATGTCGTTTGTCAAGGCTGGATTTCTGCAGGCCGAAGCTTTGCCCATGTTAATCATAATAGATTACAATTTTTGGAAAACGAAAGGCTTTGCAAGTGGCCAATGGCCTGAGTTTGTCACTTGAATATTCATCAATCATGCAATCCTTTCACTCTGCAGCATGGCATAGAGCAGAATAGGCAGCTTATTAGATTTGACTGCATAATGGGCCACGTAATCTGGTGATCCCATTGACAGAAACTAAGAAGTTAAGAACAATCACATTTAGTGTTTATTATCATTAATGGAAGTGTGTCCATCTTTTTTTGTTTACATGTACTGAAGGGTGAAATCATGAAGTTGGGTTTCTATTCCGTGACAAATGCGCCTTCAAAATCATATTCTAGAATCTTTCGGCCGAACTAACAATATTTTTCGGCCGAACAAACAATATTTTTCGGCCGAAATAATTTAACATTTTTCGGCCGAATATTTGTTTTTTCGGCCGAACGATAAAAGTTGACGCCGTGCCTCGTATTGAACGGCTTGCCCAGTTTGCCGGAAAAATACCGTCCGGCTAAGACCGTTTGCCAGATAAGTTTTCGGCCGAATACTTTTTCGGCCGAACATTTATTCGGCCGAGGAATTATTCGGCCGAAAAATTGTTCGGCCGAACAATTATTCAGCCGAAAGAAGTTTTTATATATACAAACAGAAGATCACTGTGGAACGTTTTTTGACGCCCGCGATTACGATTCATTGGTTTGGCAGGGGCATGTTGATGGGCATGTTGATGATGGTTTGGCAGGGGCATGTTGATCACGGTGGATGAGGATTTGTGGTGCTGCGTTTGATAGTTTAGGCTCGGGCGGTGGTGGCTGTTCGTTTGGGCTCGGGCGGCTCTGTGGCGGTGTTTTTTGACGCCCGTGGTTACGATTCATTGGTTTGGCAGGGGCATGTTGATGGGCATGTTGATGATGGTTTGGCAGGGGCATGTTGATCATGGATTTGCAGGGGCATGTTGATTACGGTGGATGAGGATTTGTGGTGTTGCGTTTGATCGTTTAGGCTCGGGCGGTGGTGGCTGTTCGTTTGGGCTCGGGCGGCTCTGTGGCGGTGTATTTACG
>LPNX010080663.1:7764-41361 GCA_001517045.1 Pseudotsuga menziesii
ATATCCAGTCTCCATTGTTGATAATTTGCATGATCAATTGTTAATTGCTATGAGTGAAATTAATCTACTGCAGGCCTGAATTTCTACACCCGAAACTATGGGGACCTACCTAATGAATTGATATGACTTGTTTACATTATTAATCTTCCCGATCGGAACATTGGGGCATGATCACATGACTCAAATACATAATAGAAACATCCCGGAATAAACATCGGGTTACAATACATAAGATACATAGAAGAATACATTCCGAAGTTACATATACATCAACAGTGAGAAGGTTAGAAATGGAAAACAAAAGACGAGAAGATCGAATAAATGAAAGAGTGGAAGATAGAAGAAATGAAATAGTAGAAGATAGAGGAAATAAAGAACAACAAGAGTCTACTTTTAGATTTCCAATATTAGATACTAGTATCATCCTAGGAGAAGAAGTAAAAATGAAAAATATTCTACCATCTATTTTACTTCTATTTTATGGTATGACTTCTGAAGATACAGATTCATTTTTATTTGAGTTTGATATTTTATGTTGTACCTATGGATATACCCTTGATACACATAAACTTTGCCTCTTTCCTGGTACTCTTAAAGCACCCGCATTGAAATGTATCATGGGATTAGGAGAACATACTATAACCAGTTGGGATGACATGAGAAAGATTTTTCTTAAGAAATATCAAGCATACTGTATATCTAAATATTGGAAAGATGATATTTTGAGGATGTCTTAGCAAGAAGATGAAATTTTATAAGAATATCTTGAGAGATTTCTGTATAACTTACAAAAATCCAAATATAATTCTTTGACTTTTGATATCATCCAAACAATCTTTTTGAAAGGTATATGAGATGAGTACCTTGATACTATTAATGTAATGGTGAAGGGATATGTTTCCTACTTACCATTTGATGAAATTACATATTCATGTCAAAATTATTCATGTGGAAGATCCAAAAATGGAAAAAAGGGATGTAACTTCAAAAATAACCAAATCAGCAACAGGGAGTATATCAAGAGCTGAACTTGGAAACTTATTAGAGTATTTCAACATTAATCTTTTGAGTACTTTAGGGACACAAGTTGAAGTATAAAAAACTAAAAAAGATGAGAACAACAAGATCAACAAGATCAACAAGATCAAGCTCTATGAATTTTCTGTCCTAAATGTAGGAAGAAACACCCATTGAAAGAATGTTCTCTAAATAATGTTCAGATTTGTGGATTATGTTCAAAAAATCATAACACTAGTGATTGTTCTAGGTTGAAAGATTTACAAGCAGCTCGAGTGGAGGAAAAATAAAGCATGTAGGCTCTTTATCTTCTGGCACAAAAAGGGCCATGGCAACCACATTTTCCAGGTATGTATCAAGACCCTATGCAACATTTTTTCCATGTTATCAATATCATGTTCAAAATTCATGGAATGCACCTATTCCTTGGAAAACTTGGTTTCCTTAGCAAAACCAAAACCAACATGCTCAAAAATGGCAAGGATATGCTCATGGAAATAAAACATACTAGCAGCCCTATCCACAACCTTACCAACAGTATTTTCCTTACCCACAATACTAGAAGAATCAACCTTCATTTCCTCCACATACAAATCCCGGTTCCCAACTAACCCAGCCTCAACAACTTTGACTACCATCTAACCAACCTCCACCTTAACCAACGTAGTTACGAGCCCATCCTGTAGCAAATCCTAATAATAGAGTGGAGAAACCCATGTGTAATATTGATGAAGGAACACCATTTTCATACTCAATCCTTCCTATTCAAAAATCCACTTGAGGTCTGGAAAAATTTTGGAAAAAAAATCCCCTGTTATTCTAGAAGAACCAATAGAAACAGAGAAAATTCCAAAAAAATCAAATACAAAAAATTTGGAGTTAGACAAATAAAATCAGAAGGGTAAAATGTTAATGCCTCAAACACCTCCTTTTCCAGAAAAGTTAGTTAAGGAAAAATGATCAATTACTCTTCCTGAATTTGATGTCTTGGATGAATTAACAAATGTCTGTGTAAAAATTCCCTTATTACAAGCCATTAAAGATATCCCAATCTATACAAAGGAAATGAAGGAGTTATGTCTAAACAAGACTGGCAGAAAAAAGAAAGATCCACCAACAATCCATGTAATTGGAAATTTAGTAGGATTAATGTCAAATACTGTTTTTGTTGAAAAATATGTCGATCCACGAATTCCAATGGTAACGATAACTATCAATAACTTCTCAATTTCAAAAGCATTAATTGATTTAGGTGCATCTATTAATGTAATGACACCGGAAACAATGAAATATCTGGATTTGAAAAATCTTAGACCAACCACTACAGTCTTAGAGCTAGGTGATAGATCTAAAGTAGCACCAAAACATATACTTGAAGATATCATAGTTTCTCTGGATTCCTGGGAGTATATAACGGATTTCCTAGTTCTTCAACCAAAATCTAATTTAGGGGGACATCCACTAATTCTTGGAAGGCCCTAGTTGGCTACAGTTGATGCTTATATTGGTTGTAGAAAAGGAAATATGATCATTTCATAGGGACCAGAAAGGAAACAAATTACACTTTATCCTTCTACTCAAATACCTTCTATGACAGATTAGTTATCCTGGATTAATGAAACAAAAGAACAACATGAAGAAGTAATTCAACCCATCCTAAGTATTAATCAAGTTTTTTATTTTTGAGAGGAAAATAATGAAGATTTGCTAGATTACTTTATTTCTGAACCATATTTCTTTGAACAATTAAGGAAAATGCAATATATTGTTGCAGATTAGGTCTTAGGCCAAAACTTTCAGGAAAATTGCACATTTGATTCTTTGGAAACATCATTTGATGATATTTTTTCTATTTATTCAATAACAAATGCTCAGAGAAAAACCATCGAAATCATTCCTTGAAAATACTTGAATATTGGTGCACATCTTACTTTATCACAAAAAGAATAGTTGATTGCATTATTGAATAAATATCACAAGGCATTTTCTTGGGAATATACTGACATACTAGGGATTCATCAGGAAACATGTACTCATCATATTTACACGGATGATAATATAATACCTCTAAGGAAACCTCAACGAAGAATGAGCCCCTTACTAAAAGAAATAGTTAAAGAAGAATTGCAAAAGATATTAAAGGTAGGATTTATCTACCCTATCTCTGATAGTCAATGGATTTCTCTGTTAGTGGTTGTTTCTAAGAAAAATGGAAAGTGGAGAATTTGTGTAGATTATAGGGAGTTAAACAAAGCAACACTTAAAGATTATTTTCAATCACCATTCATTGATCAAGTATTGGATGCACTAGCTGGGAAAACATATTTTTCCTTCTTAGATGGATTCAGTTGATACAATCAAATCAGAATTGCATTAGAATACCAGCACAAAACTACTTTTACATGCCCCTAGGGTACATATTCCTATAAAGTTTTAACTTTCGGTCTATGTAATGCTCCAACTACTTTTCAAAGAGAAATCTTGGCTATTTTTGATGATTTAATTCATGAATGTGTAGAAGTATATATGGATGATTTTTCTGTGTATGGAAACACTTTTGAAGATGCCTTGGAAAAATTAGAGAAAATCCTAAAAAGATGCATAGAATCAAATCTTTCCCTTTGCAATGAAAAATGTTTCATGATGTTTGTTAACGCAAAAAATTGCTCATATAACCTACGTCACACAAAGACATTCATTTCCTAACCCATTCTACCGCCACGCCTATTTAACCTACGTTTTTTCTCTCAAAAGTTCCAAAATTGCCCTCAAAGGGCTTAAAAACCTACAAAAGAGCTTAAAAAGCTCAAAAAGGAGCTAAAAAGCTCAAAAAGTGAGCTAAAGCCCCAAAAGGGGCCTAAATACCCTCAAAGGGCTTAAAAACCTCAAAAGGAGCTAAGAAACAAGCGAAAAGGGCTTAAAATTCTAGGTAGGTACCAAAACCCTAACCAGGGGCTAAAACCCCTAAAAGTTAAGAAAAACTATAAATAGAGGGGTGGAGGTCCCCATCACACATGAATCTTCCTTCCTATCGTTATTATGCCCACATGAGTACCTTGAGAGACCATCACTCTCAATCTATTCATCCCCACAACTCCATTTCCTCCATTTGCTCATTTCCTTGTGTGGTTAGGTAAGCTCCACACTATTCAAGCCTATGGAGAGGCATTGTTATTAGTTTGGGCATGGTGGCCCCCTTTTAAACCAGATTGGAAGGTATATTGTATCATTCTTGTCTTTTCAGTTTTTAGTTTGTAGATGTTTAGTTATTTTTCTTCTAACAGTTTGCTGCAGCTCTTTTTTATCCACAGACACTACCCTTTCATCCTATAAATGGAAGGGAGGTGCATCTACACATGGCTAGCAATTTTTCCCAGCTACAGTTTGGTGACTCCACCGAGTCAATCCCTCAAGATCCTTGGGGTTTAATAGTTTTTTGTAGGTTTTTGAGTAGTTGTTTGGTAGTTTTTTTCAAGTTTTCTTTCATTTCTGTTCCTGATCGAGCCCTCATGAGGTTGATCCAAGCCCGTCTGACCACAATACTAGTTATTGTTGGCCGTTCTCAGTTCTATTTTTAATTTTTTTAGTTTTCGGCCAAAAAAACATATTTCGGGCTGAAAGGAGCAACCCATTCGCCTATTCAACCTAGAACAGAGCAACCTAGTCGTCTTTTTGGTCCCAATAGGAACGACCTTCCTCTTTAGGCTCCGTCGTTGCTTGGTTCGGCCTAGAAGCAACCCAGTCGCCCATTGAGGCCCGAAAGGAGTGACCCAGTCACTTATTCGGCCCCGAAAGGAGTGACCTTCCTCTCGGGTTTCTTGTCACTGCTTTTCGGAATGTCTGTGCGACTTAGTCATCGTTGTCCAGCAGCCAGAAGCGACCTGTCTTTTCTACAAGTAGTTTCACATTAGGTTACTTGTATGGTTAAACTGTTTACAAAAGAAAATCTGTTTATTATTCGATTAAGTTTCTACAAGTTTATTTCATTATCTTAAAGCTCAGTTGGAAATTAACCCTCTTGTCCAGCCCTCCTCTACTTAATCATCACCCTCTGAGGTATTTTGAGATAAGATAGAGGGTTGAAAAAGCATAGTAATACGCACATGTCGTTGATATTGCTCTAATCCACTAAAAACAAGTGTCTTGGAATCTAGAGGTGGTGGAAACAGTTGGGGGTTTCACAGCGTTCACGTCCTCCCTATTGAGTAACGTTGCATTTGAGGAGTGACCTGTGGATCTATGGGTGGGATTTTTCCCACTTTGATGAGAGCTCAAGACTCCTTTTTGGCCTAAGAGGGATACAAAAAAAGGGAAGTCACACTGCTAGTTATTATTTTACACTTTGTAGTGCACTTCAGTTCTGTTTATTTTACTAACTCATATGTTATAGGTTGTGTTTCCCATTGCCTCATCTATTAAGAAATTTTAGTACTATTTTCTTATCAAACAATTAACAAATAATAAAAAATAAACAAAGCTCATACACAAAGTACACACACAACCACACCATATAATTCAACCAAACTCGGTTCATGACCCCGAGCAAACCTTTAAAATTACCCAATTTACTTTAAAATCAAAATTTTGCAGTTTGAGGACATAAGTCCCTAATTGCCATAACTGCAGGAAGTAATTGGGATTTTCCCTAAAACTCACTATGAGGAGTACCGCAGGAACCCCAAAGTAGCTGGCCAATAAGAGGAATTTCCAAGCAAAATGGGAAACGACCCCTTTCGATTGACTAGAACGCCTTTGTGAGGAAAAATACAAGCATTGTCTTCTGGCAGTCTTGGTGGCCGAGTGACCACCTGTGAGCCAATAGGAAGCCATTAAAATTGGGGTCCAAATTTCATTACCATCAAGACACCATTGATCCACCATGCTCTTTCTCACACCTAAGAGGCAATCCACCTCAGTTTGGGTCTTTAGACCATCATTATCGAGGCCATCTTTGCCAGCCCCTCCTCATCATCAGAAGACCATAAAACCTCTAATTTTGACTCAGATTCCTACCAATCCGATCCAAATTTGCATATTGCACCGTCCAGCCCCATGGATGGTGTGAATCCTGATCCCTTCTCTGGAGGGTTAGTTGGAAGTAGACCCACGTCCATGCCTCAAATTACCACCACACTTGCGACTAGCGATCCTAGCACCGCTACAAATTCCATGGTGATTCCACAACCCATTAGTGGTGGGCTCACACCAACCCATGTCTTTATCATAGTACCACCTTTCCTACTTGGGGGAAGTGGCCCTGCTATTACCACAGTACCACCTTTCATACTTTGGGGAAGTGGCCCAGTTATTACCACAGTACCACCTCTCATACCTTGGGGAAGTGGCCCTTCCACCACCACTCGACTATCCCTATTGCAGGAAGTCAAATTCAGGTGCCCCTAGTCACGCATGGACATCACTCTCCTGCAAAATCTGATGCCATCACCAACCCCTCCCACACCAACCTTGGGTCTAATATCCCATTCATGGAATGTCTCAACTTGCTTGATTTGGATAGATTAATCAATGACCCAATATGCCATCAACCCCACTGGCCTCCTATGCCAACTTAACTCCCATCAGACATTCTAAAGTTTGAAGGGAAGGCAGGGGAGTGCCCTCAAAACCACATCATGACGTTTCATCTATGGTGCTCATCAAAAACCATTATGGACAATTCGATCAGACTCAGGCTATTTTAGTGCACCCTCACAGGCGCTGCAGCCAAATGGTACATTGAGCTTCCTTAAGCCGCCTACTTGGGTTTCAATTATTTAGCCTTCATGTTCCTGCAATATTTCCAACTCCCCATCTGCTATGACGAGGGAGTGGAGATACTCCTATATTGCCACCAAAACATGGTAACTCATATAACTGACCACAATCATGAGTGGCGAAGACGTTGGAGCTTGTCCAATATTCAACTGGAAGACAAGATCTTCATTGATTGGTTTTTAAAGACCTTTCTACCACCCAATATAGCCAAGGACGTCACCTCTGAATGCCCCCAATCTGAGGAAGAGGCCATATTGAAGGTCTAACAATTTGAATTGATCTATGCTCAATCAAGATACATGTACACGATCCTTCCTGACACTCCCCGTGCCAGTACCTCTCACCGCAACGCGTCGGGGGAATCCCATGCTGCGGATGGCATCATAGGTTTCATCTCTCACGATCTACAATGTTGTGCGACACCTCCTATAATTCCACCACACCCAAGAAATTCCCCAAGCATTATACAAAAAAACCAAGTTCCCGACTACTCAAGGATGATGGCTCAGTTTGGAGCGACAACCTCCTACACACAGCCCACGCCACAACAACACACCATGGACCAACTTGGCTGGACCAACCGTATTCATGACCAACGACCGGATTTGTAGCCTCGTGAGCTCCTCTGGTCTACTATGCACCAACTGTGCAAGCCACTCTGACCCCTGCCCCAGCTCCACCGACACCCACGGGACAAGTTTTTGCTCAGTAGAACCATCCCAACCAAGCCACTCGAATAACCAACAAGGGCAAGGGATAAAAATCGAGCTAGGAATCGAGGTTATGACCAACCTCAAGGAGGTGGCCAACAGTCGAACCCTCCCAACAACACCAATGAAAAATAGCTGTGAAAACTATGTGACGTCTACAGTCATAATACACATGAATGCCCCCTCATTTGTCACGCCAAGCAGGTTCTTCAGAATGAAGCTTAGTGTGGTACCAATGTGATAGTTCAATATGAACCCAATCCAGCACCCCCAGGCCCTCCACCCATGGTGCTCCAAAACCCGTTACGACTACAAGGATTGGTAGCAACCGTACCTATGCCCCCACTTGCTCCCACAACTCCCGTCGTGCCCATTCCTATAGAGATAGGTGTTCATCACCTGCTAGCCATGCCAACTAAAGAGGTCAGCTTACAGACTCGAAGAAATTAGTATGGATCCACTATTGAAACCACTGACCCATTAGCAGGATCCTCATCCAACACAGCCACCATACCCCTTCACTTACCCCCACCCCTCCTGACAAGGCTTCTCGGGGACCATGATTCCCTGTACGATGGATTTCCAACAGTTCCATGGCTAGAGCTGTGGTGAACTATAGCATCGTTGATGACTTAGCGAAG
Source organism: Pseudotsuga menziesii (assembly GCA_001517045.1). Classification (NCBI taxonomy): domain Eukaryota; kingdom Viridiplantae; phylum Streptophyta; class Pinopsida; order Pinales; family Pinaceae; genus Pseudotsuga; species Pseudotsuga menziesii. The sequence continues at coordinate 15,908 of LPNX010080663.1, forward strand.
TCACCTATGGCCATGTCTGCTCTAGAAGTGCTGAAAACATGCTTGCCACAGCGAAAATCATTGTTGGCCGTACTCGATACCATAGATCCCTCTGAATCCAAATTGATTACATTTGCTTTAGGCAATGGAGAGCCCATAATGCCATCAACCATTTTCTTCCATATTTCAGTATCAATTTAAAATTTGGTAGTGCATCGATGTATTATCGACAAAGGGGAATCTACTTGTGTCATGTCGACGTTGGTCTAGTAGAAACTTAGATCCCCTATCCTCCAACCGTCCACTACTACACTGCATGCCTATGATTTCCACCCCACAAAAGCTCAGGTCATCCTTCCACATGTACCCATATCATTAGCCGATAAAAGGGTGTTAATCGACATAGAAGTTGTCAACACGCAGCTAGATTATAACCTTCTCCTGGGAAGGAGTTACATGTATGCCATGAGAGCCGTGGAATCCATTGTATTCCACCTTATGATGTTCCCTCATGATGGGAAGATTGTGACGATGGACCAACTAACTAACCACGATTCATAGGGGCTGATCGTACTAGCCAATGTTATCCCAATTTTTGATACTACCTTTGATAACGCAGCCACCCCCTCATTGTTGGTTGTAGGCCCCAGGTTCTTTCTCGACACTTCCATGATGGCTTCCTTCCCCTTAGTACCACCTCCACTGGCACCAAGCGATAATGTGGATTTGTGCATGCTCTCATCTAGCACCGTTGCACCCAAACCCTAACCATAGCCGCAACTCCTTCTGCAGCCACAACTCCATTCGCAGTCGCAACCCCATCTGCATCCACAACTCCATCCGCAGTCGCAGCTCCATCTGTATCCACAACCCCATCTGAAGCCGCAAACCCATCTACAGCTGCAGCCTCAGATACAGTCACCAGGGAATTACTGGGGCTCTCTCCCAATCCATACAATTCCCTTCCTTTCCCCCCCATCTGGCATTGTGAGTAAGCCAGATGGCTACTTTGAACTTACCCAATTTTATGTTGGGGATTCCCATGTGGTACCTCTAACCACCTGCTCAACCTCCAATGCCCCAAGTCATGTTGACTCCCATTCAACCCATTGCGGTCGAGACACGCCCCCCTCCTGGCCCACAGAAACCACCTTCTGCACCTGGACCAGCCCTACCTCACCCAAAGAGGGCTAGGGGAAAAAATTCTAAAACGACAGCTGAACCCCGACAGACTCCACCATTCTCTATGTGCGATGTACAGGGTCACACAACCCAAAAATGTCCATAAATTCCCATCCTTCCCACACACTTAGATGCCATGAATACAACAGAGAACATTCCGGTGGTCGTCCTCCCAATTGGACCAACAGTAAAAAACAAGTATTTGAGGACAAACCATGCATGTGCCCTTTGCGGATTGTATGGACATTATTCTCACCACTGCCAAGAATTGGTCGAGTTTTGAACTGCCCTGAGTAATTTTTGGAAACATTCCCTTGAATCTGAGATCACTGTTATTAAGGAGATCCACGCTCCGGTTCCTTCCTCAAACACCATGACTATTTACATGGTATCTAGCTCCAATGACCCTTCCACTTCCGAAGCCATCGATGATCCCTCGGGCCTATCCCATCGTTGTTTTAGTAACAACAAGGAAATACTTGAGGCCTTAACCACTCTTGAATACCCTTGGGATGATATGCACCACTGCTCATTCTTCATCCCCGAAGAACCTATGTCATCATCTGACCAGTTTTCAATTGAGACCAAGGCTTTCATCTGCGGGAAAGTCGACTGGTTCAAAAACCCCATTCCGACAGTTGATTCCTTTGAAGAGGGGAGCATTGCAAATATCTCACCTACCATCAAGATCAACATATCAACCAATCTAGAGATCGTTGAAGAGATCACGCTGGGGGAATCCTGCTCCTCTCAAGAAGTTGCTTCCAACAAAGTGCTTTTTCAAGAGTTTCACGACGTCTTTGCTTGGTCTTATACTGAGATGCTGGGGTTGGATCCATCCATTGTTGAACACCAGATCGATATCTAGCCTAACGTGGCACCCATCCATCAGAAGCAAATACCCATTCATCCTTCTAATGTTGCGACGGTCAAAGAAAAATTCGAGAAACTGTGCACAACCAGTTTCATCTATCCCATCGCATACACCACTTGGGTTTCCAACCCTATCCCCGTAAACAAAAAATAGGGAACCATCCGTGTTTGTACATAATTTCATAATTTGAATCTGGCTTATCCCAAAGACAACTTCCCAACCCCGCTCATTGACCAAATCATTGAAGCATGCACCGGACATGAGGTCTTCTCCTTCATTGACGGTTTTTCCGGATATAACCAAATTCAGATCCGAAAGGAATACCGATACAAAACCGCATTTATAACCCCTTGGGGCACATTTTCATATCGAGTAATTCCCTTTGGTCTAAAGAACGTTGAAGCCACCTTCTAGCGCACCATGACATATTGCTTCCACGACCTGGTGCACATTATATTGCTTTATCAGGACGACCTTATTGCTCGGTCGTGGAAACACACTTAACACATAGACAACTTGCGGCAATTCTTTTTGCAATGCCGTAAGTAGAAAATCCACTTGAACCAAATCAAGTGCATTTTTTGTGTCCCAACGGGCCATCTGCTTGGGTTCATCGTGTCTCACAAAAGGATAACAGTTGATCCTCTTAAATTTCAAGTTATTCTTGATCTCCCTTCACCACAAACTCTGCGCCAATTGTAGAGTATCACAGGAAAATCCAACTTCCTTCACTGCTTTGTACCAGAATACACGATGAAATCCCACGGTTTCTTGCGTCTGCTTCATTCCAACATTCCATTCATTTGGGATCAGTAGGCACAAGAATCATTTGATGCACTCAAACAAGCTCTAGCTTCCGCACCATTACTTTCTGCACCTGACTTCAACCGAGACTTCATCCTTATGTATCGGCCTCAAAAAATTCCATTGCTGGAGTTTTGGTTCAGGAAGATGATGCTCGTCAAGAGCACGTGATTTATTATGTTAGCTAGAAACTGAAAGGTACCCGTCTGTGATATTCACCTGAGGAGAAAATGGCCCTCACCATCGTAATCTCGGTCCATAAATTGTGCCACTACATTATCGCAAACCATACCTGAATAATGGCCGATTCCAACCCAATGCGGTAACTATTGAGCCGCTGCCTACTACAAGTTCATGTGGCCAAGTGGGTAGTCGTTCTCCAGGAGTTCGACTTGGAGTTTATTTCCCCAAAAATAACCAAGGCACTAGCACTAGCTGGGCTAATGAAAGACTTGCTCCCATTGTCGACACCACCACCACTCAAGGTTGACCTTCCCGACGAGTTCTTATTCGTCATCTCCACAGAAGACCCTTGGTATGGGGAAATTATCCTGTCCTTGCGCACCCAGAGGTTTGAGGCTTAGTTAATCCACGAAGACAGACAGTGCATCTGACACCAAGCCGCTCGCCATCTCCTTATTGGAGATTTCCTCTACCATTAGGGCGTCGATATCATATTATGCCGTTACCTCACCCATGACGAGGCTGAACAGGTCCTTAACGACTGTCATAGTGGAGCCTATGGGGGCCACCTCTCTAGCTTGGTGACTGCCCAAAACATTCTACATCTGGGCTATTTTTTCCCTTCAATTTTCTCTGATTGCATCAAGTCAGTCAAACAGTGTCGCACTAAACAGATGGTTAGAGAATTCCTGTGCACTAAACAGATGGTTAAAGCATTTGAATCCATTACATCCACTCATGTTCCCAGAAAACTCAATAGTGTGGTAGATCAAATGGCTAATGATATTCTAGATGGCATATTCATCACCGCATATAGGAAGCATATAGAAAAATCCATCATGCATCAACATATAATCATGCATACATATGTAACATACATCATCTAGGGATTTTTTATCATAAAAAGACTCACATAAAAAAGTGCATCCACATGCATCAAAAAATATATCCATAAATATCGCATGTCATAATATGTCCAATACAAAATGAGAAGCTACACAAGCATTCTCAACAGACCATACATAACGGTACAAAAATCCTAAGTGAACCAACACACTAGGGGTAGCTCCACTAGCTGCTAATTAGAGATGGACTCATCATCTTCCTCCTGTGACTCTGTCTCCTCCCCAGAGTCGTCCTCAACCTCCTCCTCCTCCTCCTCCTTGGAGGAATCACCATCATCCATGGGAACATCTCCCCGTGTCCCTGCTCGTACATACTCAGTAGCAATGACAATCCTCTTCATCAGAGAAATCCACTCACAAGGATCCTGGTAGCAGACGACAATAAGATCATCATCTAGATGCTTCCAACCATCATATGTCATGCCCTCCATTAGGTGCCCCACATTTTTCTAAAGATCATTGATAGTATTTCGCTCCTTACTGTGTGCGGGTGGCTCTAGCCCCGCCACTACACCCATCCGCTACTGGTAACCTACTGGTGGGCAAGGCCCAATATCTACACATGCACACAAGGATATCATCAGTCCCTGTATATCAACTAGCTACCAATAAGCTAAAAGTACTCTATGCATGAATGTAAACACATGAAGCATCATGTATACGTACCATCTAGTCCCCAAGCCTGGCCTGGAGGTCGAGGCATCTCCGGGTCCCCCTGGTAGTCCATCTCTGCATATGGGTAGTCCTCAATGATTACTGGGAGCTATCTCCACTAATATATCAGCTCCTGCATGAAGAAGAGACCCACTATTCTGCCTCCCTCATGCACCATCATCTCACACCACCTGCGCATCCGAGGCTCTCGAGGCCCACCATCCCCCACTACTATGTGCGGTCGAAGGGATGGAACTCTCTCAAAGAAGAAAGAGCAGAGGAATGAAGCAAAGAAGAAGTCCACATCAATCACCTTAGCGTGGTTCAGGGCATGTCGAACTGCGAACAAGTACATATGGGCCCATCCAAAATATGTGCCCCCCATAGAACTCTCCACCATCTGGATTTGCCCCCCGGATACCTTGTGGTCCCTAGACGAACCCAAGATCCACAACACCATCATTGCAACCGCTCGAGTCAAAAGAATATCAATGTCACACATTAGGATGTATGAGCCCCGTACATGCACAGAGGCATAACAGTCCCTCTCGTAGAGCTCCTCAAGCATCTCCCCCTGTGAGAGCTTTGGTGCCAGATCGCCAGTGACTCCCAACATCGAGATCCTAGTAAGGAAGTACACATCGTGTAGCGTAATATTGAGACGCTACCCCTGTATGATGAAGCACTCCCCCTAAACATCCCATAAACTCACCAAAGTCTCAAGTAACAGTCACAGGCTCTTCATCAAAGGTACCTACATGAACTTGAGAATCCCACAATGGGAAAGCACATCCCGTGTGCCTGCATCTCGAAGAGCATCTCTCCGTAGCTCTTTGCAATCCCTCTCCCACCATGAAGGTGGCACCATCCTACATAAGCACCAAACCTCTATTAGCCACAAATATCAATAAAAACTCACCCTAGGGCCAATTCCGTCCTTGCTGACCAAAACCAGCAACCAAGTCGCCCCTTTGGGCCAAACAGGTGCGACTAAATCTCCCTTTCAAGACAAATAGAAGCGACCTCAAGTTGCACCTTTCTTCTCGATAGAAGTGACCCAGTCTCTTCTATATGGCCAGAAAGAGCGACCCAGTCACTGGTTTGGCCTCAAAATGAGCGACCCGACATGAAGAATCCCTAGTAGGGCATCCTAGGCCCTCGGGTGAGCAAAATAGAAAACCAAACCATTGAAAAAGATGAGTTTTTCATGTACTCTTACCTGCAAGTCGCGGCTTGGAAAATCACCAGTTGAAACGGAAGAAATTAGAAAAAGAAGTTTTGGGGCCCTCCTTTCCAACTCAACATTGAACAATAACAATGACACTTGTGATGTGGCCCCCCTTGTTTATAAGCCTCATTAGGTCTATTTTTCTTCCAAGCACTGCAGTGCCATTCAGAGTCCATTTGAGACGTCGTTCACACTGTTGGTTTTAGTTTTCTACCCTCTGTCTATTTATGAGACCATTGTCTCATGTTTAATACTTGATTTACCAGACCATTTCCTAGAAGTCTCATCGGTTTGTGTACCATTGGCATATAACTATCTCTGGACTTGTACTTGTCACCCTCTCATTTTAGTACTTAGTATGTAGTCTAATTTGTCCACCCCAAGTTGGTACAAGATGTTTACATATGATTTTTTGGACCTTTTCCTGGAATTCACCTCGATTTGCGTTCTTTTATGCGAACCTTCCCGTGGATGTATTGGCATGTTCAAGAGCCATCCGCTCCATCTGTGTTGCATGATTGGTCACCTTTGACCACCTTTCACTGTCTCGCCATGGGGCACCTTTAGTGCCCCCAGGCTTGGTTGACCACAGTGGAGTTTCTGTTAATCTCTTTTTTGACTCCTAAACAAATAAAAATATTGCCAAGCACATTTGCTTCCTTTCCCACTCGTTAAAGCATTGGAAAGGGCATCTACATAGTCTCATTTATCTCCTTTTGCGAACTATATAGACTACCATATGAAAAGGACCACCCCAACACACTCAATGAAGGAACGTTTCCCTTTGCATCCTTTTATGCTTTCTAGGGCATTGGGACTGAACTCTATGAAAAAGATCATCATGGGTTGTCTTTAAGCTCTTTTCCAGCCTTCTCATCAAGAAAAGATCACCGAGAAAACTTGGTTTTCGTTCATGCTCGTAAAGGTATTTGAATGACCGTCCAGTTAGTATAGGTTTAACCTTTTCTGGCCTGATTGGACTATCAATGGTAAAGAAGTCTCCCATCCCCTAAAAAGGATGAGTAAGATCTCCCGTGTACAATTTTATCCTTTTTTGGGCACAAGAGACTATCAACGAAAAAGAGACCCCATTGGAGTCTTCTTCATGCTTTTAGACTCTCTAAAATTGAAAGCACCATCGAGCATTTACTTTCTCTGGCTCGCAAAAAATCCACGAGATCATACCACAAAGGTGTCTTCAGGAACCGCCCATATGTTACAGTTCAACACCATTCCCCCTTTTTGGGTCACCTTTGTTTAGATTATTCTGCAATGAGTCTTCCCTGTATCCCATGAATATCAAAAGTATTATCTACCCAACCCCAATTATTTCCCATCTGCAGTTACATTCCTGGTATAATAGCTATGATCCCTCTCCCATGAGTCTGTTTCACTTGCTTCCAGGTTAGCCCTGTCGTCATACTCTAAACAAACGAAGTTTGAGTCCCCCATGCTCTTCCTACCCCTTTTTCCCCATTTAGTGTATCAGTCCCCAGATTGTCTCACATCTTTGGTTATCTCCCTCATGCTTTTGGTCAAGGAAACATCATTGCCTTGGTCAATTGCATGTATCCCTATATCGACAACAACACATCTATTCCATAGGATAGACCCAAAGGTCCCTGTATCCTGGTTTCATTAACCCCATTGATGATTTCCTTGGATCACTTGAGAGGAGTCCTTCATGCCTCTTGGGATGGTTGTGTCTCACGTGCTCGACTTCAACGGCATCATCACACCGTTGATATTTGTACAGGGTATTGGTTCATGCAGTATTTGGTCGAAGACCCTGGTTGTCACATGACTCTAGCATATTGGTGAGTCAATTAAGGGACCCAGACAGGTTCATGTCCCTTGTGATTTTTGGGTTGCGTTGGAGACAGTGTTAGAATCCCCAGAGTTGTGCTTCTATATAGATTTGTGATTGATGCGGCATATTGTACCATAGAGACTCTGATTCTCCGCTAGTGAGTCCTTATAGTGATGTAAAACTCTTAGATCCAGTGGGTCATCAACTGTGAAGATATTGCATTCCATGAGAACGCCATGGGTCCGATGTCTCAGTTCTTCTAATCACTATTGTATTGAGGCTCTCATTGAGGCAACCATTATGTAACAAAATTTGTACATGATCGACTCTTGTGTTTGGGAGCCTTGATCGCATTATTCTTTTGACATTATTACGAGCATGGGTGTGCGTGCCTCGTCCATATGCATGTCACATATTCGTTGTATTTTACCCATTGATGGGAACCAACATTAATACAAAACCAAAAGCCACCATGTCCCGAACGAGGAAGCACCGCTTCTTCATAGGTGTCTCCATGATCCCCAAGATCCAATGATGTCTGTCGGCCATACGATGAGCTCCTACCCTCACACATCAAGGGGAAATATGTTAATGAAAAAAATTGCTCATATATCCTACACCACACAAAGACATTCATTTCCTATCCCATTCTACCTCCATGCCTATTTAACCTATGTTTTTCTCTCAAAAGCTCCAAAACTACCCTCAAAGGGCTTAAAAACCTACAAAAGAGCTTAAAAAGATTAAAAAGGAGCTAAAAAGCTCAAAAGTGGGCTAAAGCCCCCAAAGGGGCCTAAATACCCTCAAAGGGCTTAAAAACCTCAAAAGGAGCTACAAAACAAGCGACAAGGGATTAAAACCCTAGGTAGGGCCCAAAACCCTAACCAAGGGCTAAAAACCCTAAAAGTTGAGAAAAACTATAAATAGAGGGGTGGAGGTCCCCATCACACGCATGACTCTTCCTTCTTGTCGTTATGATGCCCGCATGAGTACCTTGAGATACCATCACTCTCAAGCTATTCATCCCCACATCTCCATTTCCTCCATTTTTTCATTTCCTTGTGTGTTGAGGTAACCTCCACACTATATCAACCTATGGAGAAGCATTGTTATGAGTTTGGGCATGGTGGCCCCCTTTTAAACCATATTGGAAGGTATATTATCTCATTCCTGTCTTTCCAATTTGTAGTTTGTAGATGTTTAGTTATTTTTTCTTCTAACAGTTTCTTACATCTCTTTTTTATCCACAAACTCTACCCTTTCGTCCTATAGACAGAAGGGCGGTGCATCTGCACGTGGCTAGGGATTTTTCCCAGCTACAATGTTAACTGAAGGGATAGTGTTAGGTCATCATATTTCATCATCTGGAATAAATGTGGATCCTGTAAAAATACAACTCATTGTGAATTTGTCAGGACCAAAAAATCAAAAAGATGTGAGAAGTTTTCTTGGATATGCAGGCTATTACCGAAGTTTTATTGAACATTTTAGTAAAATAGCTTTTCCATTATTCAAATTGCTTTCCAAAGATGTACATTTTCATTGGGATACTAATTGTCAAGTTTCCTTTCAGAAACTTAAAGAAAAGTTATCATAGGCACCTATCTTAAGAGGGCCTGCTTGGACATTGCCATTTCACATCTCTACAGATGCATTAGACACTGCAATTGGGGCATCTTTGGGTCAAAAATAAAATCTTATGACTTATGCTATTTACTTTATTAGAAAAAATCTAACCCCTGCAGAATTGAATTACATAGTTACTGAGAAGGAGATGTTGGCAGTAGTACATGCTTTGAACAAATTTCGTCATTACATTACTGGTTATGAAATCTTTGTCCATACATATCACTCCGCATTAAGATATTTAATGAACAATCCGATTACTAATGAAAGGATAACAAGGTGGCTATTATTGATGTAGGAATTCAACATTACTGTCCTAGATAGACCTGGATGGGAAAATTAAGTGGCAAATTTTCTATCTCGATTAAATAATTCTGGTGAGGTTGTTCCTGTTTCAAATAATTTTCCTGATGAACACATATTTTCTATTTCTGTTATAACTCCATGGTATGCTGATATAGCTAACTAATTATCATCAGGAAAGCTACCTCCCTCTATGTCATCAAAAGAAAAGAAAATAACCATTAAGCAAAGGGCTAGACACATATGGGTGAATGGCGATATTTTCTATACATGATATGATCTTATCATTAGAAGATGTGTAAGGAAAGATGCGATTTTAGAAATTTTAAAAGCTTGTCATGATGAACCATGTGGTGGCTATTTTGCAGACAAAAGAACAACATAAAAAATACTCAACTTAGGGTATTACTGACCATCTATCTTCAAACATTCCAAGAAATATGTTAGAATATGTGATATTTGTCAAAGGATGGGACAACCAGTACCATCTGACGAGATGCCACTCCAGCAACAGGTTCTCATAGAGCCATTTGAAAAATGGGCTCTTGATTTCATTGGTCCAATCAATCCACCATCAAAAGGAAAGAGGTACATTTTGGTATGTACTGACTATGTTACAAAATGGGTGGAAGCTAAATCATTACCAAGAGCCGCAAAACAAGCAGTAGTAAATTTTCTCTTTGAAGAAATATTTGTTATATTTGGAGTTTCTAGAGAAATTGTTATTGACGAAGGAGCACAATTTACTTCTAAACTGGTTCAAGAGATAGCATAAAAGTACATAATCAAGCATCGGAAATATACCCCTTACCATCCACAGACCAATGGCCAGGTGGAGTCTACTAATAAAACTTTGGAAAAAATCATGACCAAGACAGTTCAAATAAACATAAAATATTGGTCAAACAAGGTTCATGAAGCTTTATGGGCATACAGAATTACTTGAAAAAATAGTATTGGTTTTACTCCCTATCATCTAGTCTATGGCAAGCAAGTATTGTTACCAATTGAATTTCAAATTCATACTTTTAAATTAGCAGTTGATTTAGGAGTAGAGATTTATGAATCACAAAGAGAAAGGATAATGCATTTAAATCAATTAGATGAGATGAGACAAGATGCAGTAGAACAAACTATTTTGGTACAGCAACAAAGAGCACAATGGCATGATAAGTTCATCAAGAAGCGACAATTTCAGGTAGGAGATTGGGCCTTTTTATTTGATTCCAAATTCAAAAATTTTAAAGACAAGTTCACAATTCATTGGCTTGGTCCATATGAGATTGCAGAGGTATATGACAATGGCTTAGTCAAATTAAAAACAATAGATGATGAAGCAAGTACATTCATAGTCAATGGACATAGGATAAAACTCTACAATAAGCCCGTCAACAAGGAAGATTACCTACACCAGATTTCTCAACAGGGAGAGATGGAGGTGTTGGACAAACACATTGGTGTTTCTCCTTCACTTTCTTCTTAAAAATTCTGATATATAAAAAAATAAAAAGAAAAAAAATAACAACAAAGTTTAGTTGTGAAAACCATGCGACTGGCACAACATAAACTTGAATTTCATTGGAAAACCAAGTTTACTTGACCATTGAAAATTCTCAAAAATAAAATTCAATTCCTAGTTTGCATTACATTTTAGTTTTTGGTATGAATGGCTTGAGGACAAGACAATAAATGGGGCTGATAGGTAAAAGCATATCAAGTTTTGGAAAACCTCCAAGCCTCTTGTAGATGTCACAATTTCATTCTATATTTCAGCATAGTTTCATTCCAATAAAGAGCATAAGTTTGCAGATTTACAGAGGGACCTGAAAAGCATAGTAGATCAAAAGCAGAGGGACCTGAGCAGTACATCTAGTAGAGGAACCTAAGAAGAGATTGAAGCAATAATAAATCATTTCAACCTTGTAGAGGGACTGGACTTTTAGCTTTACAGAGGGACCCGAGACAAAAGCATGTCAAGCCATCATACTTTGTAGCAGAAGGATACACCAAGATACATGAACCAGAAAATAATTTCATGAGATGTACATGTGAAGACATTCAAAGAAGCAATCAAGTCTCAACAATCCAAACCAACCACACCAAAGTAGCATGAAGAGCACAAGGGATCAACAAGAAAGTATGTAAGAATTTGATTTTAATGTTTTAAAAGTTTGTATTATTCTTCATTTTTGAGTAGTGACAAAATACCTATTACCGTCACAACCCTGATAATCTACCCATTCATTCCACTACCCTAGGCATAAAAATTAGTAATAAAAAACAATTTCAGAGGTATTTGCAGATCCTCGATCTTATTCCTAAACTGCATCCTACATGAAATCTTCAATTTCATTTTCAAAAGGAGTCATAAGGAAAGGTTCTTTGACCTATAGAATTTATAAGGTTTTCATATATACCCTAAAGTGAACATATGATACATTTAAAAAAAGGGGTATGTGTGGGTCATAAACGTAGAAGAAAATAATTAGTTGGCAAGTTCAAAACATGATTATAAAAGAAGTGGGGAAGGAAAGTTCAAAACACGATTAAAAAAAATGGGGAATCATTAACCCATTTCCTTACCCCCATGAAACTTGCTCGAATTTCAAAATTCAAAGGTAATGATTGCATATGAGCAGGAATTTTTGTGGCCTCAGATGTTTTTCTCATTCCTCACTCTCACGATTACATAGGTAATTTTCTGAAAACGCAGGAGTTGTTCAAAGCAGACCCTTCTCTATGTAAACAAAACGTGCATAAGCGAGGAGTATGTGGGAATAGAAGAGGAGTATGTAGGCATAGAAGAGGAGTAATTTCATGTACACAGGCATAACCGAGGAGCAGAATTCACCTGAAGAGAGGTAAGGCACAATTTGAAAACATATATTTTTTTTTCCAATTAAAATTTGAAACAGAACAGGGCATCAAAGCGATATTGCAATCTAGGTTAGAACTTCTGGGTTAAAGTTTGCTTGAAGGATTCATTTGCATAAGGAAATTTTTGTTGAATTAAAAAAAAATGGTTTCTAGATTAGAACCAGGAAACTATGATCCCTCTACCATTCATGAAAGATGCTTGGAAATTTTTGAGAAGAAACGGTGGATTCCTTTCTTTGAAAAGTTTGATGGGTATAATGGAAAAGTTATCCTAGAATTTGCCTATTCATTTGAGGGAGAAAGGGCTGCAGTAGGTAACTTCAATTCCGGATTATCTGAGGATATTATGGCATAAATATTTGGATTACCTCAATAGGGAGAGAGGTTCTTTAAGAAAAAACAGTTTGAGGAGAAAGAATGGATACCTTTCTTATGCAGATCAAGGGCAGGCTCAGTAAAATGGAAGAAAGGAATACCAAGGAGTTGGTTAATTCATCCTTGAGATGAAGTAGCATATGTCATCCATAAATTTATTACTTATGAAGGAAGATTTAGTGTCATATACCTCTATCACATTAAGTTGATGCAACATTTGAGGGGTGACTTGAGATTAGTATACCCTATTTTCTATTACAGAGCCTCTCTAAGATGGATAAAGCTGTTAAAAAACAAACTGAAGACATTACAACAAGACTCTTCCACTATGGACTCATCAATATGATTGTTACACATGAATTAAAAAAACAAAACTTGACATGGAAAAAATTTGTAATTCTTAATGAATTTGAAGAACCAGAAGAACTGCTTGAGAAGGGATTGAAGGAAAATGAAGTATTAATGATAACAGACACTGAAGATGAAATACAAAAATCTAAGGAAACAAGTTTAAAACAACCTAAGAGAAGAATGAGAACAAGGAGAGTGGTAAAAGAAGAAAAGGAATTCCAAGAAAAAGATAAGATCTTCACCACTTATGAAAGAAGATCAAGGAAACGACAACAAGTTCAGAAGAGGCAAGGACCAAAAAATGATGATGAGGTACAACAAAGAATCTTGCATACATTCAATCCTTGGAAAGTCAAGAAGAAAGTCTAGCAGGTGATATTGGGAAAAATAATGAAGAAGTGAATGTCATTTTTACACAACAAACTACAGAAGAGATAATGGAAATAGATATTCAGACTGTTGAAAAGACTACAACTAACATAAAAGAGAAAAATAATGAGGATACAACCATCATTTCTCCTGTCTTTGAGAATCAAGCCACAGAGAAGGAAGAGAAAAAGTATTCAGATTAGGAGAATGAATAATTTAAGAAAAAAGATGAGGAATTTGGGATGGACACTATTTTTGAACAACCTACAATAAAGATGAAAAAGAAGAATTCTTACAAGAACAACAAAAATATTGAAAAGTTAGAACTGAGAATGAAGGAATTAGAGTTAGAAAATGATAAATTAAGGAAGAAAAATAGAAGGATTAGAGCTCAAAACATTCAAATCTCCATACAAGCATATAAATGGCCGTATCAACGAAAGATAACATTCAAAACAAAATATCAGAGATTGAGAGTCCTTCATACAACTCAGGCTAGTGTAGATGCATCATCACAGACAAGAGAGATGTCAGAGGACCAGTAGCAGTAGTACAACAACAATTTTGTGCATGGGGATATGCAGGTTCAATTTTTTGTGCATGGGGATATGCAGGTTCAGTTATGGAAACACTTTTTGTGCATGAGGACATGCACTAGCTTCCTCTTGGGGGAGATGTTGGACACTATTTTTGATACCTATTATACTCCATAATCCTTCAATACATCTGCTTAATCCTTTATATTTCATCCATAAACCTTCATGTCTCATCCATAAGGTGTTGAAATGAAATAGACTAAGGTATAATTGTTGCTTCTCTTAATGAATTGACGTTTGTAAATTTTAAAGCATTTAAATTTAAATTTTAATAAAATTATAGAATTGGCTAAATTCTCGTAAATGCTCCTAGCTTTGGATATTTGCAGGATAGACGGGTGCAATATGAAACACTCAGAAGAATCCTTGATGTCCAAGGATGGATTAATTGCTAATGGCTTCACGAAATATGTTTCACAGGTGTCGAGTCAACGCTGGTCAAAGCAAACCACCTGTGCTGCCATTAAGCACACAAACAAGGTAGTTTCAATTTTGCATGGATTTTTCCTATTTTTGTGGATCTGGAGAACAAGATTAGGGATAATGGCGAGATGTCATTAATAGTTTACCAGGATTATAGCATTTCTAGTTTTAAACATTCAGTAAAAATACTTGATCCTTTTTATGTAATTGCCATCTGATGAATGGTGAATATCTGCGTTTGAAATAAAGACTTCAAAACTTTGAATAGCTGTGTGTGTTAAATTTTATATGTTGTGGGATTGAATTTAGTGTTAAGAGTTCTGTGAACCTACCTATGTGTGTGAGCGAAGCAGTGGAGGGACCACTCTACCAAGCATGTGCACCCATTTATTTCATCATTTTGCATTGGTATGTTTTGATGTTTTCTGTAGTGTTCTATTAAAAATTTCAAACTACATTTTACAATCAAATCTCATTCAGTGTGATGCAAGTAGGTTTTCATTGATTAAAAGTAGTATATGTTTTTGTTTAATTATCGTAGATTGTTTCCATCTTACTGTAGATTTTTTCCAACTCCATTTTTCATTGGAGAGCCTACTTAGTTGTTGAAGTAATCAAACACATTGTGAACTGAATCCTTGTAAAAGAATTCAATGTCTCCCTTCTTTCAACAATGAAGTAGCAATGTTGTAGTTTATTTTTATGATTTTGATGTTTTAGTTTTAGAATATTTTAGGTGTCGATGAGTTTAAGAATTCTAAAGAATACGCTTTCCGTAAGGGAGTTTAGTATTTTTTATCTTACAACATTCAAATAATTCTAGGTTCAATTCCAAAGCATAGTGTGTTTTAAACTAGTCTAGATCTAAGTCCATAGATTTTGGATGTGCTTCTAAGTCTTACGATTCCATATTGACAATTAAAATTTATGCTCTGGTTTACGACAGTATATTGGGCCAACAACCATCTTTTCTAAAGTCCAAGGAAGTGTCTACTTGTTTTGCTGAGTTTACGAACACATTTGAACATTCATAAGTTAAATAACTTCTATGGAAGTGTTGATATAACTTAGGCTCTAAACAAGATCAAGATATGATACCAATGATCCAGGTTGTTCCTAGGTGCACGCTAGGGACAATAGTCGATTGAATGAGTCGAGCACTGATATGGCGGAATCTTACACTAATACATTTGGTCGGATTTTTCCATGAAATATTTCCACGTTTTGAACATCCATGGATTAATACTTCATTTTTTTTATCATGGAGGAAAAACCGTGGCAATATCAACGTTTTTAATTTTAGAGGAACTTTCGTCTCTATATCGACGATATATGGCTATCTTTGCACACCCTCCAAACCAATGCCAGCTTTCAATGAGCGGGTCAACTCATGCATATTCGGCACATTTCCTATAGTTGCAACAAGGTTATTGGTGATTGATTGAGCACGGATTGAGGCAGGATTTCTTTATCAACCATATCCAAAAATAGAGAGATCAATCATACTCTACTTCTTCAATGGGTGACTCAACCAGAAAAAGAAGACTGACCAACCTTTAGAGGAAAATATGGAACCTGTGGGAAAGGACATGCCTTCACTTTCCCTTGAAGAAGATGTTGGTATCACAACTTTGGTTGGAATGCATGGAAATGAAAATGCAGATCAATGGGAGGAGTTTTTGAACAATGATATGGACCGTTCACCAACGAGTGATGAAGACCTAATTCATGCCAAATATTCTTTTGATGGTAGATTTGTTTTTTCTTTATTTAATAAAATGGTACATTTCAAAGAACAATATACCTTTTGGGAGGATTCCTTCAAGTCTAGAGACGAATTATGCAGAACTAAGGATGTCCAAATTCTTGATTTGGTACATCGTGTTACAGGTTTAGAGAAAAGAATTGTGGAAACTGAAAAAATAATTGGCCAGAAGGATCAACTTATTAAGGATCAATGTTCTAAATTTATCGTAGTTCTAGTAGAATCGATTTTTGACCTTGACAAACTGAAAGACATGTATCGGGCTCAAAAGAAAAAAAATGAGGAAACTATGGCGAGACTTGAAAATGAGCTGAAAAACAGGCTTGAAGTTTTGAACATGCCACCACTGAAAACTGTATTTGGTAAGGAAGTATAAATTCAACAAGAATTGAAGTAGAAAGAAACATTTATTGTAGGTTTGAATGTTGAGTTTCAAAGGGCATTGAGAGAAATGATCATTAAACAACAAAATGAGACTGCAGAATATGAAGCAAGATTGGAAAAATTGAATAAAACAGTTAAAAACAAAAATGAGTTGCTACAAAAAAAGAGAATTGAAAGTATTTTAGCAAATATCGAGGGTAAAAGTGCTCGAAGAGGAAAAAAATCAACAGTCAAGGGTAAACAAGTCTGCACACCAGAAGAATCAACAGTCAAAGGTAAACAAGTCTACACACCAGAAGAATCAACAGTCAAGGGTAAACAGGTCCGCACACTAAAAAAATCAACAGTCAAGGGTAAACAAGTCTACACACCAGAAGAATCAACAGTCAAGGGTAAACAGGTCTACACACCAGAAGAATAAGCAGTCAAGGGTAAAAAGGTCAGCACAACAAAAGAATCCAAAGTGGAGGTTAAAAATACCATCACACCAAAACTTTTTGGCAGTACAAAACTAGGTGATGTAACTATGGAGAGCTTATTCCAGTTTCAAAAGTCCTTGCAGCAACGAGAGAAGACCTTGAATGAAGCTTCTTCAACAATTAATGTTGTATACTTTACATTTGGCTCATCAGATCCAACATTGAAGAATAAGATAGAGGAGAAGGAGGCCAAAATTAGAGACCTTCACCAAAAAATATTGGAGAAGGGAAAAGCACTACATTTGGGATGTGATAGTGAGATACAAGATTTGAAATCCCAAATTAAATCCTTGCAGAATAAACCTGTGGCACAAGCAATTTTGTATACTCCATTTGATAGCGATTTGAGGGCACAAGAGCTCGAGAAGGAGGTACAATAGGTCAAGAGAAAATAAAGTGTAGTTCAATCTGAACTGAAGTGGACAGATGATGATCTTAAAATAAAGGAAGATGAACACTCAAATCATAAAAATAATAATGTAGAGATGTTGAATAAATGCCTAGAAAAAAATATAGATTGCATACAAAAGTGATAAATCTTGCAAACAAAGTGAAAGAGCAAGAAAAATAATTAAAACATATGGCCGATGAAGCTTCTGTAGAACTGGAGGGTTCTGGAAAAGGGAAGAGAAGCTATAGTGAATTTTCTTATTCTAAAAAGGAGGAATTGCAAAAACCTCCCTAGTCCCAAGTAGCCTAGATTTCTAAAATAATATGGTGTACATTTGATGTCTATGTACATACTAATATTGTTGTAATATAAATTGTCAGTATTTCTTGGCAATGCATATATTTTGATATAGTTAATGTGTTTCTAATGTGTAATACAAGTGTAATGTGTAATCCATATGTGCATTTTTCCTATGTCTAAGAGAGTTTAATATGCAACCCATACCGAGAAGTGTGTATGAAAGTACAAATGATGAAATATATTCTTCGTAATATATTCTACAAATGACTTGGCATATGAAATATTCTTGAAATATATTCTACAAATGAATTGACATATGAAATATTCTTGAAATATATTCTACAAATGAATTGACGGATCATCATTTCATGCTATATTGAAAAAATTGCACTATAACATAGACATACCAACCTTTTATACAAACTCTTGTACTCATTTCTGTAAATTGTAAGATCTACAGTAAAATCCAAGTCATCCAAAACAACAATTGATAGTATTTTCCATTTTTTCATGGCCAGAACTAAAAATGCACACCAATTCCAATCGAAGTATATTGTAGGTATGAAATTTGGAAGTTTGCATACAAAAACGTAATTAGCCTAGTATAGTTTTAATTTCAGACATAAATTAAACTTCTATTGTGAAATAAGAATGCATCCAACATTTGAAATGAGAACAAAACCACTGTAAATGTTGGTTTCTTGTTGACGAGCATCATAGTTTGGAAACCAATCTCATGAATCTGTAAGTTTGTATGGTCTGTTTCTTTTTTATTATAATATAAATCATCATCGTTCCTTGCATAAATTAATAAATGAGAACATAACATATATAATACATTTCGAGGAAAAAAACAAAGATAATGCAAAAATATAACAAGATCGATACTCAAGAAAGTTTTAAAAGGGGCCCAAGACCCTTTTTTATTATATTATTCTTTCATTATAGAGCAGAGGGATAGTTTACAGTTGAATCGGTAACATCAAACAACTCCTTCAATAATAACTGTCCCTACTACCTATTAAATTCTATTTATAGACCTCAAGGGTCGGATTGACCATGTTACAAGTGGATTTTATTTGAGTGAAACTGAAATGTGGATTCACCCACGAGCCAACCCATCCTCTGTTGTACTTTCCTGGATTTAAACGAAGATACCAACTACTGTGGAACAAGGAAAACACAACAGTGCAACACAGGGGGGAAAATGGGGCTGAAGTGGACATGTTTCAACACCAGGGGTAGAAAGGGAGTAGAAGAGGAAGTTGCATTCCAGTTATTTGGATGGGAGATGTGAGTAAAGAATAATTATAATAGAGATGCACAGTGTGTGAGAGGTATCTAAGGAGAAAAGGGAAATACCACTGAAAGAAGAAAATGGTAAGAAAGAGAGAAATGACACTGACAAATATGGCTGAGCATAAAACAACATGCAATAACCATCTGATGTGGACAAATTAAAAGATGGAATTGAAGAAATCAATCCTGCTATGCCACCGAGAGGGAATGCTTGGGTTGTTGAAGAGGGACAGGGTGCTGACTCAGGGCAGGAAAGACTTCACTGAGTGATGGGAAAGGAATGTCAAACGAACATAAAAACAATAAGATGGAATGGAACTGCCAATGAAATCCATTGAACCAGGATGAGACTGTATCCAATTCTTTCCAAGTCTACCCATTTCACTCATACTATCAGTGAACTCAAATTTGCGCACATTTGCGGCCATACTGGAAAAAATTAATGAACATAGAGAATGGATTGAATATTGCATAGCTTACTGATAACAGTGGCCCCTATTTATCGATCTTACATAAGAAGCAACATGATTGGTAATTGACTGCAACTACTAGGAAGGAATCCATGGGGTCAGGCCAAATCTGGATATGTGTACTGTGTTAGCCCTTGGAATAATTGAAAGGTGGGAAAAAAGGTTAATGACGATGAAATGCCGAGTTCACGTTTGGGTGATGCAATCATTCTCAATGTCGTCAGAATCCGGCTCGATTCAGGTTCATTGAATCATATAATTTGATGGTTTGTTAAGCGACGTATTTGACAGTCGGTTGAAAGTTCAAAATATGACAGGTAGGGAAAAGAGAAAACTACCATTTACAGGTTTAGATGATTATATGACATATTTTACACTCAATACATTCAGCACATGTATGACAGGTTGAGGTATGGGAAAATGAAATCAGCCATGTGCGTGGATTTTACTGAAGCAAGTCAATTTTGGATTGATTTACTCAAATGGACACCCAACATGAAAAAATGGTGGTTTAGGGAAATTAGACCTGCAAAAACATGCAAAAACTGCAAAAAATATGGTTTAGGGAAATTAGACCAAGCCTAGGAGAAGATTAAAAATTGTCCAAGTATGAATTATTGGTAAAATATGCCTAACAGGCCTTAGGGAAATGCCCGCCACAGCTCATGGGTTGATGATAAAATTATTATGACAGTGTAGATATCTAAAAACTTGTATCGTGCATCCAACCATATAATTATCCTGACCAAAAATTCTTTCAGGAAGAAGATATCAATCTGCCAAAAGTGCCTCTCAGCCATATTTGCACTGCTCCAGTAAAATCCCCGCTGAGGAGAAAGAAAGAAGCTCTAGAAGATGAAAGTGGTCATGATGGATTAACCTTGTTTGCCTATACCCATTGGGAATCTCACTTTCCAAATGTGAAGTAAAAATGAAATGACCTTGGTGACCTGGGGTTTGAAGAGAACTGGTTAAGTGTTAGACAAAGAGTTTGAGAGAACACTTGGAAATGCTCGTAAGGGGATGTTCCATTGATGATAAAAATCATCAGATGATATGGTCTTGTTCATTGTTGAAATGGATATCTAGCCATGCTATTAGTTTTTCTTATGGTGATCAGATAAGGAAAATATTAACCTTGCAAAATAGAAGAAAAATCTTATTTTGCACACTAAAGACATAAAAAATGGCTAAGTGATGCTTGCATTAAGGTTGATGCCTGCACTAAGGATGATGCCCACATGGCATGGCATGGAATAGATGACTATGTGGCATGAAGTTGAAATCATTGTTGCATTATGACATCGTTCTGGAGAAATACGACAAATTAGTGAAAATCAGGAAATTGGCCAAGTGTGGGAATATTGCTCCAAGTAGCATTAAAAGAGATGCCCGCCATAGCTCATGGGTTGATGATAAATTTTTTATGAGAGTGTATATCTATAGAAACGTGTATGCTGTATCCAACCATATAATTATACTAACGAAAAAGTCTTTTAGTAAGAAGATATCAATCTACCAAAAGTGCATCTCAGCCTGTTGAGGCCTGGAAATTTGCAGGCAACAACAGCAAGGGATTCTCCCCAGTCAACATTCCCAACTAGCCCATGACTGTTTGGTGTAGGGAATCTGTCTGGTTTGCGGTCCGGCTACCATAGGTCAACAAAAATAAAATGTTTTACCGGTTGCGGCCCGGTCCACCGTGTATATTTTTGTGTTTTTAGTTTTAAGTATGATATGCAAGTGCGTATCTAAAATGTATATTGATTAAGAATGTAAGGAGGGGTCACAATGTGATGCGCAGGTTCTTACCTCTCGTCTTAGACTCTCTTGCATCTAAATCACACACAGCAAGAAATTAAAACTAACTACCTAACCTATCCCTAGGGAGCAAGTTTATCATTTATTAATGAGTAATGTATTTTGTACATGCATTATGAAAAATCACAGATAGCTGATACTTCTTTCAAAGCACATGAACATTTGAAGATATTTGAACAACCATATAGCCAATTGTTTATGAACAACATTCATTACTGATAGTGGAAATTTTCATAAAATAAACCAGAGAACATTCATACAAGAACATAGGTTCAAAGAGTTAGAACGATCTCACAGTTAATGGACACAAAGCTGAAAATGAAATATTTCCTCTTCAACAAATCCATAGCACAACATTTGAACATTCCACCAAGATTTCTCCAACAGGAAAATTGTAATTATCTATTGAAAAAGGAAATAGTTCTTCATACAATATGTCCTCACAAATCTCACTGGGAAAAAGTCCCTCTCTTATCTAAGTCTTTTATATTTATACAAAAAGAACAAAACTGTTGGGCTTCCCACGAATGACTCTTGGGCTTCCCCAACTCCTCACCTCCCACACTTTTCTTTCATTAAGTGCTTATAGAATTTACAATATATTACAATAAAACAAATAAAGTGCTTATGAGGAGGGTCCCGCTTGACTATTCAAGAACTTCTTCCACGCTGAAGCCTCTGAGGCAATTCTTTCAAACTCGAAAGGTTCTAAGAAATGAATATTTATTTCAAATTTAGCGGCCTGATTTCTTATTACTTCTATTCTAGCTGCGCTTAGGCGAAGTTGGTCCTCTAGCAACTGCACACTAACCACAGAATGAGCTACTTCATTCCTCAGGGTCTGCTCATTTAGGTCTTTGATGTGCTGGATCCTTTGTCAATCCTCCTGATATCTTCTTTGCAACATCTCCAAAAATAGGCTGTGCTCTGGAAAGGTATCCATTCTCTGCTCAGCTTCAACCTGGCAACAATTATACGTAATCAAAAATCTTCTGAAGAATTATGTACAAGCCCCCTTTGTCTTCTTGACAACCTTCTTGAATTCTTCAGTTGTGTTTATGGAAAACTCCAGTAAATAGTAGTCTTGCCTCAGGGATTGTTGATATTTTGATGGTAGATCTAAAGGGGTTTCTTCATTCGCTTCTAATCTCGCCATCCTTCCTATCAGGACTTCTAAGATATCTTGCGATCTGTCTACAAAATATGAAGAGGTTTCCAAAATCTCTTCCAGCCGATTGTCGACCTGCAAGATCTTTCACCTTTCTTCCTCTATGGCTATTTGCAGCTGGTGCATCTTATTCCTTTGTGCTAGAACATGCTCCTTGAAAGGCTGAAGGTTACCTTGCTGTTCCTTTGCCTCTTCTAGAGCTGTTGTTAATGAGGCAACCTATTCTTTAAGTTCCGCAGTCTGCTCTTGAGATTGCCTCTCAGATTCCTCCAAGGTAGCTTTCTGTAGCTCCAACTCCCCTATCTTTCCTAGCAGCTACTCCTTTTCTGTCCTTAACCCTTGACATTCTTGCTGCAATTTCTCCATACTTCCTTGGGCAGCCTCTAGAGATCTCTTCTCTAGTTGGAGGAGCTAGAGCTCAGCTGTTGAAGACTTTATTTCATGTTGTATGTCCTCAAACTTTCTTTTCAATCTGCTATTTTCCTCTCTCTCTCTTCTCAGGGTGTCCTTTAGCTGGGTAGCAGACTTCTTTAACTGTTCAAGATCAGTCAATATTTGATCTACATTGTCCTCAGAAGCATGGATCAATGCAGCCCCAGATCTGATGGTGAATCTGGGGTCCTTGTCTGTCCCATATACTACGGTTGTATCATTTATCATTTTACCCGACTGCCCCCCAGTCTCGACCTTTCTCTCGGTCCTCTTCACTATTCTTTTCCTTTCCTTATCATAAAAAATAGTTTTGAAATCCGGTATGTCCTCTCGTTTTTTATGCTCGAAAGGGAATAGCCTCAGGGTAGGGACCATAGCCTGTCCTATTGTGCTACCAGTAGTTGCCTCAGGATCTTGAATATCAGGATTACCCAAATCTTGATCCTGACTATCTACAGGATCGAGAGCTGATTGTTTTGTCACTGCCCCTGTCAGTTTTAACCTTTCTGCTTCCTGCTTCCTTAGTTCCTCATCCATCTTCTTTTTCTTTTCCTCTTCTTCACCTTTGAGCCAGCTTTCAACTTCTTGTGCTATCCTCCTAGCATCTTCATCCCTTTTTCTAGTTTCTTCCTCCTCTGCCTTTTCTTACTCATCCTGTCCTTTCCCGCCTTTGGTGGTGATGTTCTTTTTAAATCTTCTTCTTAAGGCCGTTATATTTTCTGCACTGCGGAAAATGGATTCATCTTTATCCCAGTGGCTTGTGTATTCAAAATGTACATTTTCCTCCTTGCAGTGCTCTGCCACTTTATTCTGGGAATCGTTCTGTTGCTGCCGCAACCTTTTCCCCGACTTCAGTTTTTCACTTAAATTCTGGGACCCCTCCTTATCTTGATTTACTTGAATCTAAGGTTGAAATTTTGGCGTCTTTGAGTATCTTTGCCTTAAAGTTGAGCGTCCGTGGTGTTGGCTGGTTGCATTCAGTTCAATGTGAGTCGCGAGATCGGTTTTAACACTTTTAAGAGTGTGAAGGTTTACCTTAGCGTTTTTTGGTTTTTTGGCCTCATTTGAGCCTTAGCGCTGTTATTTTTTCCCTTAGGATCGAGCCTCTTTTGGAAGAAGTGGAGTCTTATATCACTCGCCGTTGCGGCTCTTAGACCAAAGTCTCCGTCCGATCCACTTCTCTCCGACGCCCGATTCGGGTTGTGGATCACTTGCCCCAGAGTTCCATTTCACCCGACGTTGCGGCTGGGGAGATAAAGTCGGGCCCCGACGTGAGTTTCACCCGACACCCGAACCCCACCTAATCCTCCACCGCCCGATCACCTACGGCGGACGTGTTTCCGCTTCCCCTCTTCTGGCACTCCTCCGCCGTTGCAGGTGGCAGAGTAGTCTGTCGTCCGACCCACCTAATCCTCCACCGCCCGATCACCTACGGTGGACGTGTTTCCGCTTCCCCTCTTCTGGCACTCCTCCGCCGTTGCGGCTCCTGGAGCCTTCTCCCATCCGGTGTAAGAACCTTGTCTTAGCCGATCTAAGAACTGCCCGACTGCCGATTTACCTTTTCGTTGCCGTTCCGAGCCTCCGCAGTTCCTCAACCGGATGAACTAGGCTAGCTCGTTGTGAATATATCATTATAATATTAAAATTATGGATGCCTAATGTCTGAATTCAATGAATAATGCACCAAGTTTGTATGCAGAGATCATCTCATGAATCGCTGAAGCAAAGCATCGCGCCGAAAAGGACAACGTGAACGAATGAGCGAGGCGCCGATGGGATATTTCTTTTTAGCGGTTACTGTCAGAAAATAAACGCCTGTGGAAATGATGGAGAAGGTGAAACGACCAGGAAAGAAACTGAATCGTCAAGAGCATTGAAAAGCCGCGTTGAGGGAACCCAGAGGGGGGGTGGTAGTTTAAATAATGGGAAGCTCGATGAAAGGAGGGCTTTTTCCCTTAGAAAATTTTGTAATTGTTGACTTGTAAGAGGAACTATTTCGTTTTGCGAAGTGAACTGCAATTTTGTCTGCTGGAAAGAGTAAAGAAGTGAAATGTACCAATGCTATTCAATGAATAATGCCGAAGAAGAACTATTTCGTGTTCAGCTGTATTTCATGCGCTGTAAGGATATTTGATGTTTCGAACCTAAGTTCTTGTTAATTATTCTGCAGTTTTTTTTTTCTGGGATGCATTTGCACTATGAGTAATAATTGTTGTTATAGAATGATCAGCTAACTGGTTATTTGAATATTTGTAGTTTTCATGTGCTGTGGGAAAAGTATCAGCTATCTGTGATTTTTCTTATCGTATGTGATTTCGTATTGCTCAGTTAAGATGATAGCCTCGCTCCCTAGGGATAGTTTAGATAGTTAGTTATTTCTGTTCGTATCTGGTTTGTTTGCTTGTG
>LPNX010080708.1:0-85169 GCA_001517045.1 Pseudotsuga menziesii
AGCCATTCTTCCCCCCAACATCCTGCTCCCATCTTCCATACTAGCTCAGGAGTCTAGGGGATCGGATGATGAAGTTCTCCAAGTCAGAATATACAATCTTGTGAAAGTGGAGGAGGCCAGATCCAAAGCTAGAGAACGTTTCCAACAGCAGCAGAAGGTAGTGAAGAGATGGTTTGACAAGCACAAAGCCGGGAAGAAAGACTTAGAAGTAGGAGACCTGGTCCTCAAATGGGATCATCCCCATGACGAGAAAGGGAAGCACACTAAGTTCCAACAGTTATGGGTGGGTCCATTTCAAATCACCGCTAAAATTGGCCCTGCTACCTATATGTTACAAGATTTACAGGGATGGGAGGAAAACTTGCCAGTTAATGGGCTGGTTCTCAAACCTTATTTTTCTTAAGCAGTTTTGAGCTTTCTGACTTGTACATAAATAAACTATTGTTGAGTTATGATTTCTTTTGTTGTAAAAAAGTCTTTGTTTTAAATAAAGGTGGTTAACTAGTGGTTATGTGGAAAACCTCACATTTCTGGAAATGGTGAACATTTGTTGAATAGATAGACTGTGGCTTTCCATGTGAATTCCTCCCACTAACTAGCTTCTCGAAATCTTTGTGTGCATTGAGGTCCTACTTAAGCTCCTGTAAGGTCAATCAGACTCAAAAGTCTAGAATACTATGTTGAGGCTCCGCGCACTTTTACACTTAAAATCTAAAGGGCGATGACAGAGGACCCGTGGAGAATAGCAAGATGAACAAGGTGTTAAATCTAAATGCTCCCATGCCGGATACTAAATGCCAAAAGGCAGATAAGAGTCAGAATTCCTATAAAAGCATCATGCTCCAAAGCTAAATCCAGACCATAAAGTACTAATTTGCCAATGATCCTCTCCGTCCGTGAGTTGAGACCTTAAGCACATCACTCACACAAAAGGGCACTATGGGATAGAGGATCCTGAATTAAAATTCAGTAAGAAAGGCATGCATGAAGACTCTCATTAAAAGAGGATAAAATCCGAAAAACACAAAAGTTGCTAAGATGGCGTGGGAATGAGAAACAAATGAACATCTCTGTTTATCATTTGCTACAATCCTGTGGTGTCCCATGTTACCAGCTACCTGAAGGAAAATTAATAATGGACTCATTTTTTGGCCTCAGCAGAGTTATCCGGACTCTAGAATCTTGACTTTCATCGCCCAAAGTGGACTGATATCAATGATAAAGGTACACGCTTCTGTTATTGAGAAATCTATCTAGCTGGAAGAATTCAAGGAATATATTTGTTGTAGGACAGTCTGCTTTTCAAGGAAGAAACCACCCAGAGATATAGGTTCACCAGGAAATCGCCAGTTGTTGCTGCCGCAACCTTTTCCCCGACTTCAGTTTTTCACTTAAATTCTGGGACCCCTCCTTATCTTGATTTACTTGAATCTAAGGTTGAAATTTTGGCGTCTTTGAGTATCTTTGCCTTAAAGTTGAGCGTCCATGGTGTTGGCTAGTTGCATTCAGTACAATGTGAGTCGCGAGATCGGTTTTAACACTTTTAAGAGTGTGAAGGTTTACCTTAGCGTTTTTTGGTTTTTTGGCCTCATTTGAGCCTTAGCGCTGTTTTTTTTTTTTCCTTTGGATCGGGCCTCTTTTGGAAGAAGTGGAGTCTTATATCACTCGCCGTTGCGGCTCTTAGACCAAAGTCTCCGTCCGATCCACTTCTCTCCGACGCCCGATTCGGGTTGTGGATCGCTTGCCCCAGAGTTCCGTTTCACCCGACGTTGCGGCTGGGGAGAAGAAGTCGGGCCCGAAGTGAGTTTCACCCGACACCCGAACCCCACCTAATCCTCCACCGCCCGATAACCTACGGCGGACGTGTTTCTGCTTCCCCTCTTCTGGCACTCCTCCGCCGTTGCGGGTGGCAGAGTAGTCTGTCGTCCGACCCACCTAATCCTTCACCGCCCGACCACCTACGGCGGACGTGTTTCCGCTTCCCCTCTTCTGGCTCTCCTCCACCGTTGCGGCTCCTGGAGCCTTCTCCCATCCGGTGTAAGAACCTTGTCTCAGCCGATCTAAGAACTGCCCGACTGCCGATTTACCTTTTCGTTGCCATTCCGAGCCTCAGCAGTTCCTCACCCGGATGGACTAGGATAGCTCGTTGTGAATATATCATTATAATCTTAAAATTATGGATGCCTAATGTTTGAATTCAATGAATAATGCACCAAGTTTGTATGCAGAGATCATCTCATGAATCGCTGAAGCAGAGCATCGCGCCGGAAAGGACAACGTGAACGAATGACCGAGGCGCCGATGGGATATTTCTTTTAGCGGTTACTGTCAGAAAATAAACGCCTGTGGAAATGATGGAGAAGGTGAAACGACCAGGAAAGAAACTGAATCGTCAAGGGCATTGAAAAGCCGCGTTGAGGGAACCCAGAGGGGGGGTGAGAGTTTAAATAATGGGAAGCTCGATGAAAGGAGGGATTTTTCCCTTAGAAAATTTTGTAATTGTTGACTCGGAAGAGGAACTATTTCGTTTTGCGAAGTGAACTGCAATTTTGTCTGCTGGAAAGAGTAAAGAAGTGAAATGTACCAATGCTATTCAATGAATAATGCTGAAGAAGGACTATTTCGTGTTCAGCTGTATTTCATGCGCTGTGAGGATATTTGATGTTTCGAACCTAAGTTCTTGTTAATTATTCTGCAGTCTTTTCTGGGATGCATTTGCACTATGAGTAATAATTGCTGTTATAGAATGATCGGTTAACTGGTTATTTGAATATTTGTAGTTTCCATGTGCTGTGGGAAAAGTATCAGCTATCTATGGTTTTCTTACAGTATGTGATTCTTTATTGCTCATTTAAGATGATAGCCTCGCTCCCTAGGGATAGTTTAGATAGTTAGTTATTTCTGTTCTTATCTGGTTTGTTTGCTTGTGAGCATAAGACGAGAGGTAAGAACCTGCGCATCACTTTGTGACCGCCCCCTGCATTTAAACCAGCCTGCATTTAATTAGGCACGTGCATATCATTTCCTTTAAGTAAAAAATACAACAAAAAACTCGGTGGGCCGGGCCGCAACCGGTAAAACCTTTGTTTGTTACTTTGACCTACAGTAGCCGGACCACAAAACCGGACGGATTCCCTATACCAAACAGTCAGCGGGCTAGTTGGGAACGTTGATTGGGGAGAATCCCTTACTGTTGCCGCCTGCGAATTTCCAGGCCTCAACAGCACCCAAATGACTTCAAATTATGAATGGAAGCAATTTATGGGTATTATTAAATCCTAATTCATAGTATTAATTATCATACATTTTCCAATTTATTCTTAAACTTTATTTTTTCCATGGGGAAAGAAGGACAAAAACACTAGGAAACCAATGTTAAAACCCCAAAGTGTAGATGACACTTTTCGCTCTCCAAATGTAGTACGACCCTCCCAAATTTGATAAAAGAGTGCATGGATGAATATCAGACATAAGGGGCTGTAATTATTCATGAGTTTTATTTCTTCAAACTGGTTATAAATTACAGCATCCGTATGATAACTTTCAGTAAAATTGCTTAGGGGGAAATGGCATTGTTAGCTCCATTTTAACTTATAAAAGTACATGAAATAGTTCAGAACATGACGTGATGAATGGAGACCATATAAATAATATAAATTTCTTCCTAAAAAGAATTTGACATCAAAAATTTTCCTTAATACATAACATATATATAACTCCTTCGAAATGGAATCCAAATACATGAAAATTAGTCATTCAAGAGCATGGGAATGAAATCCTTTCATACATGTATTTCTGATATTTAGACTTACAGAGAAAATGTGCATGATATTACAGAGCCATAAATCATATTTCGCAACTTGGGCACCAAATATACTCAGAAAATCACAAGCACCACTCTAACAAGTGTGCCCTCAACATGACAGTGTGGGGGAATGGAGAAGAAGGAACAAGAGAATAGGGGAATATATGAGAATTTTACTATATGGTCCTTCAACCTGAAAATAAAAATCCTTCATTAATATCCAATGATATGTATGAATGGACTGTCCATAAACCAACTTGGAAAGGAATCCAACTCCCTCGAAATTGGTTCACAATCAGGGAGAGTGAACACTCACTATGCAATGGACAAGCAAAAGATCTCCAAAATAGCAAAGGACAAATAAAAAATGATAAAAATCCATTCTCATTCCTTATTAAATCATTTTATTAACTTCATGAGGCCTCCTAAGGTCTAATTTCCCTCCATGGGCTTCCTCCAAATCATCTTAGTGGTTTAGTAACTCTCACGACACTTGTCTTCCTCTTCATGCTCCAATTATTTCCCCAATTTAAATGGTTTCCTCTAAATACCAAATTAGAAATATTGGTGGCTATTTTTATCCATGTCATGTCATACTTGTCATATGTCTGCAATCAGGTCTGAATTTTTCATACTTGTCATAGAATCTTTCATCATTTGTTGTCATAGAGTGCATGGAATCTCCTTCCAAGTGACACACATTGTCTTCTAATCTCTTCCTCTTCCATGGAAGTTACTCTCCTTTACAAATTCGAATTCATTGGCTCATTATATGATATTTAACACCACATCACCCTCCAATAATGTTACATTACTTATGTGTTCGAATTTGGATGAAGATCATTCCAAGTGTTTGGGGAATTTAGTTATCCAAAGGCTCCACAAGATTCCAAGTGTCTTCATGAACCCATGACCCCTTATTTTATTACAATTTATCATTTATGTGACCCATTTAAATGTGAATATGGTAAACTAAATTCATTTTGGGTCCCATATCCTTTTATTACAAAAATTTTGTTTCCATCTTAACCTATGGAACTAGTAGGTTGGTGAAACAGTATTTGAAACTAGTCTTACTTGGAAATTATTTAATTGGGGACAATACATTTTCAAGTGTGTTCCCTATAGTTTAAACCATTCCTGAAAAAATTTGCTACTAAAGGTTGGATCATGATCATTCATAATGCGATTAGGCATGCCATGTAATTTTAAAATATGATCCATTAATACTTGGGAAACTATGGATGATGTAAATAGGTGTTGCAAGGCACAAAAGTGAGCATATTTGAAAATTTAGTCAACTACCTCTATGATGACATATTTGTTGCCAACTTTAGGAAGGAAAATGGTAAAATCCATGAAATGTCATCCCATACAGTGGTGAATATTGGTAAAATATAGAATCCAGAGGGGTCTTCATTATTTCCCCCTTATTCCTTTTACATGTGTCACATTCAAATATGAAGGTATGGATGTCCTTTTTCATGCCATCCTAAAAGCAGTGCTTAGCTTGTTCATATTATTTTTGAAATATTGAGTGACCTATAGGAGGAGAGGAATGAAATTCCACAAACAATTGTGCTTTTAAAGCAAATTTATGTACCAAACAAATATTCCCCTTAGACATCAAGGTGTCATGATTCCATGTATATACTATAGAAGTGTTGGGATCCTCCTTGAGTCATTGGATGAGTTGAACCACCTTGTTATCATCCCACAATTCATGTCATGCATCTACCATCCAATTGGGTACCAATAAAGATACTGTAGACATCATCATTTTCTCTAAGGTACGCAATTTCTTCTTTGTGGTGCTATTATATGGTTAATTTTTCAATTGAGAACACAACATGAACTAAATAGAGCATTAAACTTTCAATGAGTAGAGTGAATGCTAAGGTTAAAAAAAATAAGGGAGTTAATGAAGATAAAGTTGACATTACTTATGACCATAGAATGTAGGACTCTAACAATTCCCATAAGGGATGTACTCAACCCTTTCTTACATAAACACGTGATAATATTTTTCCACCCACCTCTTATATTCATTTTGTTAATACATGGAAAAAAATCAAAATGGTGGTTGCAATCCCAACATATAATTGCAAAAGGGCTTATGTTTATGGTAAAATCACTTAAAATGTTTCTACGGGATTGCAGACCATGACCATAGGTTTAGAAAATGTGTTGGACCGATGGAAAGCACGATTAATCAAAGTGCCATAGATCAATGACTAATACTTATTTAGGATCTTGAAGTTGTGTGACGATTAATCAAATACACATGTGTCAAAAATTAAATATCATCCAATGACGTGACAGGAACTATTGCATTCTATCTCCCAAAGGAAGTTTCATCAAACCACCTTTCTCAAGTACCGGAACCACCATGTGATGAATCCGGAATCAGGTGGAATAGTGGGACAGCTAGGTGACAAATGGACTGATGAAAGTTAGACATGTGGACACATGCCAATGAATCACATTCAATGTGATGTCTATTTCAGTATAGAGAAGAAAATTAAAAGGCACCACATGGCTCAACAATAAATGCGCAAAAAATTAAATTTTAAATATCCGCCAAAGTGTCAAAGAATGTTATTGTTCAAGCAAAGCTACTAGTTATGTCTAGAAGTTGAGGAGACTAAAAGATAAATCCATCCAAAAATTTTAAAAAAATTAATTATGCATTATCGACCCGTTATTTTATTAAATTATCCTTCTTCTCTCAGATATGGCTGCTATTGAAAATCCCAAATTGCCTCATATTAGAAAAATGGAACACCTAAATGATGAACACTGCATTGATACCTAGGGAGATCTATTTGATCATCTCCTATCAATTCTTGGTCTTCTTAATTCATTATCGATGCAATCCAGATTTAAATATTCCCATGACTTCTTGTACCTATGAAATCAAATCTATCCCTAGCCTTAATATCATATACATACCATTATGTTGGGCTAGGAAAAGTGTACAAGAAAAAATCTGACACGCAAGCAAAGGAGGAATTTGACACACAAGCAAGTAAAGATGAAAGGACAATTTTGCAGCTAGTTATGACTAGTACAGACGAGCTAAAAGACATTTCCGTGGATAGTTAAGGTTGTGGTTAATGCATTACAGGACTTTCGCGGCTAGATATGGGCCAACAATTAATGTAACAGAGATATTTTGCAACTACTTAAGTATGTAATAACTGAGTTGTACTCAGCCGAACCTGTGTGGTTTTTTAAATGTTATAAATAGAAGGAACCTGCTCTGTATAAGGGTTGCTAGTTTGGTCTATTCGGTTGCATGTTTATTGTTCGTTCATTCAGTAAGTTAGAGTCAGTTAGTAGTTCATTGTTGACTCAGAAAAGGAGTCTAGTAGAAGGTTGTTGAGGCAGGGATCTTGCAGCTGAGTGCGCAGACCGCTAGTAAAGTAGAAGAGTCAATTCAAGCTGTGTGGATCAATAGGAGTAGATAGAAGAAATAAACCAGAGAGAATCTGTTGTAGCTGCAACATTTTCCCAAAATTCCAAAAAATTTCGGGACCCTCCTTTTGCTTAGATTAGTTTGATTTTCTTCTTTGATTTGATCTAATGATTTTTCAGAAAGGCCTTTCTAATGCTTTGGATTGATCTACCACTTGTTTTAGTTTTTCCTCTAACGCTTGAAACAATCCACTGTGTGTTCAAACTTTATCGTTGCTTTTAATTACGTTTTCGACACGTTTGAATCGGAACTTTATTTGGTTGGTGCTCCCGCCATTGCGGAAAAATAACAAGTTTTGGCTTCGTTATTTTTCTCCGACGCTTTTGGCTTAATCGGCCGATTTGTTGGTTTCGCGTTGGAGCTTTTTGTTCTTTCATTCTCCACCGTTGCGGATGACAGATCGCGAAGTCTCCCAACTATTGTATTGAATTTCCGGACCCTGCTTTGTTGTTGTCCCTGATCCTTAAAGTTTACGGTTCTGCCGTTGCGGATGAAAGAAGCACTAACCTTCCCGATCTTTAGTCGTTCTCTCTTCCGTTTCAGACATTACATAGCGGGGCGTGATGGCCTTTATTCTTCCACCGTTGTGGATGAGAAAGTCACTATCCTTCTGGCCATTTAGTCGTTTCTCCTCCGATGAAGACTATACCCATCGCGGACTGTGATATCCTTTATATCTCCGTCGTTGTGGCTCCCGTTCCGCTATCGCTTTGATGTTTTAGAGTTCCGACGTGCGAGTATTTGTCTCCCAGTTATCCCCGCGAATAGATTGGTGTTTTGGTCCCCGACGTTGCAGAAGGGATTATGCTTTCGACCTCCGATATTTAGAATTATGCCGTCCGATATCTCACCGCCGCACGTGGTTGTATATATATATATACATGGGGGGTTTGTGTTATTATTCTATTATTATTCCCGACTGTCGTAAGCTGTCATTATCGCTTTCTATCATTTTCTTGAGCTTGGTCAGACCCCCGTTGTCGGTACCCTCATCCAGGTGGCTCAACTGTGGAAGCTTGACCGCCTTTCTTCCCATCAAATACGCAGCAGTGCTAGGTAGGCTTCTATTGCATTATCCCGTTCCATTTGGGCGTTTGGTGATTTTTTTTCCCACGGTTAGGTTTTTGTTGCGGCCATTTTCCCTTGGCCCCGTCGTTCACTTGCATATATAATTGTATATTTGTATCATAACTGTCCGTGGGAGGGTGTTTGGCCCATAGGGTGTTTTACTCCGTGGCCTTTCGTTATGCAACCTTGCGCTTAGAGAGTTGGGGGTTTGGTGCAGACGGCCGTTACGCTGTCTGCACCAATCCGCCTCGTATATTGATGTTTTTGCAGGGGAAGGATTTCATGGCCTTCCTGTGGCACTTGGAATGGTTGCCCCCCCCCCCCTTTTTTTTTCGTGCTACCCGCCTTGTCAAACCACAGTCGCGTTTTGCCACGATGTTCCGCGCAAAATCAGTTCACAACCGATTTCGAACCCAAGCCAGTGGAGGGGGATTTATCACTGCATATAGTTATTGACCATAGTTTGCACTGACGATGTTTCTTCCTGAAAACACACCGTGAGAACTCGCATAATTTCCACTGTCTTTCCCGCGTAGCGCGATGAGCATGGCCCCCGCAGATAGCCCGAGTTTCCTTCATTTTTATGTAGATTTGCTCCCCACTCGATGTTATTGATAGAATTGTTTTAGTAGCAGATAGCGGTGTTAGCTTGCACACCTTTTGCTTCATTTAACTAATTCCTGTCAGGGTAAACATAGTTAAAGTGAAATGCTGCACATGTTGTCTCAATGTTTGCAATGTAGTCAGGAATGTCTTAATGATGATAATTGCATGTATAACAGGAAGATTCTGAATTCAATATGTCAAAGCGACAGAAGAAGAAGGCCCCTGTGGTCGAAGAGGACGCTGAAGTGGAAGTTATTACCAAAACTTAATACATCTATGAAGACACCAAGTGTATATCCGGTGTAGAACCCGAGTATCCGATGGGGAGAGATATACAGGCTGATCACGCACCGAGAGGTGCCTGATATGGGCTTGGAAGAAGAGGGCATATATGCCAATATAGAGAGATCTTCACTGATGAACATTGCCACCAGACCAGAGCTATTCCCATGCTCTGAAGTAATTGGTTGGATTCTTCCCCGAGCAGATGTCACCACAATGATCCTGGAGAATGTCAACAAACAGGGCTATGCTGCCTATAGCCCTGGATATGTAGCCCTGGCCTACCACCTGCCAGAAGCACAAGTATTTTTGTCCGATGATTGGTTGAACAACATTAGAATGGACCTTGTGGAGACCCTTAAAAGAATGTTGTTATTTGGAAAACATTTCAGAACCAGGGCAACAGGAGAGTATGACACAGCAAGCTTAAGAGCCCCGTATAGGTTCATAGCTTTAATGCTTAACATGATTTTTGGAAGAGCTCATGGTAGGTTCTTCAAATTAGAATGGATGCCAATTGTTTTTTATGTTGCAACCCAGGGGACCATTTTCAACTGGGCCAACATTGTATCAAACAGTATTTCAGCCTGCATGGCCTTGGCTTTGGGAGGAGTGTCCCAGAAGAGATCTGAATTCTATATGAGCTCCATGCTTGTCAATTGTATATTGTGCAATCAACCTTTCCCTGGCCTCAGGTGCATCTGGGACAGGGAAAGGATGCCTGTTTATGCTGCATACAAGCCACTATGGGCACACAAGTACCACAGTCATTACCGAGAAATCTGTGAACAATTCATCATGCCATTGTATACGCTCATTTTTCTGAAGGAGTGTGATTGCATGTCAAAGGAAGCGTTGCAAGTCATTGAAGAATATGCAGACTATTATTTGACTGAAGATGGCCTCTACTTCAGAATGTTCGGAGGTTCTAGAGCACCCTCCCTACTGCCCAGATACGCCATTGACTACATCATTCACAAGGAAGCAGTTAGGCAAGTCTTCTTGGATGGCATAGGAAGTTTTCTGTTTGAGCATAAGAAGGCTGCCTATCCTCCATTGCCCTTCAAGTTAGGAAGTTACAGGTTCACCAAAGTGAAGAAAGCTGATGAGTTTGTAGAATATTTGGAAAGGTTTCATTTTGGTGAGATGCCCTTCCATAGAAATGACTCCCACAGTAAAGTAGCTGAACATTGTAAAGAAAACAACGTACATTTTGAATACACCCACCATTGGGATAGAGAAGAATCTGTCTTCCGAAGTGCATTGAACATAACAGCTTTGAGGAGAAGGTTCAAGAAGAAGATCACCACCAAAGGTGGGAAGGGAGATGAACAAGCAAAAGCTGAGGAAGAAGCCAAGAGAAGAAATGAGGAAGCCCAAAGGTTGGCACAAGAAGCTGCAGGGTGGCTGCAGGGAGAAGAAGAAGAGAAAAGAAAAGTTGCGCAAGAAGCAGCTAGAAAAGCAGAGGAAGATGCAAAGAATGAAGAAGAATAAAAGAAAAAGAAGCTTGATGAGGAGCTACAGAAGCAAGAAGCAGAGAGGCTAAAGCTGACACAGACAGAACAGTCAGCCTCTGACACAGCTGGAGGATATACCCAGGACACGGAGAACCTCGAGGTTCAGGACCCAGAAGTACCTGCTGCCAGCACCCCTGGACAATCTGTGGTCCCCACCCTTAAACTGGTCCCTTTTGTACAGAAGGTGGGTGAAGAAATACCTGATTTTAACACTATGTTCTATGACAGGGAGACAAAGAGGATAGTGAAGAGAACAGAAAGGAAGGTTGAAACTGGAGGTCTGCCTGGGAAAATGATAACGGATACGCCCGTTGTGTTTGGAACACACCGAGATCCAAGATTCACCATTAGAGCCGGAGCTGCACTGATTCACGCCTCGGAAGACAATGTGGACAAGATTATGACAGACTTGGAGCAATCCAAGAAGTCCTCTGCTCAACTGAAAGACACATTGAGAAAGGAGAGAGAGGAAAGCAATAGGCTAAAGAGGAAATATGAGGACATGAAAAGGGAGATGAGGTCCACAAAAGGTGAACTGCAACTCCTCCAAGCAGAGAGACAAGCTAGTGAAGCTGCACAAGAGCGTCTGGAGAAAGTGCAGCAAGAGTATCAAGAACTAAAGGTGGAGAAGGAACAGCTACTGGGAAGGATAGAAGACTTAGAGCTGCAAAAAACCACTTCGGAGGCAAACAAAAAGCAAGATCAAGAACAAGAGAGGAAACTTCAAGAGCATATCTCTTCTCTAACAACTGATTTAGAGGCAGCAAAAGAGCAGCAGGTCAATCTCCAACCCTTCAAAGAGCATGTGCTGGCACAAAAGGCCAAGATGCTGCAGCTGTAAACCGCCATAGAAGAAGAGAGATGCAAAGTTTTGCAAATAGATGGCCGATTAGAGGAAATTCTAGATACTTCCTCTTATTTCGTTGATAGATCTCAGGACGTCCTGGAAGTCCTAAAAGCAAGAATGACAAGGCTGGAAAATAATGAAGAAAATCCAGCAGAACTGCCATCAAAGGATCGACAGGCCCTCAAGCGGGATTATGACTTATTAGATTTTGCTATAAACACCGCAGAGGATTTCAAAAAGGCAGTTAAAAAGACGAAAGGATCCTGCACAAAGTTCTTCAGAAGGCTCCTGATTACCTATAACCGGTGCCAAGTAGAGGCAGAGCAGAGGCTAGATGTTTTCTTGGACCACAACTCATTTGTGGAGATGTTGCAGAAGAGGTATCAAGAGGAAGAAGCAAAATTACAGCATATTAAGGCTCTTGATGATCAAATCTTAAGAAGTGAAGTAGATCATTCCGCCATTAGTGTGCAGTTATTGGAGGATCAACTTCGTTTGAGTGCAGCCAAGATTGAGGCCATAAAGAATCAGGCAGGGAAGTTTGAGATAAACATCCAATTTTTGGAACCTTGTGCGTTTGAAGGAATCGCCTCTGAGGCTTTGGTATGGAAGAAATTTTTGGATACCCAAGTGGGGCCCTCTTCGTGAATGATCATTCACCTATGTAATATGTAATGATTTTGTAAACATTTGAGGAAAATTTTGGGAGGCGAAAAGTTGGGAAGCCCAAGGGTTATTTGTGGGAAGCCCAACAGTCTCATCTTTTTGTATAAATATAGAAAACTTAGAGGAAGAAAATGGATTTTTCCCAGTTAGACATGAAAAGCGATATTGTAAGAAGAACTAATTTTTTTTTGCAATAAAAAATTATTGTTTGCCTGTTGGAGAAAGATTGGTGGGACTTTCAAATGTTATGCTGTGGATTGCAGAAAGATGAACTATTTTGTTTTTCCAGCTTTTGTCCATAAACCGTGAGATCGTTCTAACTCTTAGAGCCTATGTTCTTGTTTGAATGTTTTCTGGTTCATTCTGTGGATTTACCACCATGAGTAATGTATGTTGTTCATAAACAATTGGCTATCTGATTGTCTAAATATCTCTAATCGTTCATGTGTTGTAGGAAGGAATATCACCTATCTGTAATTTCTCTTTATAATGCATGCACAATACACATTACTCATAAATAAATTACAATTTTTCTCCCTGGGGATGGATAGATAGATAGGTATATAGTTAGTTTTATTTTATTACTGCATATGTGATCAAGATGCTTGTGAGTTCTAAGACGAGAGGTAAGAACCTGCACATCACATTCTGACTGCTCCTTGCATCCTTATCACCCTGTATAGTTAAATAGGCACTTGCATGTCATACTTAAGTCAAAAATACAAAATACATGGTGGACCAAGCTGCAACCGGTAAAACCTTTGTTTTTGTTACTTGACCTACGGTAGTTGGACCGCAAACTGGACGGATTCCCCATACCAAATGATCACGGGCTAGTTGGGAATGTTGACTGGGGAGAATCCTTTGCTGTTGTTGCCTGCGAATTTCCAGGCCTCAACAGAATTAGAGCAAGAAGATTGGGTTAGAAAGACATATCTTAATAACATTCTGCAAGTTGCAAGCTGCAAGGTGCTACCTATATTCCTCATGCCGAATGAAGAGCATCTTGGTGGTTTTTCCCATATGAGTTTCCATGTTATTCCCTGTGTTATATAGATGAATCTTGTTGAATGGTGAATGTTTATGTGAATGATTTCTTATCTTACATTATTACAGTTACATTTGTTGTTGAATGTATGTCTCAGTGGGGAAATCAGTGAATGAATGAATGTTTAAAGTATTTTTGGGATATTGTGTATGGGTTCATGGTTAAGCTGCTAAGTTAAAACATAAATCACGTACTGTTCATTATTTCTGAGGAATCAGTTGCATCGCATAGTTGTGCCAATTGTTAAAGTTTAAGGACAATGTCGTGTTGCGTGGGTGTCATGTGGCATGTGGTTGTGTCATTGTCGCAGAGTGAAGGACTCCATCCCATCATCTTTGTCGAGCACCTTGGTCATGCCCTAAGGGACTATAATCCCTCGCCAACTGTGGAAACATGGTTCTGGTAGTTACACATTAAGATATCTTGGGTGATACTACGCCTACCTCGTGGGTGTTGTCTACTGAGCTTGCTCTGTCAGGACGATGTCTTATGGTGTCTTGTTGGTATTGTGTTGTTGTTGAACCGTGGGTCGAGACAAGGAAGAGACAGAGGCCAACAAATGGTTCTGTTACCGGGACTGTTAATCATTTGAGTCGATGGAAATGTTGTGGCATCTGATTAAAAATGAGATAGAGGACTCGATGGAGTATAAGACACTAGCATTCGCACAAGAAGAGAGCACAGGATCTCAGTTAAGTGCAGAAAACTGGGTAGACCAGTACATATACACTGATATTGATGAGATATTCTTCACAGAGTTTCCCATTGTGCTGCACGAGTGGCTGTCAACATTGGCAAGAAGGAAGACAAATTTCCAGAGAAGAGAAGTAGTCGAGTGGAGTGATCAATTGCTGCGTGAAGTAACTAGTGTAAGTAACACCATCTCTAGAGATGTTGATTTTTGGGTTGACAGTATTTTGCAAGGATATATTACTGAGTTTGTAATAGAGGCTATAACCTCATATAGTGAGGCTGAAAGAAATTTTTTCCAAGAACCCCAAAGAAGATATTTGTTATCTCTCAGTACATGGATCAGGATGCTCATTTATGAAAAGGGTATCTTGCAATTGAGTAGTTGAATTGCATACCCAAGAGGAAGGCTATGTCGCAGACGACCTATCAAGAAAATGGGAAATGGAGAGTTGATATGTTCCCAGGAAGTACAGAACCTGAACTAGAATTTGGATTCCTGAGTGGAAGGAGATTCATATCAGGGAAGAGAACAAAGATAGAGGAAGGTCGACGAGCTCCTAGTCTGTTCTAAGAGAGTGAGCACGAGCTTCAATCGCAGGTAGACGAAGGATCTTGTAAGGAAGAGGAGGATTGTATCCCGATTTCAGAAGGAGTAGAAGACTCTGAAGAAATTGTCGAGACACCAAGGTGAGGATGCAACTACATCACACTAGAAGTATCGCCAGAGGTAAGCTCTAGAGCCTCATCACCTGAAGAGTTGTTAATATTGATAGTGCTAGCACTGCGAATAGTGTGCAAGAGAAAACACCCCCATTTAATCAGTCATCAGATAACCCTGATGTCAACTTAATCGTTGGGGTGGACATTCACTTACCCACATTCAATGGAAATGGAGCAGAATATCTAGAGCAACATTGGTTCATTTGTGAAGTTGTTTGGATGGTTTTCTTAGTTCAGAATGTAGACTTAAAGAAAGCGCAGATGATCACGACTCTAAGAGGTCGTGCGTTGGACTAGTTTATGAAGTTCTGCATAGTACCACCATGAGAACCACGAAGACCCTTGAAGAAATACGAGCCACAATGATCTCTGATTTCAGAAAACCTAAATATGACTTGCAGTGTATCACCAAGATTAATGAAATCAAACAAGCATTGGCAGAGTCAGTATGGGACCTAGACCAACGGTTTAAAAATCTGATGGTCAAGGTAAGTTTCTAGATGTCGGATGTTCAGCATAAAGAATGGTTTATTGCCACACTATTACCACAAATCCGAGGCCCATTAATGCAACAGAATATTGAGTCACATACAGAAGTGCTAGAATTGGCCATGAAGCTCGAAGCTTCGCCAATCAGCGATGATGCCGCAGGAATGGTACAGATTCAATCGTTGTTGGCTAATATAACAATACAGTTTCAAGACATCAAAAATGGTAAGGATTCCCATGAATATTTATGGTGCACAAAATACAGAATGGACAGACACACCAAGGATAATTGTCTGACCTTCATAAATTATGTCTCATCCGGTGCGCTAAACCCGTTGAGTTCCCATGGACTATCCTGGTGCCGCATATGCCAGACTAGAGGACACTGCAACGAAGAATTTTTATACTTACAAAATATTGTAAGCACTCCAACAAACCTATTCTATAAATTTTGTAAATCAGTAGGGAATGAAGAAAAGGATTGCAGAGCATACCAACTCTTGAAGGAAAATACGGTCAACACATACTTAATGAAAAATGAGGGGCAGACTCAGGATGAATCGGCACAAGAATCATATCATCTTGCGCATTTCCTTCCCAATAAGTATCAGAACCAGTACTAGCCTTAGTATGCACCACAACAACCATACGTGCAGCATAATCATTATCAGTCTCAATATCAACAGAATCAGTACCCCCCGCAGCAACCACACCCTCAAGGAAGGGGTGGCAAAAACTTTAGAGGAAGAGGAGGAGGAGGAGGATTCAGTAGAGGAAGAGGTTAGGTTATATGCTATAACTGTGGACAACCAGGTTACTATGCCATGGATTTCTTGGAGCCTACAAAGACATGTTCATACTGTAAGGGACATGACCATAATGTGGAGCAATGTCCTTAGCTGATTTCCAAATGGCGGGAAAGGACCATCACAGGTCCTACCCCTGTGCAGAATCCGAACCCAAATCCCAATCCTAACTTGAATGTCCA
This sequence comes from Pseudotsuga menziesii, assembly GCA_001517045.1. Classification (NCBI taxonomy): domain Eukaryota; kingdom Viridiplantae; phylum Streptophyta; class Pinopsida; order Pinales; family Pinaceae; genus Pseudotsuga; species Pseudotsuga menziesii. The sequence continues at coordinate 16,208 of LPNX010080708.1, forward strand.
GATGATTGCTGCTGAACCGAGAGATCCAAACGTTGTTGTCATAACATAAGGAGGTGTTGCGATTGGAGTTGATCAAGAAAACCTGCAAGAACAACTGCAACCACAGGTACGAACCGCGGCGCAGAAGAAGGAGCCATTTGACATCCAGAAACAAAAGAAAGTATTCATGTATGTGTGACATGAGTTTGTGGATCCATAAGAACCGTCAACATCAGAATAAGTAAGGGAGATGCTTGAACTATTCCAATAGCTATTACAGAAGAAAACCCCGAAAAAGGTTAGTAAACTCAAGTTGTTTCTATCAAGTTGTTTAGCGTTAATGCAAGATAAAGATGCTATTGTAAAAAAGCAAGCATTGATAGAAGAAACACCAGTAGAGTTGCAGCCTGAAAAGAAACTTAACCAGGTTAGCAAGAAATTCAAAACTAGACGCAATTTAAGAATGACTGCGCAGATAGGGGATTATGACATGGATTATTATCATTTTAGACTTGGGATCTGATGTCAATATTTTGACATGAAAAACTTGGGCAAGTATGGGAAATCCACACCTGTACTGGTCTCCTATACAACTGTGACTTGCAAATTAGGTGAAGGTTCTACCAATTGGTAGATTGAGTCAAGTTCCTATCGACATTAAAGGGTTGCACACATTTGCAGACTTTGAATTCATTAACATTATTGATGACACAAATCCATATCCCACACTGCTGGGGATAGATTGGCACATAGGCAATCATACCATTATCAATTTCAAGAAAAGGATCCTCTCATTCGAGGATAATGAGATGAGAGTAGTGTCGCCCATTGATCCATTGGAAGGATAGAGATATGTCGTGCCTCTCTACAATGAGGGACGGGATGACTATCTCAACCAGATCTACAATGTCACTGCCATGCAGGAATATTATATAAATCCAATAGTGGATGGCAACCTGAGATGGAAGGGTGCTAGTTCCTGCACATCCAACTCAGGGGAGGCCTTAGAGAATTGGAAAAACTAGTTGCATGAGGTCTCTATGAGAAGATGTTCCAGAGTTACAAGATCTATGCGACGGGTGGAAAACGAGCTATGAGAGCTTCCCACCTATGATGCTTTACCTAACCTATTGACCTTCCTAACTGAGTTTGAAGGCCTTGTAACAGAGTCGCAACGCATGTCTGCGTTAGATCATGTACTGAAGGCTCCACCTGCTAGATGGTGGGGTACACACAAGCAGTTCATAATAGAATAGCCACAATGTAGAAGGTTAATGGAATTCAGATTTGGCGAATAAGTCCTCACAATGAATCACAAGTACACGGGATTGTCGAGCCCTGTACAACACATAAATTAGTGTCGCATCATATTTGTAGAATACTTGCAACAGGAATAGGTCCACCATTTCATTCACACGTTGGAAATGACACCTAGAACATGGTCTGCATATATGGAGTTGTGACAATGAACCCAATATTGGGAAGGAATCACTAAGTAGTTTAGGCAAACATTTGAATTTGTTGATGAGAAACCTACATTTGATGTTGCACTTCAAACGTTGAAGGAGAAGATATTTGCTGAAATCCTGTTGAAGAGGCCATTTCTCACCACTGCAGTGTGACCATTCAGTAATGGATGGCTTGTTACAATCTGACTGGAGACCCAGATGATGATCTGACTAACATAAACATACCAGAATCAAAGGGCATGCACGCAGTGGAAGGAAGTAGAATTAGTAGTGACCGATTCCTACAGCCGCTGAAAATCAAGAAAGTAAACATTGGGTCACCAAATAACCCAAAGTTTTCCAATATACAATATTATTGGGATGAAGAGACAGTTGTGAAGATGACATACTTGCTGCATGAATATCAGGACTTATTCCCTACCAATTTCTCAAAGATGAAGGGAATAATAGGCGATCTAGGGGAGATGAAAATACCCTTGCGACCAGATGCTAAACCAAGTAAGCAGCGACCCTATAGGTTGAATCCAAGGTATCAGGAAAAGGTAAAAGCAGAATTGGATCGCATGCTTGATGCAAGAATCATTGAACTTGTTGAGGAATCAGAGTGGATCATCCCTATAGTGATCCACAATAAGAAAACAACAAGCGAAGTTAGGATCTATGTTGACCTGAGAAAGCTGAACGATGCATGCTTGCACTATCCATTCCCAACACCATTTACCGATGAAGTTCTTCAAAGCTTTGAAGGGAAAGAGACGTATTCATTCACCAATGGCTTCTCTCACTATCATCAACTCAGAATCGTGAAGGAGGATCACCACAAAACGACCTTCGTCACAGAATGGGGATGCTACCAGTATATGGTAATGCCCTTTGGACTCAAGAATGCACCTGTTGGTTTTTCTAGAATAGTAATCTCTTCTTTTAAATATTCCATTCATAAATTTCTTGAGGTATAATTTGATGATTGGAATGTGTTTGGTCTAGTAAGAGACCAAATTGAGAGTCTGCGCCTGATGTTGGGCCGCCGTCGCTAGTATCAGATCATGCTCAATTCCAAGAAATGTATTTTTTGTGCACCATTTGGTGTTTTATTGGGCCACGTCGTATGTCGCAATGGTATTTTGGTTGACCCATCAAAATTTGTGATTATTCTTGACTTAGCACCACCTAAATGAGTCACACAACTCAGATTAGTGCTAGGACATACAGGCTACTACAGGAAGTTCATCAGAGGGTATGCAGAGATCACTGCACCTATGGACAAACTACTGAAGAAAGATGCAAAGTTTCAATGGACACCGGCTTTCTAGGAAAGCTTGGAAAAATTAAAGAACAAGATGGCCACTGTGCCAATACTTGTATTTCCAGACTGGAAGAAATAGTTCCATGTGCATCTCGACGCGTCGTCTGTCGCGCTCGGCATTGTCTTGACACAACCGGGAGAGGGTAAGCTTGACCACCCTATTTCTTTTGCTAGCAGAAAATTGTCAATAGAAAAAAAGAAATAAACAACAACATAAAGAGAAGTCCTTGCTATGGTCTATGCGCTCCAAAATTTTGGGCACTATTTGTTGGGTGGACATTTCCATATGTACACTGATCATTCGGCACTAAAATACCTACTCAACAAGCCAGTGTTGGGGGGGAATATCTGTAGATGGCTTCTCCTGTTTCAAGAATTTGATTTTGAGATCATTATCTAACCTAGTCAACTGAATGTCGGGCTAGACCACCTGTCATGGATAGAACGTGGTGAAGAACCAACCAGCCTGGAAGATAACTTGCCCAACGTGCAACTATTTGTGGTCACTATGATGGAAGATCATAACAAGGAATTTAACGTTATCATCCACTTTATAAGTATAGACTATGCACCTCCAGGATTCTCCACTAATCAAAAGAAACACTTGGTCATCATAGATGCAGACTTCACATTTATCGCTGGACACTTGTATAAGTTGGGCACAGATGAAATACTGCGTTGCCATGTTTTTTAATATAAGCGACCTTGGGTTATGGATGAGGCACATCCTGGTTTTGTAGGTGGACACTACGCACGAAAGGAAAATGTGCGCAATATATTGTAGGAAGGATTATGGTGTCCAACCATACACATGGATACTAAGAGCTTCTACAGGCACTGTGATATCTACTAGAGAACCAGAAAACCATCACGCCACGACGAGATTCTGCTTGCACCGCAAATAACATTGCAAGCATTTGACAAGTGGGTCATTGATTTTGTTGGACCGATCAATCCACCAGAAAAATAACTAGCGCGTGCTACATTATCACTGCGACAGACTATCTAACTAGATGGGTTGAAGCTGCGCCTGTTAAAGATTGCACCGCTACGACTACGGTGAAGTTTTTATTTGAAAATGTGGTGACTATATTTGGATGCCCGAAAATTCTACTCAATGAACAAGGTACGTATTTTTTTAACAAGATGATTGTTGAGCTTACTGCAGAGTTTCAAATATAGCAGAAGAATACAACACCCTATTATCCTCAGTAGAATGGAATGGTTGAAGCCTTCAAAAAAATTCTAGAGAATGCATTAACCAAAGTGTGCAACATGCGTCGAGATGACTGGGATCAGAAAGTATCAGCAGTGCTATGGGCGTATCAAACAACTTGCAAACAACTGATAGGGAACACCCCATTCAAATTGGTATATGGATAGGAAGTTGTTGTGCCAATGGATCATATCGTGTCAAGTCTACGGATTGTTGCACTAACGGAGATGACCGATAGATATGCTATCAAGAAGAGGTTGTCGCGGCTTGTTCAAATGGAAGAGGAAGGCTTCTCCACAGGATTTTATCAGATTGTTGAAAAGCAAAGACAATAGGCATGGAATGATCACCATATTTGGGTCAAACCATTCAAAGTCAGATGACTTGTGTTTTTGTATGACCGCAAATTTTTCAAACACCCAGGAAATCTAAAGACACATTGGCTAGGGCCATATGTGATCGCGCACATCACTGATGCAGGCGCAGTAAAACTGCATAGACTAGATGGAAATTATGTTGCAAGAATGGTGGATGGAATTCACCTGAAACCATACTATAATGGTCATGACATGCCTGGCTGAAGTTGCACTGCGTTTAAAAAAAAGTGAGAATGCAGGGAAACTATTATGTCGCACATCTGCGGCGGAGACTGTCACAGTGCAGGAAAAAACGGGACTGAAAGGTTGGATGACATTAAAAGTGTGAATATCCAACAAAGATAGAGGTGGTTATGACATCTAAGCATCACTAATTCAACAAGATATGAGCATAATGACGGCATTATTTTTGGTCCCATCATTCGTCTGCATCATAACTGCCATAACTGTGCAGACAGGTACAGCGCAACACTCAAGTAGTCGACTTAATGAAGGAATGCATCAACCGAGAAGCCAATGTGATAGATTAGACCTTAACCTCCCATCGCATGAATACTATAGGATGCATAGGCAAGTATAAATATAAGGCTTCGCTATCAAGCAGTCTTTTACGCACACACAGAGAACACGAGAAAACAAGAGTTGAAGAGTTCACAGAGCTGAATCTTGTCATAGAGTGAGTTGATACCCATGGTAATAGAGATATCCAGTGCAAGTGAGCTATATGACATGACTTTCACCTCAGGGTGTCCAATTGAAGAGAAGATCGTATCGCCCAAAGTATAGCAACCAGAACAAGAACCAGAACTCGGCTCGATGGTGCAAACAAGAAAGCAGCCTGCTCCTGTGACTGTTCCGGCCCCTCTTCCACCCCCTAGTTCGGGCCCTGTGTTGAACCCTATTCAGAACCCACCAATTTCACCTACACAACCTACCATGGAACCAAGACAAACTGGGGAGAGAGCGATTGGAGATTCATCCAGGCCAGGACTGTCAAGGAAACGCAAGGCTAAGGCCATTGTGGACAACCTTGGGAAAGAGCTGAGGGAGGGGGACTTCCTGGAGGAAGATCTAATGGAGGAGGAATCCCCACCCCACAAAGACCCAAATTTTGAGGAGGAAGAAGAAAACTTCCCGCACTATGTCCGTTCGAGGAGATCCAAGGAGGAACCAATGACGCTTCCAAAGAAAGCGTGCACATTTTTAGTCGCACCATGAATCCCTGATAGCGTACCCCTTCTAATGGAAATAATGCCAAATATTTCCAAGTTGGAATTCAAGGATGTTGACACTCGCCAGCAGCTAGGTTCGTAAATAAATAACTGCATGGTCACGATTCAAACCGGGCCGACTGGGCCCGAGGTTTGAAAACCGATGAAGTGGGCTACTGGTGTCGACCAAGAAGGATTGATGAACTTGTTGTTCATGTCACATTTTGGCCACATCCTGCAGGCCAATACATATGTGAAACAGCTCCTAGTTTGTTTCCACAGAGGATTCCTATGGCTTAATCGACCATACCCAGTCGACGTCAAGCTTATCTCATCGATCATAGGTCCGAAGAAAGGACACAACCTCGCGCTGTATTTGTGCTAGGACAGGGATACAACCAAGATGAAATTGAAGTATAAGCTTCAGCATGTAGGTAGGGGATTCCTTATTGCTCATATTGAAGATGCCAGTGTGCAGTTCATTGCAAGGATACTATCTTGCAAGCTGTTGCACAAGATGAGTCCAACTGAATGCACCGTTGGAGTGGTAGAACTTGCAAAGCAATGCACAAAAGGTGTGACTTTCAACTGGTCACAGTTCTTATTGAATGAACTAATATACGATGCACCGCAATCCCAACTAGATTGTAAATACAAATTTCACTACTCCTGGTCGCTCATCCTGATCTCATTCACCTTGTGGGCCAATCCACAAGACTACAAACCAATAGATGTCCCACTACCTTGCCTTGGCGCAAAGTACCAGAACCTGTGGGAAGATAAGAAAAATAGATAGTAACATCAATTTTTTTCTACATCCCAAGGTGATCTGTGATGTTATTAGGATATCCCAAAGAGTCTGGGTTGTGGCAGTGCACAGATACGTGACCTTCATCAATTTCCAAGTGGGTGCACATAACACTATTTTGGAGTCAAAGAACGACCTAGCCAAGCAAGCGCACCAGGAAGGGTTCATGATCACTAATGATGATGTGGACGCAATTGTGAAGGAGTGGCCTGATGAATGGCGCAACCCAGTAGCAGAGCCAATGGCAGAAGGTGGAGACCATGAAGACCCACCACTTGACCAGGATAATTGTTGATGTAATTGTAACTTCGGAATGTATTCATCCGTATTTCTTATGTATTGTAACCCGATGTTTATTTCGAGATGTATTGTAATGTATTTGAGTCATGTCATACCCCAATGTTCCGATCGGGAAGTTTCTATAATGAGAAAGTCATGTCAAGTCAATGTGGGTAACCCTCCTATTGGTAAAGGGTTAAAGTCCCCACAGTTGTGGGGCCCTTGGGTTATTAGACTATCCTAGTGAAGTCGACCCTAGGTGAGTCATTGTAAGTCGGGGCAATAGTCCCCACCATTGTGTTACCCTCCTATTGGTCGGAGGAGGAAAATTCCCCACAAGTGGTAGGGCACTAGAGTTATTATACACTCATAGAGATGTAGGCTCTAGTAAGTAATTGGTAAGCTAGGCTGACATGATTGAGTGCACTTCAAGTGAAAGGAAGAATATAAATAGAGAGTGAGAGCCTCTCTATTTATCACTTGCAACAAATCACTCACTCACTCAAGTGTGGCTCCTAAGTGAGGAAGGAAATACACTGGGACTAGACAAGAAGAAGACTACTGCTGTCGGGAGTGCATCTTGTTGTTTTCTGGTTTTACCATTTTGTGCTGATTCTATATTTGAGGAAGTTGCGGGGTTTTCTCCTTTATGTTTTCCCTGAGGAAAACTCTTTGTGTCTCTTGTCTCTTGTGATGTGCTTATGTTTTATTGCTGTGCTTGTTATTCTCTCAGTGAAAAGATCCTAAGATCATAATGCTAGCTTATATGATGAAAAACTAACATGGTATTAGAGCTAACCTGAGAAGAAGACATTATGAAAATGCAGAAGCTAGGGCTTCTTACTTTTTGGGTCTCTCTCCACAATCTATCAGCAAAAGTATTCTAGGATGACTCTCCATTGAAGGGTTCATCTTTCTATCGAAGCGGAATTTGATTCCAAGCATTTTCAGTCTTCGATGCAGAAATTAGGGCTTTCTACAGAAGAGGAATTTTTGAGTGATACCAGCATAGGATTATTCTCCTCTTCAAAACCGAATTTTAGATACCTGGATCAAGAAATTTGGTTGGGTGAAACTCCGGGAAAGTCAAACCCTAGTTTGACCCCGAGCTTGAAAAACCCTAAATACTAAAACTGATAAGTTTTAGTACAGTCGCTATATTTTACGTTTGGAGAATTCTCAGAATCTGAAAATTACAAGGGCTGAATATAAAATCCTGAATAACACTGTGTCCAAAATTCAGCCTCTGATTCACTATATTCCAGGAGATATGATCTCTCAAAGTTAGGGTTCTAGCCTCTTCCAGAAATCATCCATAAACAGGACACCTGGGGAGAATTGCAATATCGTGGGATACAGAGGTCCAAATGAAATTCCTGAAGATGTTCCAGAAAGGTAACGGAATTTACTTTCGTTTTTGTGAATATCAGACTCCGAATATGAACCAGTGACACGTGGCATTTCATACAACTTCATTGTTCTGAACAGTCCTGTAACAGGTCACCTTGGGAAAAGGATCATAAATCCCAAATGGTGACACAAATTCTGATGAAACCTATGGTAGAAGATCAAGTACAGGTGAGGTTACCATAGTGAGAAATTTCAGACATATAAGAGTAGTATTTTCAAAGATATCACAGAAACAGTAACAGGCATTTCTGCAGAAGAAATTGGAAAATTAGGGCTTCCTGTTCCGGGAGCTTCCCTCCACTGTTTTCAGAAAAGGAGTACATTGGACAGCTCCATTTGAAGAGATATATCTGTCTATCCAATCAGATCTGGAATATTCCAAGTTTTGAAAATTAGGTTTTCTGTGACAAACCCTAGATCAGCCAACTACGGAACCAAGACGGACACCTCAAATCGGTAAGATCTCATCCTTTGCTATTTTCATTTGAGGTTCTCATTTCAAAGTGATCTATCACATCAGCTTGATGATAAGCTTGGTGAAGTTGACAACTTCCAAGCATAGAATTATTTGATCTCTCTGAAGAAAATGGATTGGACACCTACATGAGTATAGAGGTTCCAGTTCCAGAGGGAGATGAGGCTAAAAGCCTTACACAAGGAGAACTTGGTCAAGGCCAAGAAGATCATGATTGTTTCAGTCACGGATCAACTTGTACCACAAGTGTCTTCCTTAAAGACACCAAAGATGTTTGATTCCTTGACCAAGCTATTTGAAGGGAAGAACAGAAATCAGAATATGACCTTGAGAAACCAATTGAAGAAGTGAAGAATGCATAAGTGGTGATGGCCACCTTGAATAGCCTCCCAGGATCATGGGATTCATTCATGTGAGGAATTGTGCCAGAAGGAAGTGATTACTTTCAGTAGACTCTGAGAAGAAGAAGAAGCTCAACTCATAAGAAGAGAAGAGAAGATGGGAGCAATTGAAGATCAAGCTCTCACCATCCAAAGAAGATCCCTCAAGCGATGAGGAATATGAAGATATCAACTCTTGAAGAACTTCTTATCCACCCTAGTATTTGGATAAGAAACGATGCTATCATGAATGAAGAAGATGATGAAGCTGAAGGCTTAAGAAGGAGTCTACCCATGAAACAAATAAAGATAAGTATTCAAGTGTCATTTCATGATATTGTTTTGTTATGCATTTGTTTATATTCAATTGATGCATTATACATGATAAGATGTTTGCATTAATGATAGTATACTACTAATATGCATGTGATGGGTAAGTAGCTCATGGTGCTATACAAATTCTCCATTGCTACTTATCTAGAATGAAACCTCTTTGCTGACATATTGGATTAGTGCACAATCGCAATATTGTCTTGGTAGAGATGGAAGGAATCTAGAAAGTTTCAGTGAGATATGGATGAATGGTGTATTGGCTAAAGTAGTTGCATGATCATATATTTATGCATAAGTATTTGCCAGTATGAATATTCTTTATGAAATATTCTAACCACACAAATGCATTTGACTTGTAGGAAAGACTGCATACATAATCGCCTACAAGCAAAGAAGAATGAAGACTTGTTCCGAAGAACAAGTGACAACAGTTCAAAGACAAAGAATAATATGACAGGTGCAGTGACATCATTGATGCAGAACCTTCCATCCATGAAGAAGTAACCAAGAAGAAATGGAAGACCAGTTCAAGAAGAATGATGTCTAGGATGCAGTATCAATACATGAAGAGAAGTTCATAGCTCCATCATGCAGTAGATGGAAACATCGTGGGATACAAAGAAAGATTCGTAGCATGAGGCTTCTCACGAAAAGAAAGCATAGACTACAAAGAAACATTTACAGCTATTAGAAGTAAAGTCACATGACATGCATAATCATTGTGTGCAAATGAAAGAAGGCCTTGTATGAGTTCAAAAGACACCCATGGGATAACACATACATGATGAGCTTGACGAATATTGTAACCTTTGCTACAAGGTTGATAAAGGATGACAAGCTCACAGATGGATGTGAGAAGAACTTTTGAAAAAGTTCAAGATAGAGGATCTTAGTATCCATTGATCCTAGATGGATACTACTTGTCACTCCAGTACAGAATGTTTTAGTGCATAGAGTACGGAAGACAGAGGGAGTATGATGCTTCACTTCAGAGGGAGTGATTGCAGAATATCCTGAGGTTCGACATGGTATGACAGGATGGGAAGATTACTAATGATTCTAGGATTTACTGAGAGTAAAGTGGATTCCAACCTTTGCTTCAAGGTTGAAGGAGGAAGACCAGTGATGCTCCTATTATGTGTCGATGCACTATTGTTCTAGGTATGGAGGTGTGGCAGAGTGCAGATGGAATCTTCCTTAGACAAGGGAAGTATGCAGTAGAGATCCTGAAGAGGTTCAGGATGATGGACTGCATGAGCACACCTATGGCATCGAAGATGAAGCTATTAAGTGATGCTTCATCAGAGACGGTTGATGCTACAATTTATCGTCAGATGATTGGGTCCTTGATGTACCTGAGACTAGATATTTGCCTTGCTGTGAACACATTGAGACATGTTCACCTGATGGTTGCAAAGCATGCAGGGGTACAATTGATTATGGACTCAAGTATGATGTGAATCAGAAGATTAACCTAGAGGGTTATGTTGATTTCAGATTGGGCAGGCAGTGCCATCGACAGGAAGAGTACTTCAGGATGTTGCTTCAATATGGGATCAGGTGTGATCTCTTGGTTTAGCAGGAAGCAATCCTGTGTGGCACTGAGTACAGCTGAAGCAGAGTATGTCGTAGCTTGTTCAGCTAGTTGTGAGGCAGTATGGCTGTGGAAGCTACTGTCTGATATATTTGATCTCTAGTTGGATGCTACTTGTATACATTGTGACAACCAGAGTTGTGTAAAGTTGTCAGAGAATCCAGTGTTCCATGACAAGTCGAAGCATATCGAGATCAAGTATCACTATATCAGGGATATGGTGCAGAGAGGAGCAGTGAAGATCCAGTATGTTGCGACGGATGAACAGATAGCTGATGTATTGATGAAGCCATTGGCTAGGCTGAAGTTCAAGTAATTCAGGAAGAGACTTGGTGTTCTCCAGATTGAGGTTCCCTCCAAGGGAAAGTGATGTGTCCCAAAGCCATTCTGACGAGTAGGTCAGATGTAAGGGCTGAGCCATTCTGTCATGGTGAGAGGTTTTAGTTCCTTCCATGTCAGATATGAGTTCTAAAGATCCAAATCCATTCTAACGAGTAGGTCAGATGTAAGGGCTGAGCCATTCTGTCATGGTGAGAGGATTCAGTTCCTTCCATGTCAAATATGAGTGCTAAAGATCCAAAGCCATTCTGACGAGTAGGTCAAATGTAAGGGATGAGCCATTCTATCATGGTGAGAGGATTTGGTTCCTTCCATGTCAGATATGAGTGTTGACTACCATTCTGGGAATGGAGGCACCTGGTCAGTTACCAAGAACACTCAGTTAGGGACTGAGAGATCCATTCTGATGAGTAGGTCAGATGTAAGGGTTGAACCATTCTGTTCATGGCTAAAGGATTTAGTTCCTTCCATGTCAGATGTGAGTGTTGGCCATTCTTTCGAGTAGGGCAGATGTAAGGGCAACTGCCGCTCTCTGGGAGAGTGGAGGAACCTGGTCCGTTACCAAGTAGCTCATTCATGGACTAGGGGCCATTCTGACGAGGGTGTAGGATTCATTTCCTACCAGGTCAGATGTGAGTGCACAAAATCTTTCTTCAGTGTGGCGGATGTGGTTCCAGCCTGGGTGAAAAGAACAGAGTTCTTTCATCATTATGGCGGATGTGGTTCCAACCTGGTTGAAAGTCTTCCATCATTATGGCGGATGCAGTTCCAGCCTGGGTGAAAAGAACAGGGTTCTTTCATCATTGTGGTGGATGTGGTTCCAGCCTGGATGGATGTGATTCCCTTCTGACGAGTAGGTCAGATGTAAGTGCAGAGCCATTTCATAGATGTTAGTGATGTGATGTCCTATCATGCTGGTGAATGTGAGTGCTGGGCCTTTCTGATGTGATTGTATTTTATTACATGATCAGATGTGAGTGTTGGGCATGCCTTTCTGACGAGAAGGTCAGATGTAAGTGCTGGGCGAATACCTACCTGGTGGCTAGGCCTACAACCAGCATGAAAAAGGGCTGGCTCTGTAGAACTTCCTATGACGATATAGTACACACATGATGGTGACCAGAGATGATCCAGATCGAGCTATGATCCAGATCCAGTGATGATGACTCCGAGAGATCCAGATCGAGTGATGATCCAGATCCAGCAGTGATGATCCAGATCGAGTGATGATCCAGATCCAGTCTAGTGGTGATGATCCAGATCGAGTGATGATCCAGATCCAGCAGTGATGATCCAGATCGAGTGATGATCCAGATCCAGTCTAGTGATGTTGATTCAGATCGAGAGATGATCCAGATCCAGTGATGATGTTCCATGATGATCCAGATCGAGTGATGATCCAAAAACAATGACGATGCTCCATGATGATCCAGATCGAGAGATGATCCAGATCCAGTGAAGATGACTTATAGATGAATATGACTTATAGATAAAGATGACTTGAAGATGAACATGACTTTGAAGATGACGAAGACCTAACGATGACCTAGATGATATAGAGAAGAAGACTTGTGCTGATATATATTGTGTCGAGTGAATACCTTCCTAGTTAAGAGGGAGTGTTGATGTAATTGTAACTTCGGAATGTATTCATCCATATTTCTTATGTATTGTATCCCGATGTTTATTACAGGATGTATTGTAATGTATTTGAGTCATGTCATACCCCGATGTTCCGATCGGTAAGTTTCTATAATGAGAAAGTCATGTCAAGTCATTGTGGGTAACCCTCCTATTGGTAAAGGGTTAAAGTCCCCACAATTGTGGGGCCCTTGGGTTATTAGACAATCCTAGTGAAGTCGACCCTAGATGAGTCATTTTAAGTCGGGGCAATAGTCCCCACCATTGTGTTACCCTCCTATTGGTCGGAGGAGGCAAAGTCCCCACAAGTGGTGGGGCACTAGATTTATTATACACTCATAGAGATGTAGGCTCTAGTAAGTAATTGGTAAGCTAGGCCGACATGATTGAGTGCACTTCAAGTGAAAGGAAGAATATAAATAGAGAGTGAGAGCCTCTCTATTTATCACTTGCAACACATCACTCACTCACTCAAGTGTGGCGCCTAAGTGAGGAAGGAAATACACTAGGACTAGACAAGAAGAAGACTACTGCTGTCGGAAGTGCATCTTGTTGTTTTCTGGTTTTACCATTTTGTGCTGATTCTATCTTTGAGGAAGTTGCGGGGTTTTCTCCTTTATGGTTTCCCTGAGGAAAACTCTTTGTGTCTCTTGTCTCTTGTGATGTGCTTATGTTTTATTGTTGTGCTTGTTATTCTCTCAGTGAAAAGATCCTAAGATCATAATGCTAGCTTATATGATGAAAAACTAACAATAATGGCTAAGGAAATGAGGGAGGCGACGATCAAGACAATCAGTCACAAGAAGGAAAATATGATGACAGGGATGATGGTAGCTTCGATCGAGGTGATGGAGAATGGAAAACTACAAACAAGGACATCTACAAATGCAAGAAAGAACAACAACAACAATGCGGACCACAACACAAAAAGAGAATGATCCAGGAAAACGGCTAACACGAACACATTGATAGAGGATGATATTCACGCGCTAGTAGACGTTGTAGCCAAGGTCACCAAGAAAATCCTCGATGTTCTAAACACGCAGCAGGAAAATGTGGTTGTTCAAGTTGTAGAGAACCTCAATAAGATCATAGAGGCCATTAATGAGGTCAAATCCACTTTCGAGGCTTAAACATATGGCGTGGATCCCAATGTCCCGCTAGTCACACCAGAGCTAGTACCGCCAATCAAAGTAGAAATCCATAGGTATGCAATGGAGATAGAGATGGGGACGAGTGCGTTTGATGATGTTGTCAAAAAGTTTGACACATTGCAGATTAACTTCTCAAAGCTCACATTGGGATAAGTCTACGAGTCGTAACACGCAGTAGCGATTGAAATACGACTTTGGGAGAATGTTGTTGCGTATCAGGAAATGAAGTAGCAAAGGAAGGCGAAGCAGTGCAAGATCCTTCTAAAAGATAAAGAGAAATAAATTGTGGCACAAGAGTAAATCCGCGTTGCACTTGTTGAAGCCATTAAAGGCGCGGTCATGGAGTTTCCATTAAAAGTGGTCCAGGAAGATGAAGATTCAACTGCTAAGGTTTCCCGACTATCGTGGATTGTTGTGGAGTTGAAGAAGCGGGTTGAGGAGCTTCAGGCTAACCAGGTACCAAGCACACTCACTGAGTTGCTTGAGGAATGCAACAAAGCAACGTCTGAGACTGTTGGGAAGATAAGCAAAGGAGAAAAATTATGCACTAAGGCAGTTGAAGCCGTTTCCACAATATGGGAAGCACTTCTAGAATATGAGACTAGAGAAAAGATTAAGGAAGGTGCGCAACAAATTGAGGAGAAAATCACTTTGGCAAAGGCAAAAATGAAGAAGCTGATGTTTAAGGAAACATTTATGAATATGACTAAGATCAAGCAGCTGCAGCAGGAAGTCCAAGCTCTCCATCACCAAGAGCGGACTAGGGAAGTGGAAGTGGAGGCACACTAGTCAAAATTAGCGTGAATCAGAGGCCTTGTTCATCCTGTGCAGTAGAAACTTCATCATATTGTGTAGTCACTAGAGGCAAGACCGTCGAAACATATTAATTCTGACCAGGTGGAGCAATTGGTCGCACATGCGGAGGAAGTAACAGTGGAAGTTGCTAAAGTGCAACAGATGGTGAAGGAATTTCAAGACAAGGTCGGTCCTCCCACGCAGCCTGGGCCGGAGCCGAAATTGGAGGCTTAAGTTGCGAGCATTTACACTTTTGTAGAGTTGTCCATTTTTTCTTAGTGGCTTAGGACGAGCCACATGTGAGTGTTGGGGGCCTGTTGGGCCAGGAAAAGCGCACAAGGAAGAATTTGACGCACAAGAAAAGGAGGAAAAGTGCGTGCGTGGCAGGATAAAAGCAGGTCAAGAAGGAAGAGAATGAATCGGCACAAACAGATAAAACATGCACACGACAGAGAAAGGCGGGATAAAGATGGAAAGGAAGCACATAAGAGAGGAAGCTGTGACAGGGTTGGTGCGATGGGGAAAAGCACATCCAGAGTCGGTGGAAGAGGCAAGTAGAAGAGTTAATACTAGACAAGCGAAAGTCAAGGAAGACTGCAGAAGGACAAACTAGAAGAATATGGAAGGACAATTTTGTGGCTAGTTATGACTAGTACAGATGAGTTGAAAGACATTTTTGTGGCTAGTTAAGGCTATGGTTAATGCATTACAGGAATTTCACGGCTAGGTATGGGACGACAATTAATGTAACAAAGATATTATGTAGCTACTTAAGTCTGTAATAATTGATTTGTACTCAGTCGACCCTGTGTGGTTTTGTAAATGTTATAAATAGAAGGAACCCGCCCTGTATAAGGGTTCCTATTTCGGTCTATTTGGTTGGATGTTCATTATTTGTTCATTCAATAAGTTAGAGTCAGTTAGCAGTTCAATGTTGACTCAAAAGAGGAGTCTAGTAGAATGTAGTTGAGTCGCGGATCTTGCAGCTAAGTACGCAAACCTCTAGTAAAGTAGAAGAGTTGATCCAGGCTATGTGTAGATCAGTAGGAGTAGATAGAAGCATTAAACCAGAGAGGATGAGAGCAATAATATTGAGTCAGAAAGACATATCTTAAGAACAGTCTGCAAGTTGCAGGCTGTAAGGTGCTACCTATATTCCTCATGCTAGATGAAGAGCACCTTGGTGGTTTTTCCCAGATGGGTTTCCACGTTATTCCCTGTGATATATGGATGAATGTTGTCGAATGGTGAATGTTTATGTGAATGTTTTCTTATCTTACATTATTACAGTTACAGTTGTTGTTGAATGTATGTTGCAGTAGGGAAATCAGTGAATAAATGAATGTTTAAATTATTGTTGGAATATTGTGTATGGGTTCAGGGCTAAACTGCTAAGTTAAAACTTAAATCACGCACTGTTCGTTATTTTAGAGGAATCAGTTGCATCACATAGTTGCTCAAGTTGTTAAAGTTTAAGGACAAGGTTGTGTCGTGCAGGTAGCATGTGGCACGTGGTCGTGTCGTTGTCACATAGTGAAGGACGCCATCCCATCGTCTTTGTCAAGCACCTTGGTCGTGCGCCAAGGGACTATAATCCCTCGCCAACTACGAAAACATGGTTCTAGCGGTTACACACAAAGATATCTCAAGTGATAATGTTCCTTCCTCGAGGGCGTTGCCGACTAATCTTGCTTTGTCGAGTCGATGTCTTGTGGTGTCTTATTGGTATTGTGTTGTTGTTGAACCATGGGTCGAGACAAGGAAGATACAGAAGCTAACACATTCTCTAGAATTAGTTACCTGATGCGCACAAAATTACTCACCTAGGGAAAAAAAGCAATTGTGACTCTTGATCAAACCACTGTTCTGTGTCTTATGTCTAGAGATGTCATTCGATAAATGTTAGGTATATCTGATACCCCTAATTTACAGAAGTTAGATGAAGATCCATTTGGAATAAAATATCGGCCCCTTAGTTAAGAGGGAAAGAATGTACTCCTTAAAAGTCTCCTAGCTCAAAATTTTGAACTCCCAAATGGGTCACCCCCTACAGAATTTACATTCTCCCTGACATCACTTAGCAAGCAGTTGCCATGGTGTGCCCATTACTTGGGTATGATTATGATAGGGTAGTGGATGATATTTTTTTATGATTCTTGGCTACTATTTGTCCCCTATCTGGTATTATTGTTGTCAAATATGATTATGCCTAGGTTTTGGCTAATATGATACATGATTGGTTGTTAAATTTCCCCGCTCTTAAGTATTTTAGGTATCAATCCTATCTCTTTTATCCGATATTATATTACCAAGTTGCTTGTTTTCAAGATTTAGATCTTCAAATGATAGATGCATATCCATGGAAATCAATGATTGGTTGGACACACAATATCATAAAGTAACCAAGTAATAAATGTTTCAATTATTGTGTGAACATGGTCATGTATGTTGCTTACACTTTGACGCATGGTAATCCTCCCCCAAGGGTTTTCCCTAAGTACAAGAGACTAATGCAATTAAGTCAAGACACATGAGTTGGATATTGGTTCTTGTTTGAATAATGTATCGAAATTAGAATCTATAGTTTAGAATTAGAACCTTATCAATTACATTCTTTTCTAATTCCTTTAATATTTTCCTTAGAATACATCACGCAAAGATTTGATTATGATTTTATTCACTTTGCTAAACATAAAACCCCATCACATTCATGTTGCCTAAAGAGGTAGGGCCGTTTATTATTAAAACCAAAAAAACACAATCTATTGTTGAAGACATATTAAAAGAGCTTAGCCCTCCAAAAGGAAGAAATTGGATATATGATCCTCATAAGGTCATTTCAAAGAAAAGACAAAAGGATAAGTCGAAAGAATAAATACATCAACCCAATGAGCAATTATTAAAATTCTTAACTTAGAAACATGGGAGCAGGTTAAGAAAATACTACAAGGATATAATGGACAATAGTCACGGTTATTTAAACTCCATAGAAGCAGGAGGTAAGGATGAAAAGAGCAAGGAAAAATATGGAGGGAGCATTAAAAGGCATGTAATAATGGAAAATTTATATGAAGACTTTAAATAACATGGTCAAATAAAAGCAGTATTCAAAAATATGTCTCCTCCTATGTATGTTCATTACATTGATCTAGATATGTCAATAGCGAAGATTAAAAGCCACAACTATCCTAATAAGGGGAAGGCATGGAAAGGAATTTCCAAATACTCGGTGGTATCTTCAATAACAGCAGGAGCACCATGAGAATCTTCTTTGGATCTAGTTTAAAATGATAAACAAGCAGTTCATCAACAGATTACTCCGAGTCTAAAAGGTCATGCACCAACGTGCAGATAAAATAGTAGGTCGCACTATTTTTGGTGAAAACAAATTCATTTCAACGATCAATAATATGCTTTTCATTTTCAAGGAGAAGATGATTATAAAAAGAGATGCACGGTCAGAATCAAAAGGTGGGCAATTTTTGGAGCAAAGTGTAACTTTTTCTAGGGAGGTCAAAGGTCAACCATAGTGTCTCTCGATTTAAGAAAAAAATATTTTTTATATCGTAATACTTATTTAGATTCAAGATTTCATGTGATATCATTCTGTAAACTCTATAAGTTCATGTAATTCCCTATGTGATTCCAAACTTTATCTTGAAGCTATATAATTGAGTTCTTTGAAAAAAATACCTAATGCAACTTTTCTGCCACAAATACTGGTACATGTGGTGTGTTATGAATGAGTTTTAGTGTGCATGAATATACATTGAAGTATTCATTATATGTTAATAACATAAGATATATTTGATTTGTGTTGTTATTTCTTTATACTCGACTATGTTATGTGTTAATTGTTAAATTCTAATTCTGCTTAGCACATTATTCTACTTCCAAGTAAAGAAAAAGATTTATTCACCATGAGAACTTTATTTAGTCCTAAATTTGTCATTTCTTCCATCTTTTCATCCAATACTATATCTATTTATACCCTAGAAGGAATTCATGGTGAATATTATAGGTATTTTTTATTTATTGATCCTGATTGTTTATAACAACCTAGAGAGATACTATAAATTTATGTTCTTTAAAAATAAATCTGAAAATACTTAAAGAGTTGTTTGTGGCAAAGCGGCTATCAGTTTTCCCTGAGCCGTGGAGTGAGCGGTATTGCCCCAATACGCAAGTCGTTACACAACATTGGTGGCCGAGTGAATCCCCCGAACCTTTAGGAAGCTGAATATACCTGGGGTCCATATCTATTTCCTGTTGATAAAACACATTTTTCCAGAGCCGCCACAGATCATCTCCACCCCAAAAAAAACTCCACCAAGCAGAAAAAACAAACAACAAACAAACAAAACAAAACAAAACAAATCTAATTTTTTGGCCATATCTTCCTTGTTTTAGCTCCATTTACCTTGAAAATTCATTGTAACCCCTGTAATTCCATTCTGCATATTTCATCCCTTAAGGACCTATCCCAAATTCCACTTCCTGAAGCCCAAAATTCCACATTTGTATATTTTTCGGTTTGTCATAACTCCTTAAATTCTCACCCAATCGCCTTCAAATTTTTCCACAGTATTCATTTTTTAATTCTGCTTCATTGCCCCTTTCTGACAAATTTTCCCATTCTTTCACCCTGCTTCTGAAATTCGCATTTTATGTTTCCTTGTCCCTTAGAAAGTGTCCAAAACCTAGTCAAACCCCAATTACCCACCTGAGTTTTTCCCAAATCAAAATTTTCTGTTTCTAAAACCCTCTTTGTTTTTGTTTTTCTACCCATTTCCACACAAAAAAAATCCTACTTATAGTTGTCCCCCACGCAAGAGAAAATAGACAAATGGAAGAATAACTTTCCGCTCTCAAGACCAAACTCAAACATCTGGATTAGATATTTCTTGGCCTCCATCTTCAGTATTCATCCATGAGCAACCGATGACAACCTGATTCTTCTGCAAACACTGAGTTCTCTTCTTCCAACAACTTTCGTGGGCCGAATGTTGATTTCCCTCGCTTCAATGGTGATGATCCAAATGGATGGAAATACAAGGCAGAATATACTTTAGTATGCATAACACTTTTGATGTCACCAAATTCCCACTTGCATCCTTTCATTTGGAACACGAATCCCTTCAATGGTTTTGTTGGTACATCAAGGATCATGAAGAGCCACAATGGACAGATTTTTGCCCACTCCTTTTGCAACGATTTGGCCCTAGTGGTTTTGATGACTTCACAGGAGCACTCACCAAACTTATCCAGACTGGCACTGTGAGAGAGTACCAGACAGAATCTAATAAATTAGTCAAGCACACAGAAGGATTGTCTGATGCATTCTACAGGAGTTGTTTTATCAGTGGTCTGAAGGATACAATTTGATATGAGGTTAAAATGTTATGTCCAAACACAATAATGGAAATCCTAGGGTTGGATAAGTTAGCGGAGGACAAGATCAGGGCTCAACAAGGCTCCAAATCCAATTTTGTTCCATTCAGAAATATGGTTTCCCAAAGACCTCCAATCCTGTCATCTCTTACAACCACTCCTATCAAGCATTTTTCTACAACCGATATGCAGGCACATAGGGAAAAAGGGCTTTGTTATAATTGTGATGAGAAATTCACCCGAGGACATCAATGTGTTGAACAAAATCTCTATCTCTTGGATGTGTCTTCTCTGCCTACACTTGAAATTTGTGTCACTGATCAGGATCCAATAGATGATTAGGACGACATTCAGCAGCCACATGTTGACCTTCCTTCTCATGACGACCACCCATAGATATCTCTCTATGCATTAGTCAGAGTCACCACCCCACAAACCATGCAAGTCAAGGCTTTCTTCAAGAATATCCCTCTTACAATACTCATTGATTTTAGTAGCACCCATAACTTCATTAACCCTCTGATCGCCAAACATGTTGACTATTTTGTATATCCTTGCTCCAACTTTAAAGTCATGATTTCCAATGGGGGCACCTTACCTTGCAAGGGAAATTGTCGCAATGTGTGTATCTCTATTGGAAATTATAACTTGCACTCTAACATGTTTTCCATGCTCTTAGGAGGATGTGATGTAATTTTGGGCACTCAATGGTTGCGCACACATGGACCCATCTTATGGGATTTTGTTGAATTGCAGATGCATTTTTTATTCAATGGGAAAAAACATGCATTGAAGGGATTACAACCAGGGTCTCTTGACATCATCAGTTCACATCGCATGGAAAATGTCCTTAAGAAGAATTCACATGGTGTCATCGCTCAGCTCCATTCCATTGAGATGCAACCATCAGCGGTCTCCACTACTTCCTTGGATTTGCAACAAATTTTGGATCAATATGCATGTGTCTTTGATGAACCAATGGAATTTCCACCTTCACGACCAGGCGACCATCATATTCCGCTCCTTCTTGGATGCATCCCTCCCAACATCAGTCCCATCCATACACGGGTTTGGATAGATATCTCAATGGATTTAATTGAATGGATCCCTAGATCTGGAGGGAAGATAATGATCTTGGTTTTGGTTGATCACCTCTCCACATATAGTCATTTTTGTGCCCTCAGCCATCCATATGTCGCATCCTCGGTCGCACATATTTTCATGGACCAGATCTCCCGTGATGCAACTTTCACAAGTTATTTTTGGTCAAAACTATTTCTCCACATTGGCACCAAAATCCAAATGAGTTCAGGGTATCACCCACAAACAAATGGTCATACTGAAGTTATCAACAAATGTTTGGAAGCTTCTCTTCATTGCTTCACCTCTGAACACAACATCATTGGGAAAAGTGGCTCCCTCTCGTTGAATGGTGGTACAATACCTCCTACCATACTGCATCTAAAAGGAATCCATATGAAGTAGTCACATGATCAGGCACTACCAGTGCTCCTTCCATACCCCCACAACAGTTCATCAATTTAGGAAGTTGACACAGTTCTTTGAAATTGAGATCAGATTCTTCACATTTTATAGGACAATCTTCACATGGAAAGAAACCGAATGAAACACCGATCTGATTGGCACCGTTCTGAGCACACTTTTCAAGTTGGTGATATGGTTTTTCTTCTGTTGTAGCCTTACAAGCAATCCTTCCTTAAACTCAACGGGTGTCATAAGTTGGCTCTGAAGTTCTATGGCACATATAAGTTTCATCAGAAGCTTGGGTTCATTGCTTATCGATTGGAACTTCCTCCTTCTTCTCACGGTCACCTAGTATTTCATGCCTCTTGTCTCAAGAAAGTTATTGGCACTAACATCAAAGCACAATTGTCTTAATAAAATTGGATAATGAAGGATCCATCATTTTCAAGCCAGCGACCATCCTCAATAGGAGCACTCTTCCACTTCGCTCTCAATCCATCATAGAGGTATTAATTTAGTGGCACGACATGCAACGAGAGGATGCTACATGAGAACCATTCATTCATATTCAACAACAGTTTCCACATATAAATCTTTGAGGACAAATCTTTTCTAAGAGGGAGGGGATGTTAAGAACCCATGTCAACCATCCTCTTTATTTTGTTAGTATATTGTGTCAGATGCATATGCTTTTTAAGTCATCCCGTTAGTATGTTGTATTATCCCCAATTCATGGGGAGTAATATTTTTTAAGTCGTCCAGTTAGTATGTTGCATTATCCCACAATCATGGGGAGTAATAGTTGTTTAGATTAGACTTAGTATATGAGTAAGTGTTGAGGCCAATGAAGGTATAGAAGAGTTATTTTGTGTTGAGCTTGCTCAAAGGAGGTTTCCCCCTCGAAGTGACCTGCAATTAATAAAATATCTTATGTGCTCCATTATTTTGTTATATCGTGCATTCTCATTGTTTATTGCAGGAGGTTCTCCATATTACTACCTTTGTCAACATGTCTGCAGGATTCTAGCTAGTATGTATCTTTTCCAACTTTAATAGTTTATCTTCCATAATAGACTTATGAAATGGTACTTGAGTCGTATATGTTTAGTATTATAATGGAAGGCTAATTTATTTGCAAGATGAATGGCACTTTATTTGTCACAATA
The DNA here is from genome assembly GCA_001517045.1 of Pseudotsuga menziesii. Lineage (NCBI taxonomy): Eukaryota > Viridiplantae > Streptophyta > Pinopsida > Pinales > Pinaceae > Pseudotsuga > Pseudotsuga menziesii. The sequence continues at coordinate 39,016 of LPNX010080708.1, forward strand.
CAACTTGATATTCTCCTGCTTCTTACCTAATTCCTCCATGAACCTATACAACCAAATCGTCTACTTACTAACATCTATATCAGCAACATACTCTACTTTCATTGTTGAAAGTGAAACAACCTTTTGCAATTTTGAAATCCAACTTATTGTTGTTCCACTTATAGTAAAAACATACATTGTGGTGCTCCTCATATTGTCTTTATAATATTCCAAATATGCGTCATCGTATCCTTATAGAACAGTGTCCAAACCTGTAAAACACAATGCATGAGAATTGGTACCTCTCAAATACCTGAGAATACATTGTACTTATCTCCAATTCTCTTTACATGGGTTGTTCATATACCTGCTCACAACTCTCACTCCATGTGCAATATCTACTCTTGTGCACACCATGCCATACAACAAGCTACCAACTGTTGATGAATAGGGAACCTTGGACATGTATTATATCTCCTCCTCTGTCTTTGGACACGTCTACTTACTTAGTTTGAAATGGATGGCCAAAGGTGTACTAATTGGTTTTTCATTCTACATTCTAAACCTCTCTAACACATTTTCTATGTACTCACCCTGAGACAATGTCAATTTGTGATTTTTCTTATCTTTGTTATTCTCATACCAAGGATTTTCTTTCCAATACCCAAATCGTTTGTCGCAAATGATTTATCTAGTTTCCTTTTGAGCACATTTATATCATCCTTTTTAGACCCTGCAATAAGCATGTCATCCACATACAATAACAAGATAATATATCTTCCATTATATAGACTCTTGAAATAAAAACATTGGTAAGAATGACATCTACGATAACCTTGTTCTTCCATAAACTTATCAAATTTCAAATAACACTGTCTTGGAGCTTGCTTCAGGACATACAATCTCTTCTTTAACTTGCAAACTAAATTCTCCTCCCCCTTGACCTCATACCATTGTGGTTGCTGCATATAAATATCTTCCTCCAAATCCCCATGGAGAATGGTTGTTTTTACATATAATTGTTCAATATCCAAATCTTCTACTACCACTAGAATTAAAATAGTCCTAATTGAAGTCATTTTAACAACAGAAGAAAATATTTTATCAAAGTATATACCTCTCTTTTGTGTAAACCACTTTACAACAAGTCTAGACTTATGTCACTTCTTGCCTCCTCCTTCTTCATTCAACCTATAAACCCATTTATTTTGTTATGTGCGTTTACCTGTAGGAAACTCAACCAAATCCCAAGTCTAGTTTCTAACCAATGAGTCCATCTCCCCATGCCTTACTCCCACTTATTTTAAGTTTCCACCTGCATTGCTTCTTCATAACATTCTGGTTCACCGGAATTAGTCATCAATAAATAATACAATGAAGGAGAGAATCATTCAGGGGGTCTACTTAACTTGGTAGATCTTCTTACACTTGCAGGAGTTTGAGGTACATGTTGTTATTTTTTATTTTCTTGTACCTTTGGAACTTCATTTTCTTTTATGTCATCAAGCATTGTGTAATATGTGTTTTCCTTTTCCTCTTTCTTTCCCTGCAATTGATCTTTGTACATAACCTTTTCATTCAATACTACATCTCTACTCCTAATGATTTTATGATTTTCATAATCCCATAAGCGATAACCAAATCCATCAACCCTATATCCAATAAAGGTGCATTTCTTGGATTAACCTGCAAGCTTTGTTCGATTTTCTTTATCAATATGGACAAATGCTTCACAACTAAAAGTTCTTAGAAATGAGTAGTTTACCTTTTTACCTGTCCATGCCTCCTATGGAATTCCACCATCCAAAGGACTTGAAGGCCCTATGTTTATTAAGTAAACAATAGTATCTATAGCATCATCCCAAAACGTAAGGGAAAACCTACATGAAATATCATACTCCTTGCATGCTCCATGATCGTTTTATTCATCCTTCTTGACACACCATTTTCATGTGGTGTTCTTAGGACTTTCTTCTCTCTACGAATCCCATGGTATGAAAAGTAACTACCAAACTCCTTGTTGTAGTATTCACCTCCATTATCATATCTGAGACACTTCAATCTTTTCCCTGTCTCATTCTCAACCAAAGCTTTCCACTTCTTAAAAGTATCAAATACATCATATTTCTGTCTAATGCAATAAACCCAAGTTTTTCTAGTTGTATCATCAATAAAAGTAACATAATAACAAGAGATGCAATGATATTGTACCTGATCCAGTCCCCATACATATGTATGCACAATTTATAACTTTTCACTCTTCTTCTATTTCCCAACCCTCAAAAATATGACTCCCTTATGTTTTCCATAAACACAGCTCCCACATAATTCCAAACTTACCTGCTTCATATCTGGAAGCAATTTCCTTGAGTGGAGAATATGCATCCTATTCTCACTCATGTGGCCAATCCTATGATTCCACAGCATTGCACCTATTTATGTGGAATCTACAGAGATAGAATAAACATTATTATGAGGATATTAATACAGCGTACTATCCTATCTCCTTTTACTATTACTAGTGCTCCTTTAGTGATATCCCACCATGTTTTTCAAATGTAAACAAATAACTGCTATCTCCCAACTTCCCTATTAAGATCATATTTCTTTTCATAACAAGAATATCCCTTACATATTTTAGCAACCATTCATTTTCATTATTTAACTTAATCTTTACCTTACCCATTCCAATACTTTTTGCATGGTTCATCATCCCCCAATAAAACATGTGCAAAATCACCTAGAACATAATCATAAAAAAAAAATTCCTATGGGGTGTAGCATGACATGAAGCCCATAAACATACTACCCAGTAATCACTAGTATTATCTAATGCAAGAATCAAAGAATCTTGTAACACATCACCTGCTACATTAGCTTCCTGAGTAGTCTCATGTTGCTCATCTCCTTTCTTCTTTGGAGCTCTGCAGTATTTCTTTAGATGTCCTTTCTTACCATAGTTCCAACACTCTATATTTTCTAGTCTGGACTTGGATCTTCCCTCTTTAGACTTGTTGTGATTACCCAATATCTTTCCTCTCTCCCTTTTTCTTCCCCTACTCATCCATATTCAGAAATAGATTGGACACCTCAAATCGGTAAGATCTAAATCTTTGTTATTTTGATTTGGCGTTCTCATTTGAAAAGATGACTCGCCATACTTAGCTTGAGGACAATCTTGGAGGGGTTGATAACTTCCGAGCATGGAAGTATAGAATATCCCTAATACTTATAGAAAATGATTTGGATTAGTACATCACTAAAGAAGTTGCAGAACTAGAGGGAGATGAGGCCAAGGCTACTCATAAGAAGAACTTGGCTAAGGCCAAGAGAATCATTGCAAATTCTATCAAGGATCACCTCATCCCACATGTGTCTTCATTCAAGACACTAAAGGAAGTATATGATGCTTTGATAGAGATGTTCCAAGGAAATAACATCAAGTGAAAGATGACTTTGAGAAACCAGTTGAAGAATGTGAAGATACAGAAATCTGAGACTATAAAGTCTTACTTCACAAGGGTTTCTCAAATCAAAGAACAACTTGAAGCAGTTGAAGAGAATGTCGAAGAAGGATAAATTGTGATGAATACCTTGAATGGTATCCCTAGATCATGGGACTCATTCTTTCAAGGAATCTATTCAAGAAGGAGGTTGATCTCTTTTAGCAGACTCTGAGAAGAATGCACACAAGAAGAAACTCGACTCGTAACAAGAAAAGAGAAGATGGGAGCAACTTAATATCAAGCTCTCACAGTTGACACCAAGAGGAACTAAAAGAAGAAGGATAAGAGGGATAACTTTCATCATAACAAGAATATGAACCAACAAACAAAATATTCAGTAGAGAGAAGGATGATTCAAATGAAGAGTATGTGCTAATCTAAACACTTACTGGCACTATCTCACACAAAAGCAATGATTGGGTTGTGGATAGTGTAGCTTCTAAACACATGATGAGATACAAGGAATCATTCATCAATATGTATGAACATGAGTCACCTGACAAGGTGAAACTTGGGATGATTACCAATACCCCATAAAAAAGAGTAGAGAAGCTTCATACAAGATAGACTCTAAGAAATCCTTAAAGATGAAGGATGTGCTATATGTTCCAGGTTTGAAGAAGAATATTCTCTCCATCTCTGCACTAGATGTAAAGGGAATGAGAGTTGCATTTTTAGATGGCCAAGTTCTAATGTGGCCTAGAGGGAAGACAATAGATGATGCAATAGTGATTGGAGAAGAAGATGAAGGCTTGTATAGGATCAAGGGACAACCTAAAAAAGCACCGGTTCGTGAGTCAATTGAACCAAGAGAACTGTGGAATAGAAGGCTTGCACATGTGCACTACAGAGCACTGTCGATGGAAAGCAAAGTAGTCTTTGGACTGCCAGATATCCAGGAAAAGAATGAATGCATTTGAAAAGGATGTGCACAAGGAAACAATGAGAAGAAGAAATTTCCCAGCAGTGAGAGAAACACGAAAGGAATACTGGATATAGTACACTTGGATGTATGCAAACCCATGTATTATAGCTCATTAAGCGGGTATGTGTATTATGTTTCCTTTATATATGATTTCTCACGTGAGACTTGGATATATTTCTTGAAAGGGAAAAATGAAGTATTCAGTAAGTTCAAGGAATATAAAGCCTTGGTCGAGAACCAAACCGAAAGTAATATCAAGACTATGTGGTTATATAATGGTGGAGAGTTCACCTCGAAAGAATTCAAGGAAATCTACAGAGAATCTAGGATTAAGAGGGAGTTGAGCACTCCATACAATCCTCAACAGAATGGGGTTGCAGAACGAAAGAACCGAACCATCATGGAAGTCACAAAAGCAATGCTACATGACCAGGATATTACCATGCACCTTTGGGCAGAGGAAGCAAGGACAGTTGTGTATGTAGAGAACCGTACTCCTCATCATGTACTTGAAAACAAGACTCTGGAAGAGGCTTTCTCGAGAGAGAAACTAGAATTCATCCATCTAAGAATATTTGGTTGTCCAGTGTACATACATATCCCAAAGGAGAAGATTAGAAAGATCGATCCTTCTGGGAGGAAGGGTATATTTGTAGGATACAGTGACACATCAAAGGCCTACTAAATATACTTCCCAGGATTCAATAAGTTTGACATTAGTAGAGATGTAACCTTTGATGAAGACTCGATATACTTCAGATCTAGGAGGACATCTATTCAAGAGGATGAGGAACCTGAAGAAACGAGAGCACGAGGTATGGAAATCGGAGAAGAAATTATATAAGACCATAAAGATCATGACATGGAAGAACCACAAGAGCTTCTAGAGACAATCCTCAAGAAGGATTCCCACAAGAGGAAACTAGCATGGGCACGGTATCTCATATGAGAAGCAAAAAGGTATGGCACTCTAGAAGGAATACATAGAGAAATAAAAAGGGAAAATCCCTACAATAGTTATGTGGCCTTGTTGTGTGGCATCATTGACAAAGAACCTTCCACCTATGAAGAGGCCATAGAAAAGAAATAATGAATGGATGCTATGATAGAGCAATATCAGTCGGTCATGAAGAATGATGTTTGGGAGATATTTTCAAGATAGGAAAAGAAGTCCTTCGTGACTTTGAAGTGGATTTACAATATCAAGCATGTTGCAAATGTAAGGATTGAGAAATACAAGGAAAGTTTCATAACACAAGGCTTCTCACATAAATAAGGCATATACTATGAAGAGACATTTGCACCTGTGGCGAGGTGCACCTCTATCAGATCCATACTTGCATTGGTAGCAGTTATGAAATGGAAAATATTTCTTTCCAAAAGAAATTACATAATACTAACAAACTTTTCAAATATTCCTTCAAATATTTCTTTCCGAAAGAAAGGAATATCCTGACTTCAAATATTCCTTTCCGAAAGAAATTACATAATACTAACAAACTTTTCAAATATTCCTTCAAATATTTCTTTCCGAAAGAAAGGAATATCCTGACTTCAAATATTCCTTTCCGAAAGAAATTACATAATACTGAAAAAAAAATTGAATAAAAAAGAGACAAAAAGGAAATTGTTGAACATGGCCAATAGAATGGAAGGAAATTGTTGTATTGTTGGAATATTTATTATATCTAATAGCTTCCTTCACTTCTAGAACTATGGGTCCATATATGTTCAATAGAGAGATGCAAACCTAGGAGGAAGAAAAAGCATCTTGACTTGAAGAAGGAACCTGCACACTAATGAAGGAAGAACCATCTACAACGAGACACCTCCCTATCTTGGATAAATTAAAATATAGATTTGAAGGATGATTGAAATGTTGAGTAAGAGAATAAAGCTAGTGACAACTAGGGTAGAAGCTAGCTACACAAAAAGTCCGAGCTCAATCTTTCCATCATGATATTATAAAATTATAGCTATAAAAGATATTATTATTATTATAAGTTTTTGCATGTATCTGCTATTGTTATCTTCTCTTGCAACAAAAATATTTCATTTTTCATGGTTAGCGAAAACACATAAAGGTGGGGATTAAAAATCTTAACCAAATCAATTGAAACAAATACCTCCCTCTCATTCCTCAGTTTTAAAAACCCACTATGTTGGTTCTCAACATTTCAGTGGTGATGGATAGTTGAGGCTGAAGCGAAATAGGAAAATTCAATTTTCCTGCTAACGACATTCTTATTTTGAGGCTTTAATGACATTCAAACCATGGTTAATGTAACAAAAAATGCACAATACTTGCATTTCTAAACAATAAACACTTCTATTTCAAGGGGGTCTTGAACTATTCTCTTTATTAAAGTATCAACAAAAATACAAATTCTTTTGTTTAAATAATTTGGTTCTCTAAAAAACTTAGTTTCAATTGTTTGTGTTCCTTCACTGTTAGCTGAATTGTCCCCATTCTTTGAAATTCTAGTACATTTTATTTCACATGCCATCAAAGGACTCTTGGATGTTCTCAAGGGACTAGTTTCAACTATTATTACTTCTAATGGTCAACATAGATTGTTGATTCAAATATGTGATTAAGGGCCACTAGGGACATAAATCGTGATTAAAAAATATCACTAGAAAAATGGGGTATGAAGTACTATTCAACATTAACTTAATCTTGCAAGTTTTTCTTGACATGATGGTTCTTTTATTTGTACAAAATTTCATTTGCATATTGTTGTTCATGTCCAAAATATTGATATGGGCATAGTGAATTTTAATATTATTATTCATGTCCAAACTGCTAATATAGAATCCGTTCATTTGTATTAGTTGTTGGAGTTATAAGGTAGGTGTCATGCAACATGAGTAGAGAGACTCATACTATCTACTTGACCCACTCTATCTACTTCTAGATAATTTAAGGTAGGCACCAACATCGTGTTTTTAAAGTATTGAGAACAAATAGATGCACCCATAGCGTCAACAACAAACTGATAAATACCCTCAACAACCTTCAATATCTTTGAGGAAGAGAAGGCTCCAAGACATAGAAATGAAATGATGGGTGGAACTATGTGACATATCCCCTATTTGGAGTGACTTTCGAGAATCATGATACCATGCCTAAATATTGTTTGACATGAAGAATTACTTTACAATATCCTTTTCTATTTTTTACACTTTATTATCGCTAATATTGTGTGTTGCTTAGAGACACTTACCACAAAGTTAAATTTAGAAATAAATGTATTTAGTTTTAGGTTGAAATATCAAAGTTTAACTCAAAGTATTTCCCCATAGTTGCTAAAGTATATTTATGAAACAACAAAGCTCTCGTGTGTGTGTATGTGTGTGTGTGTGTAGACCCACACACACACTATTCAACTAGTATGATGAAATATCAAATTACCACAAAATTCCATTCAACTGGAAAGGAGTATGAATCAAAAGAAATTACATATCCTAGAAATGGCAGTTGTCATTAAATACTATGGTTGTTATGAATTATTTTCTCAATGTTGGGAGTCAGAATAACGTCCCATTTATTTTAAACCAAATATTTCCTGCAGCCCATGGTTTTTCCCTCCATTCATTATCGTTCATGTTTCTCTTAAGAGTGAATCATGATCTCCAAGGTCAGGATTTCCAAATGGAATATATCTACTTTGAGCTTCCTAAATAAGGAATAAACCTTACAATAGCAATTTTTAATTAAACCGACGCACCATCATAAAAACAACCGCACCGGTGTGTCCTGTGTAAATGGACGCATCGATGCAGCAAAACCACATATGCACCATTTTAAAACATCCATATAAAATCCTTCGAAAGAAAATATCCACTATATTTGATACCAGATAGTTATCTATGCAATTTTCATTATTGTCGATATCGGTGCGCTTAGTATATAAAGGCGCACTAGTGAAGTAGTACTTTTTTACACGTTGTAGATTTTTTTTAATTTTATATTGTATGCCAATAAGGTGCATCCTGGAAAACATATAATTCTAGGGAGTTCATGTTTTTCTAGTGCATCGTTATTCCGAATATATATATATATATATATATATATGTATGTATGTATGTATGTATGTATGTATGTATGTATGTATGTATGTATGTATGTATGTATGTATGTACATACATACATACATACATATTCACTGTGTGTTTCATGTTATGACACACCAGTGTATCTCTGTAAATAGCACACCGATGTCTGAAAAAATAAAAAATAAAAATTTGGATGAATTATTTTCCCATAAACTGAAAAAGAAGGGGGACTTTCAATTTCAAAAACTAATTATATAAGGTAATGAAAAAAAAACTAATCGTTATTTCATTATTTTGTCAAAAATTTGAGGGGAGAGTTTTGGAAGAGAGAGTTATTGGGGAGGAATTTGGAGCAACTAGATTGATCTGAAGATAAAAAAATTTAAGGTATATTGAACCAAACAAAACCCTGCATAGTAGAAATTTCAAATCTGTAAATTATTACTATTGATCACAATGCATGGTTTATTTATTTTCCTATTTAGATTTTCTAGTTGCTTCCTTTCATTTTATGTGGCCGCAAAATTTTACATTATGGTTTAAATCCCTCTGTTGTTTCACAATTAGGTTTTTAATTTTATGAATTTTAAATTTAATGGGTTCATAGTTTTATATATAATATGTTGGGTACGATTGGAGCAGTTCTTGGGTCGAATCCAAAACCTAGTTGGCCTTATCAGTTTTTTTAATTAAAAAAAATTCTTACATAGTTTTTAGTGCATTCAAGTTGTTAAAACGCACAAGTGTGTTTATAGTAATAGCACACTAGTAATGTCAGGACTTTTATTTTTATTTTATTTTATTTGATTTAGAAAAATGCTTATGCATTTGTTAGTGTGTTCGACTTGTGCTAACGCACTAGTGTGTTAATTGTGAAAGTGCATTGTTTTGATTCTTGATACATTATAATAAATAAATCGCATTGAAAAATGCATATAGGACTATTTTATTTTGTTGTGGTTAACAGTACGTTCAAATATGGCGCACCAGTGCGGTCCTGTTTGGTAAGCACTGATACGTTTCGTATACTGAGACGCACCAAAATGGAAAACTAATTTTTATTTTTATTTTGAAGATATGTAATGTTTTGTATAATATACTTAATAGTTTATCTATTTAATGTTCCAAGTTGTTTATTGATAGAAAATGCATGATAAGTGTTCAATGAACGACACTTATAGTTGACATGATGTGAGCACATCCAAAGTCATGAAGAAGATAAGTTCTTTGTAATTTTTGTATCAAATTAGTATGTTTGAATTATTTGTAATTTTAACTGATATGTATTAGTTAATTTGTGACATGCAGAGCCAAAAAATGGGAAAGCTTGATAATATTCTTTGTAATCTAAGTGCAGAAAAGCATAAAACATTGATGGAAAAGTTATAGAGAGATGAATCATGTAAATTAAAAAGAAATAAATCTGAATTTTGAGTAATATTGTAGCTAAGAATATTCAGTAATATGTTTCAAACAATCTAATTCACATATGTTGAATGTTATACAAGGACCGACAACAACAAAAGTGATTGTTAACATAAGAAAAAACAAGTTATGGAAGATGTAGTTTATGATGAATTAATGCTTAGCTCATCTAGAGTGGTGTTGAAGTTAATGAAATTGGGGGGGGGGGACTTTTATAAGACTATGAGGGATATAGTGGAAAGAAAGTATAGAAGTACTTTCCACTTACAATACAGAAATCAATCCAATGAGTCCAAGAATTAGGTTATCTAACCTACAAGAGGTATTTCCATAGCAATGGTCAATGAGACATGTCAGACTTGCAATAGCAAAAACATACAAAAACCAAAAGTAAAATTCGTAAACACATTCTTATTGAATATGTATGTACTAATACACTGGCATTCCTTTATTAATATTTATTCTAATATATTTATTTTTAATATCATCATAAAAATAGTTTAAGGCCATTTTGCATTTTCAGGAAGATTATGAAAATACCAAATGATGAATGATATCCGAAATATGCCAGTAGGGATGTCCAAAAAATTGTACTAGGAGATGGTCAAGGAAATGGGCATAATTGCATCATATTGGTTGTTATCTTTATTTTTTATTTTATTTTTTACAACGACCATCCTTGGATGTCTTCAAATAGGTGTTAACATACAAAGAAGAGTCATCAAAAGAATATAATGTCATTGGGTTCAGTAAAGGTTGTGAATATATGTTGGTGTACCAAAAATTAATTGTGAAATTTGTAAGTATCTATGTAGTTTTACTTCTCTCATTTTATAATTAATAGAACAACAAAAATCATTTATATTAAATCTATGATTTTTTACGAGATATAAAACTTGTTGGAAACAAAGTATGGAGTGCAGCCAACAGAAGATTTATTGAAACACTGCATGAGATGTGGTTTTGAAGGAATGTGTATCATTCAAGACTCAATTCTTTCTATGGTATGTCACTTTTCAATTTACATTCATTTGTGTTATCTATTTTAATTTCCATTATTCCCAACAATGTAGATACACTCATTACCCTTTATTTTAATGTTTGTAAATGGAAGTTGAAGAAGAGGAAAACAATCAAGGCAGACAACAAAACATTCGTCCAAATAACTCAAGTCATGCAAGTGGCTTGAGCACTAACAATAGTTCCAACGAATGATGATGATCCATATATTTTGAATGTTTATGGAAGTGGTTGTATATTTTAAAATAATTGTCTGTGAAATTCAAACATTTTATCTAATGTACTAGACATAGTGTCCTAATTGGAAGACAATGGGTTACAATGTAAAAACTATGTGCATGTTGACATTTTGATTGTTGTGGACTTTATGTTGTCTCATTTTGTATGACAAAGGGCCTCTTATTGGTATATTATAAAATGAAGTCTCTTATTATATTGTAATCTCCAATATCATGAAATGTTATATCGGTAATTGGATGATCAAATATTACAATAGATGTGAAAATTAATGATATAACAAATTAATCCAAACATCATATTCAAATGCAATAATAAAAATTCAAATGAATACTACTATAAAAAATATTTCAATTTCCGATGAATAATGGAATAAAGTAAAATGTATATATAATACAGTGTGATGGTAGGAGTCAATGTTCACCAAACATAAAATAATCATCGGTACATATGATCTTATTAGTCTCATTGGTTGTTTTAGGACAACGTCACATTTGTATGTTTGAGAGTGTGTCACGTGGGTGCGCTTATAAGAATATAGTCTCGGTGTAGTAGAATACTCGTTTGATGCCTCGGGGATTTTTCTATTAACACGGTTGGCAGTGTGCTAATGTATATTAACCGCTCTGTTAATTTTAAATATATTGCGTCAGTCATTGTCCCAGTTAACTTTACCTATGTGTTTTCCTTTAGTTATCGCACCAGTGCTTTTTAATAGTTCATAAGCACCGGTGATTTTTAATAGTTCTTAGGGATCAGTGTGATATTTAATGTAAAGCGCAAGTGCTTATATTGCTTTAAGGTATTGGCTCTTTTTAATAGTTTGTAATCATCCATGCTACAATTAATATAAAGCACCAACTCTAGTTAAAATTTTGGTGTGCATCGGTGCTATATGTATTTTCAAGGATTAATGCACAAATTTTTATGTGCATCGGTGCATGTGTTGGTTTGAAAATAATCGGTGTGTTTTACATGCGTTAGCACTGGTGCATTTTATTTTATAAAGTGCATTGAAAATAAAACCTCCACCAAATTCCCAAAGTAGCATCAAAACAGAAATACAGAGAATCGCAATGCCCCGAGAACAAAATAAAGAGATAAATAAGAAATCTCTTTGAGGAGGAAACCTCCTTATACAATGTATCAAATGCACAAGAAAAGATGAGATGATCCTAGAACTAGGTCTCATTAGTGTGTGTGTGTGTGTGTGCGTGTGTGAGAGAGAGAAAGGGTACAATTACAATTATAGTCGATAAATAAAGACAATACTAATATAATAATATAAATGTAATGTCACAATATATAGGGTTTAACATGCCTCACCCCTTCAAAAAAGTATTGTCCTCAACACTTTATTAACTTTAGATGTGTATGCATGAAGAACTTGTCTTCCCATGTCACCTCTTCTATTGGGAAATTCTTCTAGTTGGTGAGGTACTCAATATTTGCTCGATTTTTCAATTTTTTTATCATTGTGTCAAGAATTTTTTTAGGTTCGAGTATCAATTTTCCTTATTCATTAATCTTTGGTAGAATAGTATAGATCGGTATCTTGTTATCTTGTCACCAATTACCTTTTTTGGGAAAGTAACATGGAATTTTGGATGTACATGTGAAGACCTATATAACTCCAATCTGTAAGTTATACTTCTAATCCTATGTGACACCTTATAGGGACCATAGTACTGGGTGCTAATTTATTGTCTTTATTTTCATATTTAAGGGACATTTGTTTGTATAGTTGTATAATAAAAAATACCCAATGGCCCACTTCAAATTTCCTCTCACAATGATGTAGATATGCTTGTTGTTCCATCCTATTTTGTATTATAGCCAAGTTATATTTCAATAGTTGGAAAACATCTTATTCATACTGTATGTGATCCTCCACTAATTGAACCTTATATTTAACTTTCAAGGATGATGTTATGGAGGGAGGATGGTATGCATAAAGTGCCATAAATTGTGACATTTTTTATGAAGTTGGAAAAATGTGTTATACCATCATTCTGCTAAGGGAAACCACTTGACCCATTGTGTTTATTTATCAAATGCATAGAAATTAAGATACCTTTCTAGGAATTTATTCACAATCTCAATTTTTTCGTTAGATTGAGGATGGTAAGAGAGGTTGTGACCCAATTGATTTCCCATATGAACATATTTCCTTCAAAAACTTTCCAATGAAAATTGGATCTCTATCACTCACAATAATCTTGGGGATCTATGTAGCTCATGGATTATTTCCAATAATGTTGCAATTATTATACTTTACTTAAAGGATGCCAAATACAATATAAATGGGCATACTTTGTGAGTTGATCCACTACAACCATGACGACAATCTTTCTTTTTGACTTTGATAGACCTATGAAAAAACTCGTTGAGACCTCTTACCAACATTGACTAGGTATCTCTAATGGTTTTAGAAGACCTGGTATCTTGATTGTATTTCATTTATTTTGTTTTCAAACCAAATATTTTTCCACTAAATATTGGGCATCAATTTTAAGACCTTCCAAAAATATTCCTTCTTGATTTTTGTAGTAAGTTTGCAAGAACCTTAAATTTCCTCCTCTAGGAGAACTGTGCAATTTTGAAAGGAACTTTTATTTCAATTGAGAATTCTTGCATAAATATAGGTGATCCTAGTACCATAGTGAATAATTCTTCCACACAAATGTATCTGGTGAACTAGGGACCTCTTGTAGTTGTTGAATTATCTTTAAATCGAAAGACACATGAGCCCCTAGACACATGCACAACGTGTCACTAATCCTTTACAGCAATGTGATAAACAAATATGTATATTTTTTAACTCACGACCCATGTGGTAGATGCTTCGATCCAAATTATGGACACAACTTCCAATATAAACGATGTGCATAGAGACATGGATATAAGTCAAAAATTACGATAAGATAGCTTTTCAATTAAAATAAATAAATAATATCGAAAGACATGTGCATCTTCCCAAATGGTGTTTTACCTGCCGAATTTGAGAGAGTGTTGTATGATGACATGTGGGGGAAAGTATTACAGGTTTTATTTTCAAAATCATCACATGAGATGATCCAATGTACTTAGCCCCATTGGAGAGAAAACGTGCAAAAGGAAATTTCATAATTTCCATTACAACCTATCATATGCAATGATAAGTTACTCCCTTCTTCCTTATTCTTAAACAATAGGAATTTGTTGGTTGCGTTCATGTTGGAAGTAGTTTTGTGAAGGGAAAAAGTTAGGAACTTTATTGTGAATGGAATCCATCTGTGTGTAAATAGATTAAATCCATATTAGATGGTGTTTGTAGCAACAAACACAATAAACAAATAAAAAGTTAGATTGGCTTATCAACAAGATTAAGCTCATGGTTTGGTTGTTGCTTGTACATGGGAATTCAACCATAGAAATACATATAGAGCATTATAAATTTCTCCTAGTGTATATAACAAACAATTCCTTCAAGCCTTGGACTTCATGGTCTAGAAAGACAAAAATCATGGAATCAAAGTCCTACTGAGCCTAGTAAACATCTACAAGGATTCTTGAGGAAGGCTATTTGCGTGCAATGGGGGAACAAAGGTTAAATATCACCTTTGATGGTGATTTCTACACTAATACAACTGTGTAAAGGTCTTACAGAAACCATGATAAGAGAGTAGTGACCAGAGTGATTTATTGGGCCTAGGACTTGGCATCAAAACATTTCAAATCATTGAGGTATTATCAATAGAATTGTTGGAACGTTGTTGAGGAAAAAGAGTAAATTTTCTTTGGCATGCTTTGGAAAAGAAAATATGGGCACCATTTGATCCAATTGTAGCTTCCACCAAGAAAACGATGGATGATTAATCATGCAACAAATGTTCAACTTAAAAGAAGGCATACAATCATGGATTCAATATGTTGTAACATTTAACCAACTAGGAATGGAGACAAATCACAATTTGTGACTACAATTTGTTAATCCAATGTTGGTGATGATACCCTAATGAATTTGCAAGAACGCACATTATTGGTGAAATACAATTCAAGAAATCTAATAAGTTGTTCAACAGTGAAGCTAAACAATTAAATAGAGGAATAAACTTCCTCATGTTACACTTGATGATCTAGAATCCATAGTTAAGGGTGGATATGGCCATGCTAAGTCTAAATTTAGCTCAGACAAAGCATGTGAAATGGATACCATATCAGTTCATTACAAAATTAAAGTTACATGTCAAATATGTGGAACAAAAAAAATATATAAATGGAAGTTATATTGAAAGACCAAAAAATAACGTTGAAAATCTCACAGATTTTTATTTCATTTAAACTTTCTTAGATTCTCTTAACTAGTGGAAATCTCAGTCAATTGATAGTTGAGTTAGTATTAGGTTTAGGTTTTCATTTTCGTGACACTTCTTAACCTAACTGACATTACTGTCGGGCCTCTGCAGCCTTTGACATTGGGTTCCCACGGTCACTCTTTAGTTTGGACCTTGGGTTTTTTATTCTTGGTTTCTGTCGGGGTTTGTTTGGGGTTTTGTTTTGGCCTATAATATCTGTCTCTCGGGTTTGGTCCCTGCGTGCTAGTAACCGGGGTTTGGTTCCTCTCTGCTGGGTATCTAGGGATTAGTCCCTCGCCTCTCTGTTTGTAGTCACTTGGGATTGACTTTGCGGAATCTTTCTATGGCAGAGAATGGTGAACAGCCTCGCTTCCGTCGAAAATGGAATGTTAAATGCATCAAGGCAATGGAGGGTCGTTATAGATACGTCCTGGGGCATGATATATTTATGGATCGAGTCTTGACTCTGTGCTCACACGCCCTGGTGGGTCACTTGGAGTATTGCAGGATGAACAAGGCGTCTTGGGTCACATGGGCCTCAGAGAATTGGAAGCCATTGTTTGACTATATCCCGACAATCAGTCTTTTGTCCAATGGATGGATAGTTTTTGTTTTTCTTGACGCCGAACACTGCTCCAGGGTTCTGGAAGGTATATGGCGTGTTGGAAAGGGATCTCTAGTGCTTGGACGTTGGCACTCCAAATTTGACCCACTAAAAGAGAGAATTACCAAACGCCATTTATGGGTTTTATTACCACATCTTCCATTTCCTCTGTGGAGCAAATCCATTCTGGAAGGAATTGGGAATACTATTGGGAGATTCGTTTCAGTGGAAGATGACTTTCTTCAGGTTTATGATAAGAAGTTAGCTAAAATCCTTGTCGAGATGGATATATCTCGTGGACTACATGCGGAAGTAGAGTTACTGTGCAATGAGCACCTTTTGATCCAGCGGCTCGATTACCTTCATGTTCCTTTTCGCTGTAGTTGATGTCGCTCAGTTGGTCATCTGAGGAAAACTTGCCCTCATAGGTTCTCAGATGGAAGTTATACAGATGCGGGTGAGATTCGAGCGCCTTCGCCTTCAGCTTGTCACTCGGAGGGACTTCTCACTCCTCCAGGTATTTTTAATGAGTCTGCTCCTCTTAATGATGATATTCCTGATTATTTTTTAGAGGCAGTTGAAAGTCTGATAATGACACATAAAAGTATATCTGTCCCTCCGTCTTCCTGCAAAATTTGGTTAAGGACTCCCTCTCCCGGGTAACCTCGACGGATCTGTCCTCTTATGACTTGTCGGGTTCTCCAGCTTCCTTACCCTCGGCCACGGTAGCCCTTCCAACCAATTGTGAGAGAAACCCTTCTGATTCTCTTGCTCTTGACTCACTAGTAGATTTTCCCCCTCTTTCATCTTGCACCCCTCCTTCGGGCCTGTTACCCCCCCCCCCATTATTCCTCAGGCTCCACCTTCTAACCTTGCTTCCCCACTCCCTAGCCCCACTTCCTCCCCTTATTTCTCTGACCCCTCTCCATTTTCACAGCCTCCTCCCCTACCTCACCTACCACCCTTCACCTCAATTCCATCAGGTTTGCTAATGTAACTGTCAGGAAGCCTCCTAAATGGAAAAGGGACACTAGATCCGATCTCTCTTCGGCCTCTCCACTGTACATTCCTCTCTTTGTTCGTATAAAGGAAGCGGCCAAGGGAAACTCTTCACGGGGACTTAGAGCGATGTCTCCCCCTATGGATAAGTCTTGATGATAATCCTCTCCCTAAACATTCGTGGTCTGGGAGGCAGGACCAAATCTCTCAGTATCCGTGCTCTATTTAATTCACTGAACCCAAACTTTATCCTTCTGCAGGAAACTATGTGTAGTGACTCCCCGGATCTGTTTGCTTTCTCGAAATTACTCCCCTCCTGGGAATTTTGTGCTATCAGTGCTCGTGGGATTTCGGGAGGTCTTCTCTCTGCTTGGAACCCGTTGAAGGAAAATTGCAGGGATTTTCATACTTGTGTGGGTATTTTGCTTCAAGCCTCCATACGTGGTTTACCGAACCCTATCCATATTCTGAATGTTTACGGCCCTTATAGGGACAGAGGCCTTTTTTGGGAAAAGGCCCTTCGAGGTGGTCTTTTAAACCTCCCACATCTGGTATTAGCTGGAGATATCAACCTCACCCTTCATCCTTCGGAGATTTGGGGTTGTAAGGCCACTCTGGACCCTCTCTCTGATCATTTCCTTTCTCTATTTGAGACTGTTGGACTTGTGGATGTGGCTCCCCCCACGATCGGTCCAACTTGGCGCAATGGTCGTATTGGTGAGGAGGGCATTTGTAAACACCTTGACCGTTTTCTTATTTCCAAAGATCTGCTTCCCTCCTTAGGGGCCTTCAGGACCTGGATTAAATGCTCAAACATCTCGGACCATTTTCCTATTTTCCTTGAATGGAATTCTTGAAAAGGTCCCTTTAACTACCCCTTTAAATTTAATCGCTCGTGGCTTGAAGATTCTGAGTTCATTGATTGGTTCCTCCACTGGTGGTCCCTCTCCTTTGATGCAGAAAATATATCAGGTATTGAGGATCTCTGTCATACCCTGCATAAACTTAAGTTTGCATCTAAGAGTTGGATTAAGGTAAAATCTGCAAGTATCGACTCTGCTTCCTTTAATTTGGATCGTGCCATTGAATCAATCCTAGCGGGTGGTATTCTCACTAGGGAACAAAATGCCCACTTGTCTCACCTTAGTGCTAAAAGGCAGAGGATCTTGGAACACTTTCAGCTCACATGGCAACTGAAGAGTAGAACTAAGTGGGCTCTTCAGGGTGACTCGAACACCAAATTTTTTCATGTGGTTGCCTCGGGAAGGAGAATGCAAAACATGATCTGGTCGCTCGAAGATGATGATGGTAATCTCATTGAAGAGGAGGTCCCTTTAAAAGAGCTTGGAAAATTATATTTTGAGAATATTTTCAAGGATGATGGGCTTACTTGTCTTGAACATCAACTTAAAGTGATCTCTCTCTTCCCCAGAATGATCCCCCCAGATCACTCATCGTGCCTGTCATCCCCGGTCACTTTGAAGGAGATTGAATTCTCCCTAAAATCTTTCAAAAAAGATCGTAGCCCGGGCCCAGATGGGTGGTCGGTGGAATTCTATCTGCACTTTTTTGACCTTCTGGGCCCTATTTTACTCAAGACGGTGGACTTGACTAGGATTTCCGGCTTTATTCCCCCTTCCCTGAACTCAACTTTCCTTGCACTTATCCCGAAGAAGGACAAACCTCGAAATTTTGCTGATTTCAGACCCATCTCTTTATGTAATCTTCTTTATAAGCTCATTGCCAAAGTCATAGCAGGTACGCTAAAGCCCTTTCTGGACCTGGGCATATCTCAAGAACAATTCGAGTTTCTCAAAGATCGACAAATATCTGAGCCTATAGGAATTGTTCAAGAAGTCCTTCACTCAGTCAAAACCAAGAATATATGTGCCTTTGTTCTCAAGCTGGATCTTACAAAGGCTTTTGATCATGTAGATTGGACTTATGTCAGACTAATCCTGATTCAAATTGGTGTCCCACTCCTTACTGTCAATTGGATTATGGGATGCTTATCCACTGCAAACTTCACGGTTTTGGTCAACGAGACTCCTTCAAATTTTTTCACTGCTTCTCGGGGTATACGGCAAGGCTATCCTTTATCCCCTCTCCTCTTTATCCTGGTCATAGAGGGTCTCAGTCTTCTCATTAAGGATGCCAGATCAAATGGCCTCATTCGGGGCATCCAACTTTCGCCCTCCCTTGCTCTTTCCCACCTCCTCTTTGTGGATGATGTAATTCTCTTGGGCTCGGGGACTCTCCAGGACTGGTCTGATTTCGAGGTCATCCTTGAATCCTTTTGTAAAGCCTCAGGCATGAGGATTAATATTGATAAATCATGTTTCCTCTACTATAATTTTAATAATGACTGTCTTAATGAGTTTAGGGGAGTCTTGCCTTATAGGATGCTGTCGATTCATTCTGGACTAACTTATCTGGGTTACCTCTTGAAACCGCTTAGTTATAGAGTGACTGATTGGTACTGGCTGCTTCAAAATTTCAAAAAGAGGATTAATCACTGGACTTACAAGTACCTATCTCTTGGGGGGAGACTAATCCTTGTCAATTCTATTCTATCGAGTATACCGGTATATTGGATGGGCCTTGCTCCTCTCCCAGCCTCTATTCTTCAGAAGCTCAGATGCATCATGTTTAACTTCTTATGGGGATCCTCTGACAAATTATTCAAATATCATCTGGAAAATTGGCGAGATATTTCATTGCCCAAAGAACTAGGGGGCTGGGGCACTAAAAACCTCCTTTGGTTCAGTTTAGCTCTGCGTATTAACACGTTTTGGAGAACTCTTCACTCCAAGGGTTTATGGTTTTAGGATCTTCAATCTAAATATATGAAAGGTATGACAGTTGCTGAATGGCTCAGATGTAAAAAGTTCAGTTCTCGCAATGCATCTCTTATGTGGAGAGGTTTCCTGCAGGCTCTCCCCTGGATGGGTATCCATTTGGCTTGGCAGGTTGGAAGTGGTGAAAATATCTTGTTGGGGATTGATCCGATCATGGGATCTCACACTCCTTTCAATCTCCCTGAAGAGTTGAGATCGTACCTGGAAGACTTAAATATTTGTACTCTCTCCCAGGCACATAACTCCCTGTCAAATGCAAAGTGCTATTGGTTCACTGCCGAGGATCTCGATCTAGGTGGCTCATTCAAATCAACTTGGAATGCATATATTAATGGTCTTACTGGAGCAGGTATTCATCTCACGAATAGTCTTGATAAACTTGCATGGATTTACAATAAAAATTTGGGCTCTATGACTGCCAGGGATGCCTACGATTGCATTGCTCATTCCTCCTCTCACCCGGTAACTGTCGCTGCTGATATCCATTTGTGGTTTAATGCTCTTCCACTTAAAATTTTGTTTTTTATTTGGCTAGATCTTCGGAACAGAATTCTTACATGGGAAAACCTACAGAGAAGAGGGTTTTCAGGCCCAGGTATATGTCCTCTTTGCTGCTCAAACGAGGAGACCGTTGAGCACTTATTATCTTTATGTTCGGTCTGGAAAACAATGGCTGATTTTATTAGTGATTTTTTCAATATTCCAGCATATACTTCTGGTGTTCCTATTGTTGATATGTTAAAAGGATGGTATGGTAAGATTTCAAGGAGCTCTCACCTCTTTCTGCTCCCATTCAACATGATGTGGATAATCTGGAAAGTGCGCAATTTGGCTATTTTTGAAGGGAAAAAAAGAAACATCCACTGTATTATTCAGCAAATAATTTCTACTGTTCAAGCTCCCCTTCCTGGGACTGTCACTAAAAAAGGTCGAAGCAGAAATTATGGGAAACCTCCCATCAAGTTTTTTCCCTGTGGTTATATAGATGGTGCTTCAAATAGAATGATTGCTGGTGTGGGCTACTGCATCTTTCTCAATGATTCCCACTACTTGGAGTTTTCGCTGGGGGTCGGATATGGAACTAACACCAAAGCAGAGCTGCTTATCTTATGGGCGCTCTTGCTCTCCTCCCATATGATGGGGATCCCCCTATCCCATGTGTATGGTGATTCAAAAGTAATCATCAATTGGGCTAAGGGATCAACTGTTCTCTCCCCACCTGAACTTGTTCATTGGTGTAGGGAGACAAAAAAGCTAATTTCTAGCTTCCAGGACTTGTCTTTCTCTCACGTTTACCGAGAGCACAATAGGACAGCTAATCGTCTTTCTAAAAAGGCACTCTCCTTTACTCAGGGTAAAGGCTGTATGATGGAATATATTGATAATTTTCTAGTTTCTCAAGATTTTTTTCAGCTCTTTTGAGCTTGCTTGAGGGATTATTTACCCTACTTATAGTTGTTATTGATGCTACAGCGCTTTTGAGCTTGCTGGAGGGATTTTTCACCCTCCTTACAGCTGTTATTGATAGATAGAGTGTCCTCTTTAGAATGTTGTTCAGAGCCCCTTGGCACTCGGTTGATGTGGATGAGTAGACAGTCTTCTTTTTTATGATGAGACAATTTTCTGATGGGATCTTTTCTTATCGCTATTGTGCCTCTCCCCCTGGCTGAAAACTCCGGTAGGCTGCCATGTTATGAGCCCTGATGATGGGTTGAATGTACTGATGCCCTTTGATTCTTTTTGGAATAACAAGGAAAGGATTTTTTCTTCTTGAAAAAAAGAAGAAGGAAAGAACAGTATCAAAAAATGGTTCCAAATTAACATCATCGCCTAGCAGAGGAGTATAGCAAGTAGGTTTATTTTTTAGTTTCATTTTATTACTTTCATTACTACATGGTATTAACAATTCCCATTGATAGCAGATAATCCTTTAACGCAGCAGAAACGTGAGTAGGTTGAGATCAAGAGGTTGAGCTATCTAGTAAGGTATTAAGTGCTTTCTAAGTATCTTTATAAAAAATTATATCATGGGATTATGGTGATAATAAGTGAGAATTTTGCAGAGATTAAACCCAACCTTCTTCTTGACTAATTCATTAAAATGAAGCTTGCATATTTTCCCCTTCTTATGTTTGTTTGGTTGTCCGAAATAGTCTCGAAAATGACCTCGCATTTTGGGGGCCACACCTGGTACAAGCGTTTGTAGAGGCTCGAAGATGTCAATCCAAGTCTTGAATGTATGAGGCTTTCTGAAATATAATAAAACTATTTCTACTTATTGTTCCTTGTTGGTTTATTTTTATTTGTTTATGTTATAGATGTCCATTTGTTATTTTGTGTTCAATCATATTCTACACATCTAGTTTCATTTTTGTGTTTGACTTCTAAATCAATAAAAAGGAATTTTTTCTTCTATCATGAGTCTAATTTGTTTTAATACCAGATTTCTTTAAAGCATAAATCAAGTTGTATATAAACCATACCTATTTATTCTACCATGGTATGTATCATTTGAATGATATTTGTTGGTTGTTTCTCATACCTATTTTTATAGTTTTGTGTGTTCATTTGTATGCAATTTTTGGTTTTGATTAGCAGTCAAATATTCCAAATATTATTTTGTTTGTTGGTTTCTTTGAAGTTTTATTTTAAGAAAAAATACATTAAAAAATGACAAGAAAATAGAGGATCACGCTCAAATCTTAAAGGGTGATATAAAGCAGTGATTTCGTTCATAATACATGTCATTTCATATGTGTCAATATGTAATTTAGAATTGTGATATAAGTGTTACAATGAAATATTTTCATCTTGATCCATGTGTCAACCTTATTCCTAATCCCTAAAGTTTCCCTGGCTAAAGTGTGTTGAGTTTGAAGTTTCCCATAGCTCTTTTTCCTGCTCTAGGAGGTCTAGCGCTCTTTCTCCTAAGGAAAGGTGTGCCAACCCCTTTATAGCACTCTTTCCCTTCATGGAAGGAGCGCCACTGGAACCCTTTCGCCTCTTGCAAGGTGCGCCAACCCTCCTTGGTTCTCTATCTCCTACAACAAGGTGCGCCAGGGGTGTTTAGAGAGAAAAAAGAGAATCTTTGAGGCCCTTCTCGAAGGTGGATGAGGTGGAGGATCATCCCTACCTTCTAGGTGAGGTGGAATTCGGTTCCCTAACCTATGGGGAATATCACTTAGACCCCTCCTCCTAATCCTCAACCTACTCTATCTCTTTATCCTTATAAATTGAACCCTCTCTCCATTGTGAAGGGAGGAAGGACTATGGTACTCTTATGCTGTTGGAATTTATAGGTGATCCCTATCATCCTTTGAAGGTAAGATCTCATCCTTTGGAAGCATACCATCACTCTTTGGAGGCTTAGCCTGGATTTTTGGATGGAAGGTTGCAGTGTTAAGGCTAAGTTGTGACACTCCTTCTTTATGTCATGCTATGTATCTCCTTGATTATAGTAATACAAAACTCTTTCCATAAATGTTATTGTGGTGATGATGTTTAGAGATTTCTTCCTTAACTTTTATCTTAGATCAATTCATGTTTCGATATGCATGTACTGTTTGTTTGTTTCCACTTGTTCTACAAGGTTTTGTAGCTCTGGATCTTGGATCAACAAAGAGAGAAGAGGATTTGTAGACCTCAGGTAAGTGATCTATCTATTAGCTTGCATTTCTATTTGATCTAGGAAAATAGGTTGTATTATGTACTTGATTTGTTCTAGATCCACTCGAACTAGGGAGATATGGCTTGAGTGTGCTTGATTAGATTTATCCACTAACAAATTTGGCGACCATACTGGGGATAGAAATAGATTTCATTTCATTTGTCTTTGATTTCATGTCTCCTTATCAATCCATTTCCTAGCCTCTAGAGACCCTCCCCCATTTGGATTTTGTCTTAGAAGAGTTTATGGGACCTCCTTGACTCTTTTTAGGTTTATTACTAGAACTCTATCCCTTCTCCCTTAGGATATCTAGCCTCTCTGGCTCTCTGGCGCACCTGGGTAGTGTATACAAAGCGCCACTGTATTGTTGGCACTCTTTCCTTGTGTTGTAAGTGCGCCCCTGGCACTCTTTCCTTGTATTGTGAGTGCGTCATCCCCTTGTTGGAAATCTTTCTCCCTTGTCAGGGAGTGCCACTAGCACTCTTTCCCAGTGTAGTAAGTGTTCCATTCACTCTCTAGCATTCTGGTGCAGTGTAGGAATGTGTGGCATCCCTTCAAAACTTGGATATCAACTCAATTTTCCTTCATTTTTGGGTTTTGGGTTGTTATATTGTGGCTTTTAGGTTGCATATGATAGTCATAGAGCCCCTAGGTACATCATTACCTCTGTTTGGAGTGGATTTTGTTGAGTTTGGGATGTTTTACTAGTCAAGTGAGTGACTTATTTATGGAGGGAAATTTCAATCCCCCACCTATTGGTCCTATATTGTTGTCCCTAATCACATTACCAGATTTGTTCATATTGTTAGATCTGATCTCCAAACCCTTCCTCCACCCTCAATCATTGATTTTTGGTTGCATTTTGGTTGATTTGGAGTAATTCTTGAGTGTTTTGGAGTTGTTTGGATGCTTGTCATTTTCCTTTTGATTTCTGAATGATTAGAGTGTTGTAGATATTCTCTCATTTTCTGTTTGTAAATCTAAAAAGAGTTTAGTTATCAAGTTTCAATTTGAAAATCGAAGTGCTTCCCTAATTTTTTTTATGTATTATTGAGATTTGTTGCATATTTGATTCCATTTGTGATTTTTGAACTATTATTACATAAAGTTAGAATTGTTGCACTCTAGGAAGGAATTTTTATTTTCTTTACTGTTCAGATTCATGTTGGTTTGAAAAGGAACTCAATAAAAAAAAAATGAGCCAAAAAAAATTCTCGCATGATAATTTATGGTATTTTCAAGAAAAATCTTTCCCTACCTTAGGTATCTTTCATCGAAAGAGAGATGTGCATCGTCATGTAGCTAGGATTTGCATTCCATTTACATTTCCTTCCTACACCTCATGCATCCACTTAACCGCATAAAATAAAATTAACGCTAGCTTAGGATTAAAATCATTTAGTAACTATGTGTAAGTTAGAGACATGTTCTAGCGTCTTAAGCATGGTAGATGTTGTTTTTTTCCTGTACTGCATCCCAAGGGCTTGTAGTTCTCCCATGTACCAACTAGTATATCGAATAAATTTTCATGTACCTTTTGGTATATAGAAAAGTACTTCACGTACTCAATAGTATATCAGAAGGCTCCTATTGAGTGGTTGTGCATTAGATAGCACCACTACGGAGTTGAGCTCCCCCATACCTAGTGTATATCAAGAGACCCCTCTAGGATTCCTATGACCAACTGAGTTAAGCTTTTGGTCATCTTGGCATCACAATACACCGAGAACAGCACTCGGGGATATTACTACGCGTGATTCATCCAGGTAGTCGGGTATTCAGGAAAGGGTACTAACCCAATCCTCCTTATTGTATTTTAGTGTTGGACCCTGCAGTATATAGCAAGTTGTGAAGCCTTGATAATCCCAAGAGGATCCTGACTTTTTATCCACTCCTATTCACATAGTTGGATTGTTTCTTTTAGACTTGAGTAGTGTTTGATTTTTGTGGTACTTCAAAGATTCTTATAGAGTTTAGATATGGGAGAATCTCTCAGGACCTCCAATCAAGAGACCCCTTTTCAGGGTATGTCTTTTGTTTCTCCCCCTTGTGGAGTTGTTGGTCCTCCCTTCATGGCCACTTTGAGTCTTCCCAGATTGACTATAGGATTACATGTATGGTTATTCTCCAATCCAGTTATACCAAATGCACCTTTTGTGTCAGAGCAAGGTCCTTCACCACATGAGAATTGACCTCATGCCAACCCTTATCCTTCTTCCTCATATGTTGAATAGACTTCCCTTTCTTCCTCTTCACCTGTTGAAAAATATGATGTTAGTAAATAAGCGGCTAAGAAGAAGAAAACTAAGCAGAAGGTCACAACTCCAACCTCTGATCATCATGTTGGAAACCCTTCAATCACTGATCATAGTGCTGAGAGTGTTGAGTTTCCCACAAGAATACCTCATAAGCCTAAGTTCCCTTGTAGACTTTGCAAGGGTGACCATATTCTAAAATATTGTCACGGTCTGTCTTAGGTTTTAGAAGTGTGATCTGAGGCTTCTCAACACCCTGTGTCATCAATCTCTGGTCATCATACTGATGATACCTCATCAACTAGTGACTATGTGCTTAATATTCAAAAAGGAAAGGTTAGATATCCTTTCTTTCTATGTAAGGATTTGCACCTTACTTACCTTTATCCTTGTATGGACAAAGCTTCAAAGTTGTTGGAAGATATTATTGTTCCTCAGCAACGGCTTCCAACTGGTTATCATAATTTGTCCCTTGACCTCCCATTGGTTGATAAAGTGGTCAATTCAGCTCTAACCTTAGTCAATACCACTCTTTCCTTGAAGAGTGAAGTTGAAGTGGTCGATCTAGTTCCATCCTTGGTAGATCCCACTCTCTCTTTAGAGAGTGGAGAATAGATATTTCGTGCCACTCTTCCTTTAGAGAATGAAGTTAAATTGGTTGAGTCGATGTCATCTCCACCCGATCCCGCTCTTTCATCAGAGAGTGTTGAGACTGAAGTAGTCTCTTCAACACATTCTTCGTCTTGTCCTTCTCTTCCATTTAAGAGTGATTTGAAACCTGTTGAAGTTTTCGTAGTTAGTTCTGATTATTCTACGTAAAGGAAATTTTGTCTCTTTCGACAGAAACCTCTCCAAGTAAAGAGGTTATTTCCTTTGACTGGAGTAATATAACACAATCTTGTCTTCATTTGAGTGTTCCTTTCCAGATATATGTGTGAGTTACCGCTAAGAGTATAATCCGCACTATTGTTGACAAAGGGGCTTCTATTAGTATTCTATCCTCAACTGCTTGGCAAGCCAGAGGTTCTCCTCCGCTTGTGCCAGCCACAAATCAGATATTGGATTTTAATTGAATACCTATTGCTCCTTTAGCAATCATTCCTCATTTTCCCATCACTTTAGGAGGGAAAAATGTCTGCATCGATGTTATGGTAGTCCAAGGTCCCTTAGATTTTAATCTGCTCCTTGGGCGAGATTATGTTTACTCCATGAAAGTTGTAGTGTCCACACTCTTTCGAGTGATGTATTTTCCCCATGATGTGAATATTTTGAACATTGATCAGCTTTCCTTCGTTAAACCCGATCACCATATGATTCCTAGCCATCAAACTTCCCTGAATGCCCCACGTGTTCTTGTGGTTCCTTCCCCTTCACTTGTCATGTCTCTTGCCTCTGAAAATCGTGATGTAGTTCAGTAGTTTGAAAACCATAACTTATTTTCCTCATAAGGAAGTTTTGGGGGCATGTCTCCTGTTAAGGGGAAACCCACCAACCTCTGGACATCATGTTGGCTTAAAACTGTCTGGTGAGTAGAGTTCCCATTCTATGTCAAGCTTGTTAAAAATGAAACATGCACCGGTGAACATAGTTCCCATTCTGTTTCAATATCGTTAAAAAATGAAACAAATGTCTATGAGCATAATTCTCATTCTATTTCAAGATTGTTAAAAAATGAAATAGATGTCTATGAGCATAGTTCCCATTCTATGTCAAGATCATTAAAAAATGAAATAGATAGCTGTGAGCATAGTTCCCATTCTGTGTCAAGCTCGTTAAAAAATGAAACACATTCCTGTGAGCATAGTTCCCACTATGTGTCAAGCTCGTTAAAAAATTAAATGGATGCTTGCGAGCATAGTTCCTATTCTGTGTGAAGCTTGTTAAAAAATGAAATAGATGACCTCAAGCATAGTTATTCTCTATTTCAAGCTTGCATAAAAATGAAGCAGGTCCTCACAAGCATAGTTATTTTATGTTTCAAGCATGTATAAAAATGAAACAAGTCACTTTAAGAAGAGTTCTTTTTTGTGTCAAGCTCGTTAAAAAATGAAACAGAATCTTCCATTGTGTCCAGAATCAATTTTTGAATCTTCATTTCATCTGCTTGTAAAGAAGACGAAATGAATCTTGGGGGGCACGTATCCACCCCTTCCACCTTTTGTTGACATTAAGCTACTGGACATCATGTTGGGAAATCATTCATCAATGGGAGTCATTTTGAGCATACTTTCTTTTATTTTCGAGCTCACTAAACCATGAAATGACATTTTGAGCATAGTTCCCATTCTGTTCCAAGCTCGTTAAAAAATGAAGAAGATACCCTCATAATTCTTTCAATCGATTTTCGAGCTCATTAAAACCAATAAGATGGTGTTGATCTTACTTTTCATTTTTTTGTGCTATGTTTAAAACATGAAAAGTGGTTTGAGCTTACTTTATCGCTTTTTCATGCTCTGGATTCAAACATGAAAAAGGTTCCGAGTTCCTTTTATGTCTTCGGCATGCTTGTAAAAAACCTAGTGAAGAGGTATCGAGTATACTTTTATTGTTTTTAAAACTCGTTAAAATTGGATTATGAAAAAAGAGCCCTGATAGAGTCCTCTTTAAGTTGTTTTCATACTCTTAAAATGTGAAAAGATTGTCGAGTGAACTTGTCTTCTTCACGCTCGTAAAAGGACCTAAAGAGGCATCTTCCTGGTGATAGTTTACCCCTTTTTGGGACCAAGGTGCACTACTTACGAAAAAGGTATACTCCGGCCAATCATGATTGTAAGAGTCCTCCTAGGCATCATTTTATACTTTTTCTGGCCTCGAGGACTAAATTTACGAAAAAGCCTATCCTGGAGTCTTCGTAGTCATTTCATACTCTTTAAACATGAAACTATAAATGAGTGTACTTTCATTGGACTCATAAAATCAAACGATGAAGGACCCTTTCTGGGAATGAAGCCCTCCTTTCTTGGGTTCATAAAACATATGAGAATGGACTCATCACTTCATGAGCTATAACGAGTGTTTGTTGCCCTCCTTGAACTCGTAAAAATGAAAAGAGGTACTCATATTTCCTGATGGGGAAATTAAGGAAAGAGTTTGTGTTTCATTGTATTTACGGTAGTACATAGTCACTCTTGAACATGGCACTCGTCTGCATATGCATTCAGTACTTGGGTAATTCATTTGTCTTCGAGTCCTGTTGATTCCATGAGTCTTCTCACCTCATTTGAGTTGTCCAAGAGTAATCTCTCCATCAGTTTCATTAGGGTATTGGTATCATTCTCGTGTCAATACTTCCAAGTCATGCCATTCCCATGTTCAAGAGAGATTTGGTCATATGTTCAATGTCTTGTTGGCCCGATTTTCTGACCTAGGCCAACTAAAGAGATTAAGCCCACACAAGTCGCTTAAAGCAGCTTCCGGTGTGTTTGATATGGCAAAATCTCGCAGGTTATGTGTTGGGCACCATTTTGACCCATTTTTTTCATCTAAATACCTTCCAGTTTCCTCCATAAACCTTCATGCTGATCCATAAAACCTTAATTTCATTTACAAAACTTTGTTCAAAGGTATAAATGTTGTTGCTTCTTAACAAATTGAATTATGAGATTTTTAAGGCATTTAAATTAAGGTTTTATTCAGAATTACAGGATGTGCTAACTTCCCATAATGTCTCCTAGGTTGGATACTTGCAGGCCAGCTAGGCGTAGACTGAGAGATAGGGAAAAGATCCTCAATCTCCAAGGATGGTTAAACTTCCAACGAACAGATGATGTGGTTCTCACAGGTGTCGAGTCAATGCCAGTCAAAGACGACCACCTGTGCTACCACTCAGCATAAAAGCAGGGCAGTTCCGATTTTGTCTATTTTTATGGATCTGTTAGAGGATCTCGAGGATTGTATGTCATTATTAGTTTTCCAAATTAATAGCATTTCTAGTTTTTCAAAAAGTTTGTATAAGTATTTGATCAAACATATGAAAAAGACCCTGCTGGATTACAAACGCATATCGTTCTGGAGTCAAGACCGTGGATTTTGATTACTGTGTATGGCCTTTTCCTGTAGAATTCGATTTCTTCACTTTAACTATTGCAGAACGAG
The DNA here is from genome assembly GCA_001517045.1 of Pseudotsuga menziesii. Classification (NCBI taxonomy): domain Eukaryota; kingdom Viridiplantae; phylum Streptophyta; class Pinopsida; order Pinales; family Pinaceae; genus Pseudotsuga; species Pseudotsuga menziesii. The sequence continues at coordinate 68,982 of LPNX010080708.1, forward strand.
TTGGATTGTTTGAACAAGTTTTATAAACTCTGTTATTTCATCAATTGCATGCTGTAGGAATGGTTCAGTCTATTATCTCAATATCAAATTGATGTACATTGCTTGCTTATTCAATGACGAAGTATTGAGAACAGTTATACATTGTGAATGTTTTCCTGTAAGGGAAATTAATGTTTGATTGCTTATTCAATATTGAGATAATAGGCAGAGTCTTGTGATCCATATTTTAGGGTTAGGTTTAATTTGTTTTTTTTATTATCTCAGAATATTTCACATATGAATTGTTGTGTAACTCAGAGATCAAACGAAGTTGCTTCTGTAAGGGAGTTTTTGTATTTTCAAGTCACAACATTCTAGCTTTCAATAGGTTTGTTTCATAGGTAAACTAGATTTCCAGTTAAGTCTAGCTTTGAGTCTCTACATTTGGATATGCCTCTAAGTCTACAAACTTCGGATTGACATAAACTCAAGGTCTAATCTACACTAGTGGATTGGAGTCCAACATTGTAGTATAGTGGTAAGTATTCCTGCCTATCACGCGGGTGACCCGGGTTCGATCCCCGGCAACGACACCAAATGTTGGACTCCAATCCACAAGTGTAGATTAGACCTTGAGTTTATGTCAATCCGAAGTTTGTAGACTTAGAGGCATATCCAAATGTAGAGACTCAAAGCTAGACTTAACTGGAAATCTATTTTACCTATGAAACAAACCTATTGAAAGCTAGAATGTTGTGACTGTATAATTCAACTCTACAGGTGTCAGATTTTTACTGGTAGAATAGATAGCATAAGTCATGGTGTGCTCTTTTTGTCCCAAAGAGGCCCCTATTGCAGTATCAGATGCATCAGTAGAAATATGGAAGGGAAATTGCCAATTTGGTCCCCTTAAAATGGGAGCAGTTGAGAGCTTCTCTTTAAGTGTCTGAAATGTAGATTGATAGTTAGTATCCCATTTGAAACATACATCCTTTGAAAGTAATTTAAACAATGGCAGAGCTATCTTACTGAAATTTGCAATAAATCTACGATAATATCCTGCATACCCTAAAAAGCTTCTTACATTTGTTTGAGTTGTTGGTTCAGATAGATTTTCAATGATTTGAATTTTAGCAAGATCTACTTTTATTCTAGATGAAGAAATGTGATGTCCTAAAACTATCCCTTCAGTCATCATCATAAAACAATTTTCGTTACTAAGGGAAAGATTTGAGTCAACACACCTTTTTAAAATTTTCTCCAGGTTTGCTAAGGAATCTTCAAAGGCACTTCCATGCACAGAAAAATCATCCATATAAACTTCAACACATTCATGAATTAGATCTGCAAAAATGGCCAAGACTGCTCTCTGAAAGGTAGCTGGGGCATTACATAAGCCAAAAGGTAAAACCTTGTAGGCATATGTGCCCTAGGGACATGTAAAGGTGGTTTTGTCCTGGTCCTCTTTTGCAATGCTAATTTGATTATACCCACTGAAACCATCTAGAAATGAAAAATATTCCTTTCCAGCTAAGGCATCTAACACTTGATCAATAAAGGGCAATGGAAAATAATATTTTAATGTTGCCTTATTTAACTCCCTGTAATCTACACATATCCGCCATTTACCATTTTTTTTAGGAACAACAACCAAGGGAGAAACCCATTGGCTGTTAGAGATAGGGTAAATAAATCCTACTTTTAATAACTTCTGCAATTCTTCCTTGACTATCTCTTTTAGTATGGGGTTCATTCTACGTTGTGGTTGTCTGAGAGGTCTGATTTTATCATCTGTGTAAATGTGGTGAGTGCATGTTTCATGATGAATGCCTGGCATGTCAATGTATTCCCAAGCAAATGCATGGGAATGTTTATTCAGCAAGGTAATCAATTGTTCTTCCTGTGATGTAGTAAGATGTGCACTTATATTCAAATGTTTTCCTGGACTGATTTCAACTGTTTTGCTTTGGACATCAGTGATTGAATGAACATTAAAAATATCATGAAGTGCCAATGCTAGAGAATGTACTGTGCAATTTTCCTGAAAATTATGTCCCAAAACTTGATCTGCTATAGCATACTGCATGTCTCTTAATTCTTCAGAAATATCAGGTTCAACAATGAAGTAATCTAGCAAATCTTCGTTGTTTTCTTCTTGAAAATCAAAGAGCTGATTGATACTTAGGACAGGCTGAATCACTTCTTCTTCCTATTCTTTGGTCTCATTAATCCATGATAACTGATCTAATGCAGAAGGTCTTTGGGCAGAAGGATAAAGTGTAATTTTTTTTCTCTCTGTCCCATGTGAAATGAGCATACTTCCTGATCTACACCCTATGAAAGCATCAGCTGTTGCCAACCAGGGTCTGCCAAGAATCAATGGATGCCCTCCTAGATTAGACTTTGGTTGCAGCACTATAAAATCGACAGGATACTCCCAGGAGTCTAAAGAAACAATGATATCTTCTAAGATCCCTTCAGGTGTGATTTTAGACCTGTCAGCTAGTTCCAAAACTGTAGTGGTTGGTCTGAGATTTTTCAAGTGAAGGTATTCCATTGTCTCTAGTGTCATGACATTAATGGTAGCACCTAGATCAATTAGTGTTTTTGGAATTGAAAAATTGTTAACGGTAATTGTAACCATTGGAATTCCAGGATCTACATACTTTTCAATAAAAACAGTGTTAGACATTAATCCTGCTAGATTGCCCACCACATGAATTTTTGATGGATCCTTCCTTCTTTTATTAAGACATAATTCCCTAATTGCTTTAGTATAGATTGGAATATCCTTTATAGCCTGTAGTAGGGGAATTTTGACACATACATTGGTTAACTCATTCAAAAATCAAAATCAGGTAGGGATATTGAAAGTTTTTCTTTGACCAACCTTTCTGGAAATGGAGGTATATAAGGTACTAATGTTTTCCCTTTTTGACTGTGATTTTCTGACTGTGATTTTTCTATATTTAATTTTTTTGGAGTTTTCTCATTTTCTGTTTGTTCTTCTAAAATAACAGGAGATTCTTTTTGTAAAGTTTTTCCAGATCTTAAGTTGATATTTTGAAGTGGGAGGATTGAGTAGGGGAGTGCCATTCCATCATCAACATTATACATGGGTTTGTCCATTTTATTATTTGGATTTGGGATTGGCTGGGCTGGCAATTGTGTTGGCCAAGGTGGAGGCTAATTGGATGGCAATTGAAGCTGTTGAGGTTGTTGACCTAGTTGAGGAGCCAGATTGGGTTGTTGGAAAAATGGGGTTTGATTCTGCTGGTATTGGGGATATGCAGAAGGTTGTTGATAGGGCTGTAAATAGGCCTGTTGATATGTCTAGTTACCATGAGTATACCCTCTCCAATTTGGAGCAGATTGGGCTAATTGAGGAGACTAAGTTTTCCAGGGCATGGGTGCACTCCATGAATTCTGAATAGGAGTTTGATAATTTGAATGAAACTGTTGCATAGGATCTTGAGACATACCTGAAAATCGTGGATGCCAAGGTCTTTGTTGTCCCATAAAATAGAGAGACTCCTTGCTTTGATTCTCCTCCATTCGGGCTGCCTGCAATTCTTTCAATCTGGGGCAATCATCAGTTTTGTGATTTGAAGTACATAAGCCACAAATTTGAACAGTATTTAAAGGACATTCTTTTAATGGGTGTTTCTTTCTACATTTAGGGCAAAAAATAGACAAGGCTTGATCTTGTTGGTCATGTTGTTATTGTCTCTTCTTGGTCTTTGATGTTTCGACCTATGTGCCTAAGGTACTCAATAGATCAATCTTAAAATCTTCTAACAGATTCCCAAGCTCAGCTTTGGATATGCCATTGGTTGCAGATTTAGTTACTTTGGTAGTTACATCCCTTTTTCCAGTTCTAGCCTTTCCTCTTGAATACTTCTGACATAAGTCTTGTATCTCATCAAAGGGTAAGTAGGAGATGTCACCTTTTCCCATAACATTCAAAATATCCAAATATTCTTCTCTTATTCCTTTTAAAAATATTGTCCGAATGATCTCAGGTGTCAAAGAATTATATTAGGATTTCTGTAGGTTGTATGAGAATCTTTCTAGATACTCTTCCAATCTTTCATCTTCCTGTTGAGACATTCTGAAAATGTCATATTTTAAATCCTTTGATCTGCAATATGCCTAATATTTTCTAAGAAAGATTTTCCTCATCTCATCCCAGCTAGTTAAAGAATGCTCTCCTAATCCCATGAACCATTTCAAGGCAGCTACTTTAAGAGTAGCAGGGAAAAGACGAATCTTGTGGGTGTCATCAGTATATCCATAAGTTCGACACAAGATATCAAACTCGAATAGGAAAGAATCCGGATCTTCAAAAGTCATACCATAGAAATTTGGTAGGACAGATGGTGGAATATTCTTCATTTTTACCTCTTCCCCTAGGATGATGCTAGTGTCCAATATGGGGAATTTAAAGGTGGCTTCCTGATCTTCTTCTGTTCTTTCATCCCTATCATGTCTCCTCTCTTCTTCCCTGTCATGTCTCCTCTCTTGTCTTAGTTTATTTTCCATTTCTAACCTTCTCTCATACTCCCTTCTATGTTCTGCAGTTGGCCCTTTTGATGTTTCTTCCTCAGCCATTTTAAAAGTACCAACTGTTGTAATGAATCCTTTTTTATTAGATAAAGAAGTTCTTGATACTTCTATTTTGGGGGGGTTTTTGATAAATCTTCCTTTCTCGTCTCTTTGTCTTGACATAAAACTAAAATCTACTCTGTGTTTTTTTGAATTTTTTTTTCTTTTTATCAGAGAACTAAAGTTCCTAAGTCTGCTTCTAAAATGCCTCCCTAGCAACGACACCAAATGTTGGACTCCAATCCACTAGTGTAGATTAGACCTTGATTTTATGTCAATCCGGAGTTTGTAGACTTAGAGGCATATCCAAATGTAGAGACTCAAAGCTAGACTTAACTGGAAATCTAGTTTATCTATGAAACAAACCTATTGAAAGCTAGAATGTTGTGACTTGAAAATACAAAAACTCCCTTACAGAAGCAACTTCAATTGTTCTCTGAGTTACACAACAATTCATATGTGAAATCTTTTGAGATAATAAAAAGAACAAATTAAACCTAACCCTAAAATATCACAAGACTCTGCCTATTATCTCAATATTGAATAAGCAATCAAACATTAATTTCCCTTACAGGAAAACATTCACAATGTATAATTGTTCTCAATACTTCGTCATTGAATAAGCAAGCAATGTACATTGATTTGATATTGAGATAATAGACTGAACCATTCCTACAGCATGCAATTGATGAAATAACAGAGTTTATAAAACTTGTTCAAACAATCCAACTCGTTCTGCAATAGTTAAAGTGAAGAAATCGAATTCTACAGGAAATAAAACATACCACTAGAAACGATATGAAAAAGGTGTGCAGACTTGGCAAAGGGGGCACTCCAATGCCTCGTTTACACACGCAGGGAGAAAATCACAGAGCTTTAAACTTCGATTGTATTCACCTTAATAAATTAAGCATACACAGTAATCAAAATCCATGGTCTTGACTCCAGAACGATATGCGTTTGTAATCCAACAGGGTATTTTTCATATGTTTGATAAAATACTTATACAAACTTTTAAAAAAACTAGAAATGCTATTAATCTGGAAAACTAATAATGACATACAATCCTCGAGATCCTCTATCAAATCCATAAAAATAGACAAAATCGGAACTGCCCTACTTTTATGCTGAGTGGTAGCACAGGTGGTCATCTTTGATCGACATTGACCCGACACCTGTAAGAACCACGTCATCTGTTCGTTGGAAGTTTAACCATCCTTGGACATTGAGGATATTTTCCCCATCTCTCAGTTTACGCCTAGCTGTCCTGCAAGTATCCAACCTAGGAGACATTACGGGAAGTTAGCACATCCTGTAATTCTGAATAAAACCTTAATTTAAATGCCTTAAAAATCTCATAATTTAATTTGTTAAGAAGCAACAACATTTATACCTTTGACCAAAGTTTTGTAAATGAAATTAAGGTTTTATGGATCAGCATGAAGGTTTATGGAGGAAACTGGAAGGTATTTAGATGACAAAAATGGGTCAAAATGGTGCCCAACATTATGGTCCTGCTGCCAACTGAATTTTTCTCTTAAGGAGAAATTAAAATTCAGTAAAAATTTATCCTATTCTTATTTCTATTTAAATAAACCCTAAAATTAGTTTTCTAAGACTTAAATTATCCTAAAATTGCTTTCTTACTGAAAGTCTTCGATTTTGACGATTTTGTATTGAATATTTAAAATTTTAAAAGACTATTATAATTATTCTAAAATTAACCTAATTCTATTTAACAATTGTTAAATGTAAACTATACTAAAATAACACTAACTAAATTATTCTATCCCAACTGAGAGCAATTTGAATATTATATTAATTATCAATTAATATTTCAAGTATACAGAAGGATAAATGAGTAAGATTTAAATGAAAATATTTAAATCATCCACACTAAATCATTCTGCTATATATTTACTATAACAGAAAATTTAAAATAAACAATTACTTTAAACTTTTCTGGAATATTTTATTAATTAACAATTAATAAACAACAGTAAATATTTGAATGGAAGATAATGTTCATAATGAAAACATTGCAAAAATACAAATGAAATCAAAACAAACATAAATATGTATATTATTATGTTTCGAATTTTCAATAAAAATACTGATTAATTCAATTATAATAACATACTCATTCAAATAGCAATATTGTGTTGACAGAGTGTAATATCAGATAATGAATACAAGCATAACCAAGTATAAATGCATCAATAGTATAACTAGAAGATGATATATTGAAATATATTATAAAAGTATTCAAAATAATACCGATCAACGATACCAGTCTAAGAATTTCCAATCACATTCCTCCTCCGAAGATAAAACCCCAGTAAGAGATAAAACTAGTATTGAAATAATATTTCAATGATGTTTTTCTTCAACCACTCCCTCCCCATTGCATTGAAATTACTAGTTTATATAACCCCACTAGTCTTTCAATTCAGTTTCTAATAAGTGTTGTATTCAATACCATAGGATTCCTATCCCTGTTAAAGTGCATCGAATCTCTTCAAAAGACACCTGTCACAAACATTACTATAGGATAAAAATAGTCAATAAAACGACTAGCCTGTATTATCTCCTGATTCAAGGGAACTGACATATTCGTGGCTATTTTGAAATTCCAATCTTCAAGAAGCATCAATGTATGCCAACTGTGATCTGAAACATCTTGTGTTTGCTGAGGATAGTGATACCATGTACACCTGTACAAACAAAAATAAGAATCTTATTAAAACCAGTTTTAATAGAAATAACAATAAAACCAACAAATTATATGCATGCCTGCAAAATCTACGATTTTGCAGGTATGCTCTTAAAAATATTTTATTACTTGTCGAAAGAGAGATAACCCATATAACCAAAAATAGAAACAACATCAGGTTCTATTTTGTAAATTGATCACTCTTCTGGCTTCAGAAAGTTTAGCTTTGAGCCTGATGATTACTAGCTTTTGTCGATCTACTTGCTCAAGCAAGTGCTGGTTTGTGTCTATCATTGATTTTTGGGATTTCTTGTATCGATTCTTCTTCAAGTTCATGTCCTTCCATCTATTAACCCAATTTAGTAATTCTGCCCTGAATGTTTTATTTTCTTCATCTTTCAAGGCTGCGTTTGCTTGACACTCTTTTAATTCATTTTTCAATTCTGCGATTTTGGTGTCATATACTCTGTCAAGGACCTGTTGGAGGGTTTCTTCTCCCTTGTCAAGACATGAATCATCTGATTAAGAAGAATCAAGATTATTTACATCTTGATCTAGTGATGGAATGCTCATAAACGATGGCTCAGGGCCAGAACCACAAGCATCCATACATGATGGGGCTGTTTCAAACTTACCTGACTCAGTAATGTCTTTGGCCAATGATTTTTCATGATTATTCTCTATGAGAATAGGTTCATATATATGCATGGTTTCGGGAACCAAAGATGAAACATCATCCTCAAGATGGACAATAACTGGCCGAGCATTCTGTTGATGGAATGCTCATAAACGATGGATCAGGGCCAGAACCACAAGCATCCATACATGATGGGGCTGTTTCAAACTTACCTGACTCAGTAATGTCTTTGGCCAATGATTTTTCACGATTATTCTCTATGAGAATAGGTTCATCTATATGCATGGTTTCGGGAACCAAAGATGAAACATCATCCTCAAGATGGACAATAATTGGTCGAGCATTCTATTGAGTGGTTGTAGGAACAGAGGCTGTAGGTGTTGTATTCATGCTTCTAGTGATTCTTCTTGTACGAACAAACACAAGACCTTTTGGCTCAAAACCCCCTTTGTCACAACAAACCTGCGCTAACTGTTCAAGTTTTCGCATGGATACATCACCATGTTTTTTTGGAGTACATAACTCATAGGGGTTTTCATGATTAACAACATCAACATCTTCATTTTTGGTCAATCTACCCTCCATATTTGTAGGTGTACTGAAGCACTTGTCAGATAGGGATTGGCCCATGTTTATCTCAGCATAACAGGGAGCGACCTTCATAATTCCATCATTACTAATACAAGTACCTATAGGTTTATTTGCTTCCTGTAGTTTTTAATCCCTTAACTCAGCCTTATGAATATCATCAACTTTGGATTTTACTGGAGCTTTACACTTCCTACGAGTTTTAGGGGGGGGGTTTGGCCAATACTGCGTTGGCCCTAATTTACTTTCAACCAAAAACTCATCCCAAGATTTACAGCTAAGAGACAGCTGATGCTGGATTAAAATTTTAATTAGACCGTGGTGGAATAAACTCCTATCATAATTTCCTATGGTATTTTGCACTGAATGTGCCATTTTCTTCAGACTTTGCAATAAGTAAAATGGAATATTAAGCTTAGAACCTTTCAATGCTAACAATAGTCGTAGATGATAATAATGCAGATGAGAGAATCGGCCATCACAAGATACATACCTGACTAGGATTTCATAAAATGCTCGCCATTCTGGTTTTAAAAATTTAACCGAAACCCCAATCTTCAACTTTGCATTGGCAGGTAAGGGCAACAGTAAATACCAATATCTCTTCTTATTAACCTTTGCTCCTTTAAACCATCGTTCTCCAGTTTGAGGAAGCTTCGTAGCTTCTGCAATCTTATCCTCATCAATTATAAACTTAAAATCCCCAATCTGAGCTACATTTTCCTTAAAACTCATAGCAAATCATTTGGTAACCTCCACGTTATGGCCACTAAAACATCTGAAAAACTGACCCCATCCAATCATTTTGAATAATAGAGCAGCTTTATCGTCGGCTTCAACCAGCTCAGGTCCTGAAATTTCAAATCGGCTGAGAGGAGCCATTGTTTCCTCACTACAACTCTGGTTATGGGTTGAAACGAATGAAGTCGTGAAAATCGAAGGAATAGGCACCCAAGTATAAGGCATTACGTGAAATGTCAAATCCTCAATTGATTCATACGTGACAGAGACGAGAACTCCAATTTTGGCCATGTTAACCAAATTTGGAAATGATGAGAACAACAACCATTGTTTTTTGCTATGATAAATGGACAGACTAGCCACGACTAGCTGAAATTATTTAGAAAGCGGTATGTAAAAATTTCAAACTCTAACTAATCCTTCATATCAAAAATCATTCAATTCAGGGATTATAAATTGAAATATTAATAACACCCAGTCTGGAATGATGGAATCGTACAACATCATGAATAGGAATGGCTATCATTCATTCATGGAATTGAATTCTACTAATACGATTTCATCATTAAACCCACAGCTGTCAATTAAATTGATAGGTGTTAACCAAATCCTCATACCAATACGAATTCAATCTTTATGCAGCGATCCTTGTAACATATGTTATTAATTTGGCCATACGAATCCTATATCTTAATCATAACTATCAATTGATAATAACCCCAGATTACACGTGGAAGGAAATTGTGTTCATAAACAGGATGATGTGGAGTTATCATAATAATCTGTAATGTTCTTAGGGTTTCTGAAATTACAACTAAATAGCAATCACCATTCACACTCAAACCATATATATACATGTAATTTTATTTCGAAATATAGTTTTAAATACTTTATGAAATCCTAATCACTTATGACCCAAAACAAGATGTGATAGGATACAAAGCTCATAAAACTATTATGATTATATTTATGTGACACATGAAAATTTCGAAATAATATACATTCATTTGCACTCTCGCTATTTTGTGTTATATATGTACAATTTTACAAAGCAATGATACGATATTAGAAGATTAAGTTATATGTGAAATCTGAACCTTAGGTTTAATGAAAATATTTTTAATTAATAAATCACCTTTAGTTATAAGGATTTCAAAAACTTATAATAATAAATATCTTATCAAAACCAAGTTTCAAACAAATTCAAATTGTATCTTCATTAAAAGCTAATTAGCATACTATACCTTAAATCTCTTAAATCAATATATATAATCGAATGAATTAATTAATGATAAAATTGATCATATATAAAATTTACAAGACTGACAGCTGCTAATTTGTCAAATTTATGAAAGTGTTTTCATAAATTTCTAATACGACTCTTAACTCTTCTATAATTGAGAGTACCTTCAGAATCGAAGATTCTGAAGGCACTCTTTTATAATCTTTTAATAGTAAATCATAGAAGAGAGATGATCATTTTTTTATCATAACAGAAAAATGAAGGGGTTGTCGCTGACTGCCAACATGTCTGCAGTGATTTTACCTTATATCATGTTGGTCATCTCTGAGTCAGATTCGTATATCAATCTATTTTCTGGTTTTCTCTAAAACATATATGATAATGTTTCATGTCTATTATGGGGGATTGATCGTGGCCCTCTATAATGTCCCTTTTTTAATATTTTTCCAAAATGCCCAATTTTCCAATTTTTTCACAATTTTGGCTCTTAACTAGTTTTAGTGTCTTGGTCTCCAAATCAGCCCAATTGCTCCCAAATCTTCATAGAAGGTGTATGAATGATATAATAACTTAATTTTTATGTTCATGGATGTATTATGTCCCTCCAATCACTTCTTCAATTTTGTACTAAATTCTGAACAAGATAGATGATTTTACTAGCAATTTTGGGCTCAAATCCCCCCCCCCTTCCCCCCCTCGGGGTAAGTGGTAGAAATGGATTCCCAAATATGCATAAACCCACTTGAATTATTAATTTGAATTAGGTTATGTGTATAAGACATTATCAGACACTCATATGCATAACCAATCGATCTCCCATGACTTTTATCACTTCTTTCAATCAGATATAAAAAAAATAAAAATAAATAAAAACTAGTTTTGGACCCTTGGGGAAATGAGATGTAGTTTGCTCCAATTGCTATGAAATTTGACCCAATGGCCACAAATTATTAGTTACAAAACATGAAACCAATAATATACTTTAATGAAATTCTATGCATTCATAAATCATCAATATTTTATACATCCATTCGAATCCATCAAGCCTTTACAAGAGTTTACAACAAGGTAGTGGGGAAATGGCATTGTTTCTTCATTATTGAGCAATAATACATGATATTTCTTGGAATTTTGACCTGAGATATTTCTGAACTTAAAGAAAGGATAATTTACATCAAAATACAAAATACTGGAGCAAGAGAATCTCCCTCAAAGAGATGAATAGCTCACCAAGTGCACCTCACTCCATAGAGCTGAAATATGGTGAGAAAACTTGAGATGAAAGGAAGAACAAGTTGAACTTGAGATGTCCAAGAGATTATGTATTTTGAACCTGTAACTTATGACTCCATTGAATCTCCTTGAAAGACCTGAGTTTCCTCTCCAAACATCAACTAGGATGGGAATCTTTCACCCTCGAAATTGGCTAAGGCATGAACTAGTCATCCGCTAGCTCTCTTTCTTCACAATAACAATTTTCACAAATGATAAAAAGGATCCTTCTCATGGCTGATCCCTGAATTTTATAAACATTATTGGTATTCTAAGGTTCCAAGTCCATCCATAAACCAAATCCAAGTTGAATTAGTGTGGCTGCTCATGCTATGTCATGTGGCCTCTCTCTTCACCTTCCCTCTTCTCTCAAATTCGAGTAGGATCCTCTTGGCCTTCTCCAAATCCCATGAGCACCCTCTAAGATGCTTTATTCAGGCCTGACATGTAAGATATGTCATATTTCATCCTTCATATCTTACTTGTGTCATAACTGTCATAGAATCTCCATCATTGGTGTCATAGATGTCATAAATGTAAGGGGAATCTAGCCAAATGTCCATGAAACTCCCATTTGGCTCTTCCTCTCCCATGTAAGTTACAAATCATCCCAAATTATACCTATGAAGTATATGGACAAGTATATTAACCTTATAATCCATCCAAAAACATTAGGTTTCATATAGATTTGAGATTGCAAGAGGAGGGTGCCTTTTAACATACGAATTCTATCTTGAGTGGGCCCCATAATCTCCATGTGTCTCCATTCTCCATAGGCATTTCATTTTTCACTTGCATTAATTTAATTAACTCCATTAAATAAATATTTATTCCTTATAATTTATAAAAACCATTTATTATGTCCTTTATTAAATTTCCAAATGTATCCATCCAACCTAGGGAACTAGTAGAATTGATGGAATTGTCCTGCTATGCAATTATTAAAAATGGGGACATTACACCCTCCTTCAACGAGTCTATTCTTATCGACTTTGACACCTCATCCAGGAATTAGACTTAGAAACCAAATCAAGTACCTTGAAGCCTGCATACCTCAATGGCAGGTTACCTCGCTTTTAACATGAGTTTATATCATTGACTCCTGATTGAAAGATCTCGTCGAGTGTTCAACTTCAAGTCCTGTGCAAGTCCTTTATTCGCAATGTACTCAGATACCTTGGGAATCATTGACATGAATGGTGATTTCCCTTGCACTTGTTAACAGTTTACATCGATGATTGGTAATCAAGTGGTTTCTACCATGTTTGACGTCAAGACATTGTAATCACATTGTTAGAATTGTATCATTGCGGGTTTGGATTGAAGACCCTGGGTTATCTGATATTTTTCCCATGTTGCTACGAAGTTTGTTTGAGTCATATTACATGGATCCACTTTGTATTGGTCGTGGATGTGTTGTCATATCATCATGGATCTACATTTGTGTCTAGTATCCATGATTGTGTTCAATTGGTCTCTACTACCATATATCTGCATTGTATTGGTTGGCAGCCATGTTATGAGTCATATGATATTTGAGTCTGTTGTACTGCAGTAGCTTCCATCCAACATCCTTTCCTTCGATTTCTTCATTTCGAAAAGCATTCACCTATCGCATTCCTCTAACTTCATGCTTTTGGGGGGATCGTGTTACACCTAAATATTGTCATCTTGATCCATGTGTCAACCTTATTCCTAATCCCTAAAGTTTCCCTCGCTAAAGTGTGGTGATTTTGAAGTTTCCCCTAACTCGTTTTCCTCCTCTATGAGGGATAGTGCTCTTTATCCTAAGGAAAGGTGCTCCAGCCCCGTGCTGACACTCTTTCCCTTCATGCAAGGAGTGCCACTGGCACCCTTTCCCCTCTTGTAAGGTGCGCCAACCCTCTATGGCACTCTGTCTCCTACAACAAGGTGCGCCAAGGGTGTTTAGAGGGAAAAAAGAGAAGCTTTGAGGCCCTTTTCAAAGGTGGATGAGGTGTAGGATCATCCATACCTTCTAGGCTATGTGACATTCGGTTCCCTAACCTATGGGGAATATCCCTTAAACCCCTCCTCCTAATACTCAACCTACTCTATCCCTTTAGCCTTATAAATTGAACCCTCTCTCCATTGTGAAGGGAGGGAGGACTATGGTACTCTTATGCTGGTGGAATTTATAGGTGATCCCTATCATCCTTTGGAGGCATACCATCACTCTTTGGAGGCTTGGCTTGGATTGTTGGATGGAAGGTTGCAGCATTAAGGCTAGGTTGCGACACTCTTTCTTTATGAAATGCTATGTATCTCCTTGATTACAGTAATACAAAACTCTTTCCATAAATATTATTGTATTTATGATGTTTAGAGCTTTCTTCCTTAACTGTTACCTTAGATCAATTCATGTTTCGATATGCATGTACTGTTTGCTTGTTTCCACTTGCTCTACAGGATTTTGCAGCTCAATATCTGAAGGCTCTGGAGCTTGGATCAACAAAAAGAGAAGAGGATTTTCATACCTCAGGTAAGTGATCTAGGAAAGTAGGTTGTATTATGTACTTGATTTGTTCTAGATCCACTTGGACTAGGGATATCTCACTTGATTCTGTTTGAGAAGACTTATCCACTAACAATAAGACCATTATTTAGCTTGAGTTTCATTAATACATCATTGTATACACATCCACACAGATTCATGACATCGGTGTTTCCTTTTGTTTAAATTAGGTTTCGTATGTTGGTTAATGGAGTCCATACCTATTTATTCTACCATGGTATGTATCGTTTCAATGATATTTGTTGGTTGTTTCTCATTAATTATCAAATTATCTTTATGTGTTTAGTTCAATTGTTTAAATTTAATGGTTTTTTATAGTTTTCTTTGTTTATTTGTATGCAATTTTTAGTTTTGATTAGCATTCAAATATGCAAATATTATTTTGTTTGTTGATTTCTTTGAAGTTTTCTTTTCAAAGAAAATACATAAAAAATGACAAGAAAATAGAGGATCACACGCAAATATTAATGGGTGATATAAAGGAGTGATTTCATTCATAATACATGTCAATTCATATGTGTCAATATTTAATTTAGAATTATGATATAAGACCATTATTATCCCTGTCGCAGGCAGGTTATTATGCATTCGGTATTGCGTTGACGACACATTAGTTAGCTTTGACTCAAACTAATTTTTTACATTCGCAAATGTTCAACATTATAGTTGAATTATTATATTTTTTAATATTTATCAAAATTAATTTATTTGGCATTTGATTGGCTATGTCTTATTTTGAAATAATTACATTAAAATCATACCTAACAAGCGTACAAAAATGATGTCATCATATGCAAGGGTTATAAATATTGTGATGGTACAACAGAGCTCCGTTTGCAAGTTTTTAAAGCAAAACTATCAATTTTCCTCTAAATACAGTCAAAGCCCATTAATAATTTCGTCGTTTCTTTCATCGGCATGTCTTGTGAGCCGTGAGCCGTGTGAATCCATGAGTGATATTTAGCTACGAACAACGAAAATCCTTTGAAAAAGATTGAAACCTCGGCACTAAAAGACATCTAGAAGGGTAATTATATATATAACAAGTGAAATAGCAGCAAGGCTACTTATACCTGCCATTGAGAAATATTTTAATACTATAAGACATCTAGAAGGGTAATTATATATATAACAAGTGAAATAGCAGCAAGGCTACTTATACATGCCGTTGAGAAATATTTTAATGCTATATTGTATATAAGTTGAAAGTTGAAGTAATTATGAAGCATTAAAAACTTGCAACAATGTATTATTTGTTGTTATGTTGTTTATTTTTTTGATGTGACATTATTTGTTGCTATGTTGTTTATTTTTCTATGTGAAATTACTTGTTGTTTTTATGTTGATGTATTATTTATTACTTGTTATAACTATGTTGATTATATTTCTATGTCAGGTTAGCAACAAAGCTGCATGATACCTACCTCTTAAGAAAAGTTTAATACAAAAATAGTTGAAGAAAAAATGACAAATAAATAATAATAAAATGTACAAAACTACTTCCTTAATTAGTTATAGAGTAAGACCTTGAAATTAAAGATCTAAAATAAGTTTACTTGTATTTGTGAATAAAAGAATTCTTGTAACTTGCATTTGTGGATAGGAAAATCTCCGTCACTACCAATTTAAGAATTAAGTTTATAAATTTTTTCATCTTAAACTAATATATCAAGGAATACCTAAATATTTAATTATCAACCAAAATCTAAAATAAAATATTTTAAACCCATAATACTTTCTAATTGAAATAATACTCTTTTAAACTTGTCATATTACAAATAAAGAGAATAACTTATTTGAATATAATTTGTTTAAGTTAATTATATATATATATATATATATATATATATATATATATATATATATATAATAAATTT
>LPNX010080708.1:85384-133071 GCA_001517045.1 Pseudotsuga menziesii
AAAATTAAATATATGTATATATAGATATTTTTTAATATAATTATAATTGAAGAAATAATTAAAATAAAATTCACATTTAAAGTAAAATAAAATAATATATTAAAAATATAAATGTATAAATGTATAAATTCAAATATGATTTAAAGTTTGTGAAAATTAAACTTTATAAATAAAAGTTTATGCAAAACGTTTTTTATTAAATAAATCAAGACCATAGAAACCTGCTTCTAATTTCAAACATATGTATTCGATGTATAAAAGAATTTAAGAATAGAAATAACAATCACAAATTTATAAAATAAAATAGTAATAGTTAAAAAATGTAACTATTAAAATTTGTGAAAATTATTGTTTTTAATTCAAAATGAATTTAAATCCTCTCAATACAATATTGATATCCAATTGTATAAGATAACAATAAATCTTATTATAGAAATTCCTTTAAAATGTAAAAAACACTTGTCATTATTTGTGAGTGAAAATAAAACTGCTACGAAGGATGCCATGTTCAATGTCCTACCCAATTTTAAAGAGTGGCTCATAGTTTGATGCACTATACAATTTTAAAAAGTGGCTCATGGTTTGATGCATTGTAGAGAGATACAACCGTCCAACCTCATCATCATTTGTGGACAATTATTCATCCTTAATTCAAAATCTCGATTATTGCTCATCTACAGTTGTCTCCTTGAGTGGCCATTCTTTGAATCAAATGAATGAAAATAATAGGCAGTGTATACCAAATTTAATTTTATGTTTCAGCTTTGTTGAAATATTAATCAAATTGCAGTAAGTAGTTTGTTATAATATTAAATTCTATGTTTCAGTGTTGTTGAAATGTTAATCAAATTGAAGTAAGTAGTTTGTTATAATATCAAATTCCATGTTTAAGCTTTGTTGAAATGTTAATCAAATTGCACTAAGTAGTTTGTTATAATATTAATTAAATTGTATTTTGAAATAATGGAGATCAAATCAAGTTTTTGAAATTCCCTTAAGTTTTATTAAAAAAGAGCAAACATATTTATAACTGGTTAATGGGAATTAAGGAAAGTTGTCACATTCACAAATAGTAAGTAAAACTAAAATAATAAATTACAATTATTAATCTTCTTAAAAACTTTTACCGAAACTATCTTAAAAAAAATATTAATTTATTAACTAAATAATAATAATAAAATTCATTCACCTTTGCAGTAAATCTGTGAAAGAAATTCGCCATACACCTGTCTTCAAATATTCCGCCCAGCCACATGTCTTCAATTCCATTTTGCATAAACCTGCATCGTGTTTACTAAATGTTTTAACGATAAACCTCGGAGGAACGAGGAGCTGGAAGACACTCGATCGGTTCGACACCTGAACAAGTCATTTGCCGGATTAATTTTCTCTGAACTAGTTTTTATTGGATTTGGGAATGCGAAGAATTTTGAAATAGTTGAAGATGGCGCCCAAATTTCAGTATATCGCTCTGGCTTTGGCTGGTGGCACTGATGCTGCAAATGAACTCCAGGTCATGAACTATATATATGGTGGCACTGGACATTTTAAAATTTCATTGAAGAAGTACTCTGTTGCAAAATAAAATCGAGGAAAATCAACAACAAACTATTCACAACCATTTTGTAAACTGAAAAAAAAAATAACAAGAAGAAAGAAGATGGTAAAAAATAAAAAAGTATTTTTAAAGTAAAGTAAAATTAAGGCGTATTAAGTATATTTATAAAAAAAATACCAACCTATTACAATTTTACCAACCAATAAAATATTTTTACCAAACCCAATATTTTCTTTACCAACCTAGTAAAATATTTCTATTGGACACAGTTAAATATTTTTATTTGTCCCAGGATCAATGTTTGTTTGTTGGTTGACTAGGAGAATATAGTGAGTATAAAGGGTGGAAATTTAGATATACTAATAATTTTTAATTGAGATTTATCATTAATAGTATTGTAATTTTTTTTTAAATTAAATCTTAAAATAATTATATCTTAAAGGAATTAAATATTTTAAAAGAATTAAATCTTAAATTTTAAAGATTTTTAAAATAATTAAATTGGGGTTTAGATTTTGTTGGTTAGAACATGAATCCGGGTTTTACTTAAGATGAGACCATTATCTCTATTCAGGCAATTAAGGTTTTTTAGTATTTTAATAACTTCTCTTGTTTTTCTTTTGGACATGTTATCTACTCTAGCAAGGATCTTGGTATTTTCGATTTTGATAGGGTGTCTTGTGTTGTTAGAGTGTTCCACGAGCGCTGATTTCTTGTTTCTATTGTGTTTAATGTCCATGCTATGTTCTTTAATTATTGTATGGATTGTTCTTCCAATCTGACCTATGTAGACTTTCTCGCATGCACAAGGAATCTTGTACACACCTTTGTGTAAATGTGGATGGATCGTATCTTTAGCATATTTAAGGAGGTTCTTGATATTGTTTGGTAGAGAGGATATTGTTTTAATGTTCTTCGTTATTAGAATTTTGTGATTATATCTATTGCGCCTTGTATATATGGAAGGGAGACCTTTTGATATTCATTGCTTTCATTCTCTTTAGTGATCCTTTGTTTTCGTCTTTCTGTTTTATTGAAGGCTTTTCTTATTTGATTTTTAGTGTATCCATTGTCGATAAACATGTTACATAAGTGTTCATTTTCTACGTCTAGTTGCTCAATGTCAGAAATCCTAGTGGCTCTTGTGATAAGTGTGTTCAAGACTCCCATATTTTGACTTGAGTGGTGGTGAGAAGTTGCATGTAGGCATTTTATTTTCCTGTGCACTTTATGAGCAATGTCACCATTAGGTTTCCTTATAATAATGACGTCTAGAAAAGGAAATGACTTCTCTTGTTCGACTTCCATGGTGAATTTAATGGAGTTCTTTTTATTTGATCGATAAATATTTTTTTAGTAACACATATTTAAAGGTTAAGTGGTTAAAATGGAAGGAAAACTGCATAGCTATCAAAGTTCAGGTTTATCTTGTTTTCACTTAAAAAATAATACAAAGGGTTAACTTAAAAGGGAGTTTAAAAATGGAAGAGGAGGTGGATTCTGATGTTGAGAAAGAATGAAGATTTTCTAATGCTATACTAAAATTCCATCTTGAGGTATTAAAAGTTAAGGGAGCCATTGACATAAGTAATGTTGTCATCGTTATTTGTCATACTAACAATGAGAATTTTTTTATGTTGATATTGCTAATCAATTAAAAATTCCAAAATTAAGCATTGAGATAAACAAGTGGGACGAAGATCAAATAAACAATTTACCCTTGAGAATTGACAATTATCTTTTTGTTTCTCCATTCATTGTTGGAACTATGGGTGATGAAAATATTGGCATAATGCTAGGTTCTAACTAGATGGAAACATTGGATATATTCACTTCAATGCAAACTATAAATTCTTAAGCTTCTTCTATAAGAAGAAGAAAATAACATTACAAGATTTCTCAGTGGAATCTGGCACAAAAATCCCCTCATCAAAAAATCTACCTGAGGAATTATCATATGAAAATTATGAATATTTAGAGGGGGAAATAGAGAATTTGAACAAACTCCTTATCAACAAGGATAAATAAATTGTACAAACACAAAAGAAATTGGATTGCCATAATTCAGAGGTCTATCAAATTCAACAACAACCTAAAGAGCTACAACAACAAAATAATGACATAAAAAATGCTCACAAGATAGAGACTACAAATCTCAATAAAAAGGTATCCAACATTAATGATGAGATCTTTCATTTGAGAAATCACAATAAAATTATTTTGGAAAAAATCAAGAAAAGACAAAATTTTGAAAAAGCTAACCATGATCTTGAGAAAAAAATGTTAGAAAAGGATAAAGAAATGTGTCGCCTTAAGAATTATATTTAAGGCTTGATTGAATAGATTCAAAAGTTGAAAGACAAAAATAATTCACAATAAAAAATGTCAAAGAAACTTGTTAGTAAAGAATATTTGTTTGACAAGGAAACAATGATTGATTCAATAAAGAAGATATCAAGCGTTAAAACCCAAACATCAGAGAAAGAAACAAACATAGATCAACTGAATAATTACAAGAAACATTAAAAGTCAAAGTCTCCAACAAATAATCACAAGAGACCAGAATACGTTACCATCATTCAAATCATAAAAGTCGATGCTTTAACCAATTAATTTATCGACATCCTTTTTAACACAATAAAATGATGTATATTTCAAAGAATTTAAATACCAATACAGTTGGGTCTCAAGGTACAAGTCATCTTCATAATCGTAATACACTGAAGCGAGCAATTCTTTCTCTTACATAATAATCACCAAAATATCTGGAATATCAGATAAGCCATAGGGCAAATATATATTAATGGTTGTATAGATGAAAGATAATAGATTGATTACAATGGTTGATGACCCGCCTATTAAATAAGGCTTGGGAATTGTGACCTGAAGGGTCATGTCCTTTCAATATTATAGTTAATTATGTTTATTATTGGTTATTTAATTATTATTTTATGTTCGTTACATTGCCTTCCCCTTAAGGAAATATTTGTCCTCTAAGATGTATTGGACATTAATGTCTGATTTATTTTAATTTGTCGTCTCAGAATTCTTTCCCTTTTGTATTTACGACATTTGAGGAGATGAGCTGATACGAATTACAGATTCCCCAAGAGAATTGTCGCATCATATCTGTTGTGGTCCATCCCAGATGATCTATTTTTATCGGAGCTCTGAGATATTTTTATGGGACAATTCATCTCAATTGTTGCTTGGTATGTCGATATCTTCGTATGTCCACATAAGTCTTTTATGAATATTCATTTTGACCCTGTCATTGGTTAAAATGACGATTATAATTAGGATGTCTGTAAGGTGTAGGTGTTGTTTGTTCTTCTTTCTTTTGGACTGCAGCAAGGACTATCTTCACTTCCTCGATTTGATTTTTGGATGCATTTTCCTGGATTGTGCTTATTAGTTCTCCAGTAGATTGTTCATGATTCTGAATCTTTTCGATTCTTTCCTCTTGCAATTTTTTTTCAATTTCTAACTCCTTGATCTGATTTTGTAGTTCATGATTATGATTATTTAGACACTGGTTTTCTTCTTTCTTTTCCAGTATTTTTCCTTCGAGGTCTTCACTGGAGTCTTCTCTCTTGCTACTATTTTTCAATTTTTTTATTTTTGTAATCAGTGTTTTGTTATGATTTCTTAATCTAAAAATTTCTTCAGAATTGTGAGATATTGTTTTATTATTTCTTGCGATCTCCAGCTTGTGTTCTTTTTTAGAGTCGCTATTTTGTTGTTGAAGAACTTTTATCTGTTGTCAATACTGGTCGACCACTGATTCTTGATCTGTTAATTTATTTCGTATGTGCGTCAGTTCTTCATCTCTGTCGCTAATGATTTTGTTCAAATGCATTATTTCTGCTTCATAATCAATTATTTCTGTTTTTATATCTTGATTTTTTTGTCTCTGATTGAAATCATTTTCGTCTTTTAATTTCTTAATTTGGGCTGACAATATTTCTATATGATTGTTCTGGTTAGAAATTTTTTGTTCCTTGCACTCTTTTTGCATCTTATGTAATTTAACCAACATTTTCGATTTCGTATTTATGTCCCGTAACTCTTCATTGTCTCTCTGATAATGCTTTAGCTTGGCTTCTAATTTCTCTATCTGTACTTGAAAACCAAATTCCATGGTCTCTAACTTCTTTAATGATAGATGGCTATCGATTTCTTGACAAGTCTTCCTTTGATGTTTCGACTCTTCATCAATTGCTGATCTTCCTTGATTTTGGCTTTTTCTTCGATGATGGATGGTCTTGTTGACTTGACTTCTTTGACTTATTTTTTTGACGAGTCTTCTTTGACTTGACTTCTTTGACTTATTTTTTTGACAAGGGAGTCTTCTTTTTTTTGACTTTTTCCTTCAAAAATAATAATAATAATAATTTTTTTTATATAATAATAAAATGTTTATTTTATTATTTATATAATAAAACAATTTGAGAATATTATATTGTAATATCTTTTTTTTTTGAAATATTATATAAATATAATATATTATAATTATAATATATATATATATATTATATTATAATGCTTTTTTGTGTGTTTTGTGCAGGTCGTGCAAATCATGGCTAAGCACAGGACTACGTAGAGGGTGGCGAGTGTGGAGTGTGGTGCAGCGGAAATGGAAGGGAGACGCAGCGGAGTGGATGGTACGCATGGAGATGGAAGGTGTGGCGAGCGACGGAAGGGGTGGCGATGGGGGCAGCCGCGAGTAGGCGACGTGAACAGCTAGAGCAGGAGGAAGCATCGCGTGGGGAGTGGAGTGGATGAGGAGGACAGCGGAGCAGGGCGCATGGCAGCAGGAGGGTGGTGGTGGAGGAAGGAAGGGGCAATGCTGGGAAAAGGAGGGGGTGTGCATGGCGTGTGGGAGGGAGGGAGGAAGAAGGGTGTGGAATGGAGGGCAGCGGTCTGAAGCAGCACGTGGAAGGAAGAGGGCAGCAACGTGCAGCACTGCGCGATGGAAGCAAGGTAGAAGGATGGATGGCAGTGGAAATATTTTTTTATTTTTTTTATATGTTTTTCTTCCTTTTCGTGTAGATGGCCAAAATCCAAAAATTCAGGGAAACCCTAGGTTATGGCTAAAAGCCAAAAATATGGCCAAAGGTCGGGATCTAGCCAACGAGGCTCTGATACCACATGAAGCGAGAAATTATTTCGCTTCAAAATAATCACCAAAATATCTGGAATATCGGATAAGCCATAGGGCAAATGTATATTAATGGTTGTATAGATGAAAGATAATAGATTGATTACAATGGTTGATGACCCACCTATTAAATAATCCTTGGGAATTATGACTTGAAGGGTCATGTCCTTTCAATATTATAGTTAATTATGTTTATTATTGGTTATTTAATTATTATTTTATGTTTGTTACATACACCATGTTCCTTCAAAGGAGATTAAGATTGTACATTGCCACAAAATACCAAATTGGGTGGCCCAATTCAATTATAGTAAACCAATTATGTTTTACAATTTGCAAATCATATCGTTTGGTATCGTTGATTGTCACAGCTACAAGGGGGTTCATAGGATCAGGAGGGTTCATCTTATACCCCGATGAATCACACGAAACATTCATTTGGGACCTTGGTCATGCTATGAATAATCAAGCGGCAATGACTCGTGCTCTCTTTGTTACAAGAAAAGGGTCGTCGGTCAATTCTAGTGGTGGGATAATCCATTATAACTATTTCCTTGATTTGAGCTCTCCAATAAAACAATAAAAATATCAAGTATGACTTAATTGGAAGGATACATTGCCTTAGATCCTGTTTCTCAACAATTGTATTTTATCATGTTCTTCGAAATTTAAACGGGGTGATTGATACCTTGGAAAATCAAGGGTCCAATATAAAGTTTGGAAAATTAAGTGTATAAGGGAGTCCCCTATCCTTATGAATCCCTCCATGAGTTGATAAACAACATTAAATAGGGCTCATCCCATGGAGAGAATCATATCAATTGGGTGTTGGTCATTGATGGAGGATCAAAGTGGAATATAGGTGGAGGTTGTTGTCTCTCCCAAGGACGTTGTGTCAAAGTAAGCTCTCAATATTTGACATCATTATATCTTTCATGTCTATCCTCCTCACCTGCGGGAAATGGATATTCAAAACTTTGTGGTTTAATATTTCTCTTGATATAGGTTTTAATGCTTATATTTGTGTCAATTGTGAGGAAAATAGGAAGAATGACTTGAGAAAGACAACATGGAGGTAGAAAACGGTGAATTTCAGGGGGTGAAAAATATGCAATTGAGGATATTGTGGCCCAAATTTAGTTGTGCATAAATCATATGCAAGTTGTTGTTGACAATGTCTTGAGCGAATTTATAACGATGTTTATGTCTCGTCTTCAACGTTTGGAGTCTATAATGGAAACAAGTGAAAAAAAATCAAAATCATTTCATCTTGGTTCATTTATAAGAGAAAAAATAGCATGTATGCTTCTCCAAACTATACTCACAACTCATATTCATCTTTGCATGGTAGCTTGAACAAAAATATGGCAATTATCAGTCTCGGGACTATAATGGTAATGCTAAATGATGTAACAAGAAGACCCTTGTTGGGCTCAACCTCACAAGAGTTTTGACCTATGGGATGGCATTCTAGACGTGGCGAATACCATCAATGAGGATAAGGGTGGAAATGAGGAGAAGATCAACAGTTGTTCGAGTAACCCAAACCCAATGAAGGCAGTCAAAACTACAACCCAAACTTGGAATGACGAGGAGTGGTCTAATTTTTATTTTTGTTAGTTATTTTAATTCCTTTGTATTCGGTTCTTAGAGATACAAGTCTTAAGGTCGTAGCTTATCAATAGTATTTTTGGTTAATAGTTTTCCCTAGAAGGAATGGACTCACTTCAACTTGAACGCATGTAATAAACTGAGAAAATACCTATGTACTGGTTTTTTACGGTGTTGAGCATGAACTTGGCCTCTTTTTATATGAATATAATTTAATTTTTCCTATTAAAAAAAAATTGTCGCAACTACAAGAACTGATGATCATGAGAATGCAGTATAAACTAAACAAGCACGAAAGTCTTTCCATAAATATTCTTTGAGGACAAAGTGTTTTTAAAAAGGAAGGAAATGTAATGAACATAATATATAAAATATATGTGTGTGTGTGTGTGTGTGTGTGTGTGTGTGTGTGTGATAAAGAATAATAATTGGCCTAACAGAAGTACGAAAATAGTTGAGAAGAAGATCGAGCCATGTATACAGACACGGTGGACTATGAAGAGGATGGAGACGATAGACTGATCTTCTGCTCCCAGGAAGAGGTCTTTTCAACATGCTCGACAGAGGTGGCGCAAGAAGAAATCATGTCAGGGAAATATTCGCTAACCAGAATAACGCATAACCATAATTCAGACGATGTCATGAACATACAGGATAGTACAAAAATGACGAGCAAGGTAATGAAGAAACGACGAGGGATGAAGGCTCGCAAGGACATCCCATAATTAATTGTGGGTAAGGATATTGAGCTGGAACAAATCCCTGATTTCCTTTCACTAGCACTGGTAGGCCGTTTTTGTGGAAAGCCAGCATCAAGATCCTATTTACATCAGTGGATTACAATGAACTGGGAGGTTCTACTAGGATATAACCCAATCTTTTACAAATTTCTGTGGGGGTGGTTTTTAATAAAACTATGAAGTATGGAAGACAATGTCAAGCTCCTAAATCAAAATTGGTAATGGGGGCCATCTGAATTAATACTGAGGAAGTGGACAATCAATTTCAACGCTTATAAAGAACCGCATAACATGAAGAAGGTGTGGGTAATTCTTCCAGGTTTACCAATGGTTTTTTGGAAACCAAAGATTTTTTAGGCCATTGGTAACATGCTTGGGAAGTTTATCACTATGGAGGATAACTAGGAAATAAAATTGGATAGGAGGTGTGCCAGAATATTGGTTGAACTAGATTTAAGGAATGGTCTTTTTGAAGAAATCAAAATAGTCATGCGCGGTAGGTCCTAGTGGTAGCATTTGGATTACTAGAAGATTCCCTTCCATTGTTTCAATTGCAGAGAGGTGGGGCACATGTAGAGGGAGTGCCCAAAGGTTGCCATGAAGCCTCTTTTCAAGAAGACATGGGTTCGAAAAGAAAAACCAGCAAGCAGAGACAAAGAGACTTTCTCAACCATGAAGCAGGAAGATAGAGAACAAGGTGGATAGGAATCACCTCAAATCACAACTGATAAAGGGAAAAAACCAGTGGATGCGGATAACGTAATAGAAGATACGCAAGGTGGTAAAATGGAGAAGGTGGCAGAATCGGTGAATTCGGAAGAAACCGATAGAGTAAAAAGTGGTGAGAAAAGCCAACTTTTCCAGTCATCAAATTCAGAAGCGGGACCATCGCGTCAAGACAAAGGTACTTCTTTATCCTTACCTGAGAAGGTTTCCTCTGTAAATAGCCTATCCTTAAAAAAACAGTCTTTACTTTCAAAGCCAAAGAAATTTGTTTTCAAGAGAACCTATGAGCTTAGACCCCGAAGCATCTCTTCAGAACCATTAGACAAAGAGGTCTCCACTGGTGGTTTGGGACTCAATCCTCTGCAGAAACCCAGATTGGGAAGGAAAACTTTATTGTCTAAAGTAGATAGACAAGAATCTTTAGATGTCAAGATATGGAAACAATCTACTCTCAAAAGGGCTCTTAGAGTATTGGCCCAGAAGGGGGCTCTTGATGTTGATTGTATATTTCAACTCAAGAGGGATGGGGGGGACCTCAGAAAAAACCTCCCTAAAACAGTTATTTAACAACCTCAAACCCTCCATCATAATGTTACATGAAACTATGTTAGACGGGACCAAAGCAAAAGCCATTATCAAAGAAATTCTAAAATACTAGGAAGTGGAGATCCTAGATGTGAAGGGTCTTTCAAGAGGCCTAATAATAGCTTGGAGCCCCGCTCTTCTCAAAACTAACTCAAGGAAATTGGAGTCAGCCATATAAACAAAGCTCATTGATCTAGAAAAAGGGTTAAACTACACTCTCATAAAAATTTATAGCCCTTTTTATGAAAGGAAGGCTTTTTGGGAAAAATTCAAGACAGCAAGAGCAATTAATCAACCAAACGTTATATTAGGTGGAGACCTAAATTTAACTTTAGCAACGGGAGAAATATGGGGAGAGAATGCCAGGCAAGACTCCTTGTCTCCTTTCTTTCGGAACTTATTTGAAAAACAACATTTGGTGGATGTGGCACCCATAAAAATAGAACCAACATGAATAAATAAGAGGGGAGGTCAACAGGCCATATCCAAAATATTAGACTATTTCCTGATCAAAGACAGTTTGTTAAATGAGAATCTGATTGTAAAATCTACAGTTGAGACAGGTGGAAGCTCTGATCATAGACCACTTTCATTATTAATTTCAGCTCCATAAAAGAAACCCCCAACCCCTTTCAAATTCAATCTCCAATGCTCGGAAGATGAGCAGTACAAAGACCAAATTAATAATTCTTGGCAATATGTTATAAGAACCCTGAATTGCA
The DNA here is from genome assembly GCA_001517045.1 of Pseudotsuga menziesii. Taxonomy (NCBI): domain Eukaryota; kingdom Viridiplantae; phylum Streptophyta; class Pinopsida; order Pinales; family Pinaceae; genus Pseudotsuga; species Pseudotsuga menziesii. The sequence continues at coordinate 96,488 of LPNX010080708.1, forward strand.
GCATAATGAAGCAGTTTGCAGACAATGTAGCAAGGGCAAAAAAGATCTCAAAAGAATGGGGCAATTTACACAAGGCTTCAATGCAGAAAGATATGAAGGACACTGAAGAAAAAATTGAGGCCTTATTCCGAGGAAATGAGGGTGGGGTTTTCAATGAGTAAGAAAATCAAATAATGAAGGAATTGGAGAATAAGAAAGAAAAACTTATGGACGTTGAAGAAAAATAACTAAGGCTCAAAAGCAGAGCTTTATGGCTTGAAGTTGGAGATAAAAACTCCAAATTTTTTCACAACTATGCATCACACAAAAGGAACATTAACACCATTTGTGAGATAAAAAATCAAGAAGGAAGGTTAGTCAAAACTTTTGAGGAAAAAGCAGCAGCAGGAGTCAGTTTTTTTCAGAATATTTTTAAAGTGCCAGAAGGATGCCCTATACAGGAAATCTTGGAAGTTGTGGGATTATTTCCATGAATGGTATCGAAAGAGATGAATGAGGAGCTTACCAAGGAGATATCAGAGGAATAAATTATACATACCTTGCACTCTTTCCAAACAGGCAAAATCCCAAGTCCTGATGGGTTTATTGTGGAATTCTACATAGGGTTTTATGACTTGATAAAAAAGGACATACTTGAGGTGGTGAAAGAATCCCAAGAGTCAGAAAAATTTATACGGAGCTTAAACTCTACCTGTTTGAGTCTGATACCAAAAAACTAGAACCTCAAACCTTTGATGAGTTCAGACCTATTTCATGCTGCACCGTGATTTATAAAATTATTGCCAAAGTTCTAGCACTAAGACTCAAACCAGTGCTAAGTGACATCATAACTGAAGAGAAATTAGGGTTTTTAAACAATAGACAGATTCATGATGCAGTGTCTTTGGAACAGGAGACAATCCATTCTATAAAAAAGGAGAAACAACGAACCTTTTCCCTAAAGCTAGATTTATCAAAGGCCTATGACAAAGTGGGCTAGACTTTTGTAAGATTGCTACTGATAAAAATTGGGGTAGCATTGGAGGTGGTAGAGTGGATAATGGGATGTTTACAATCCACATCATTCGCAGTTATAATTAATGGATTTGCATCCAAGTTTTTTAGACCAACAAGAGGGTTAAGACGGGGATGTCCACTCTCGCCCATCATCTTTGTATTGGTGGCAGAGGACTTGAGCAGGATTATCCACAAAGCCAAAGAAGAAGGGGGAATAAAAGGCATCAAAGTCTCATCAATAGAGGAGGTACCCATACCTTATTTGTAGATGATTTTCCTCTATTTGGAGAAGGATCTTTAAGGAATATTGAATTTTTCTCGGCATTAATAGAAAAATATAGAAGTGCCACATGGATGGTGGTAAATGTGGAAAATTCCAACCTCATTCATAATGAGTTCCATGAAGAATTGAAATAGAGGACAAGGGAAATAATTCAATACCAAAATACATCTGTTGAGGAAGGGTTTAAATATTTGGGCTTCACTTTAAAACCTAATTGTTACTCCTTTCAGGACTGGGTGTGGCTTTATAAAAAAATTGAAAACAGGATAAACATATGGGAAAACCGGTCTTTTTCTAGAGGGGGAAGATTAATACTGTTAAAAGCAATGCTCCAGAGCATTCTAGTTTATTGGGCTTCAATAGCTTACATTCCTAAAGGAATTTTAACAAAAATAAGAAAGCTATGGTTCTCCTTCTTATGGACAGCCAGGAAGCAATCAAAAGGTATTGCATTGGCAAATTGGAAGACCTTAGCAAAACCAAAGAAACTTGGTGGATGGGGCATAAAAAATATAGATTTGTTTAGCAAAGCATTAGCTGCAAAAAAATCTATGGAGATTCATACAAAACCCCAAAACACTATGGGGCAGGGTCATTTTGACCAAATATTGTTCTAACAATAGCATCATACAATGGCTAAGAAACCTAGACAAATATTTTAAGAATGGATCCATAGGGTGGAAGGCAATGGTATTGGCTTACCCACTAATCAGTCAATGGATAGGGTGGCAGATAGGAGATGGAAGGCAGGTTAGAGTGGGAGAAGACCGTTGGACTAGAGCAGGGGAAAATTTCAAATTATCTCCACATACAATTCAACATGTAAGCTCTATACAAATTTTCACCCTTGCAAATTCCTATAGAGACCCTTTTTTTAGAGGACAGAGTTAGTGGAAAACTCCCAAGATATGGAACTGGTAGGAGAACATGCGGAGGAATGGAGCAGATTCCTTAATCTACTAGTCACAATTCATATACATTTGGAGAACGATCCGAACAAGCTGGTCTGGACAAAAAATCCCAAATTAGGATAATACACAGCAAAGCTAGGCTATCAGGCTGTCGTTGAAGAGCATGTAGGTGGTGAAAAAAAGTGGTGGTGGAAAATTATTTGGAAGATTCATAGCCCTTTAAAAACTGTAATAACAGTGTGGTTAGCCCTCTCTAATAAACTTTTGACATGGGAAATGTTACAGAAACGAGGATTTGAAGGATCGGGAATATGCTCCTTATGCATATCAAGTGATGAAACAAGCTCGCATTTGTTTGCCTCATGTCCTTATACAGGCAGCGTTTGGAATGGGGCGGTAGGAAAACTAGAAGCAAACAAAGCACATGAAGCAAACGTTTCTTTAGAAAAAAGAACCAAAGCATGATGGAATGACAAAATGGTAGGCCCTTTTGAAGCTTTTCCAACTCTATTTGTGTACAGTATTTGGGAAGCAAGGAACAAAGCCATTTTCAACAACTCTTGGATCCCCCCTGACATTATCATTTCACTGTTAATGAGTAATATCCATGAACACAAGTGGTATAAAGTCATTTCCAGAACAAGAATTATTCGAGCATCAGTAATAAACAACGAGATGCCATGGGCCTATTTTGATGGAGCAAGTCAGGGAGAGCCTCCATTAGGAGGAGCTGGTGTAGTTATATTTCTTTCAATAAATAGGAAGGTGATGATAAAATTTTCCATGGGCCAAGCAACTAATAATAAGGTTGAACTGTCAGCTTTATGGATAACATTAAAGGTGGCTAGAAGCTACCAGATTCAGGATATTCAAATTTTTGGAGCCTCTAAAGTAGTGTTGGATTGGGAAAATGAGAAGAATAGCATAAGAGCACCACATTTACAACACCTACTTGCTGAGATTCATACATTGAAAGCCAGTTTCAGAAGGATCTCCTTTGCTCATATTTACCGAGAATTGAATATGGAAGTAGAATCGCTCTCAAAGCAGGCTTTAGCATACCAGCCAGGTTTAATGGAGATAGAAGAAGTGGTAGAAGGAATATCAGCCTTTCATTATGAAACGATATAAAATACATGGAAGCTTTTATTTCGGCATGATATGCGGGCATTTAGTCTTTACAGAAAAAATTATGGCCCTGTTTTTGTAACAATGTTTAGTAAAGGTCAACCCTGATGTTATAAGGACTAGTTTTATGATGTATCAAGAACTTAAGGCGGGTTCTAAATGATGTAAGCTTGAAAGAGCAGTTTATGATGTATCAAGAACTCAAGGAGGGTTCTATATGTTGTAAGCTCGAAAGAGCAGTTCATGTTTTATTCTATGAATAAAATGGTTTTTTTCCAAGGAAAAAAATGATAAATAATAATAATAGATAAGGATAATAACCCTTCATGAATAGTCACCAAGGTGCCCCTTGAGGGAATATGTGTGTGTGTGTGTGTCATCTCATTATAATATAATATCTATCTCATCTACTCTTGTTTAATTTATATTTTATTTGTCTTCTATAGATTATTATATCTTATCCTATTTATGTTGGATGTTTCTTTATTCAATGAGTTGTAGTTCATTACAACTTACATGTTAATGAACATCTTTATATCTCACAAGTTCCAAATTCAGGATAGGACCCCTCTCTAATTCTTAAGGTACCAATATATTTTTCATGATGGTAGAGGCAAACATAAAGAGGATTTTAAGGTTGTTAATATTTTAAAAGTTGTTATGCTAAAACAAAAGGATCACTGAAAGAATAAAAAGCACAACAAAATAGACCACAAAGACTTATCCTCGAAAACCCTCGTGGATAATAAAACCCATCAAAACTTCCTTGATATAGACTTCAACCAAGTACAATGTAAGACCCAAGAAATAAGACTAGACAACTTCCTCCTCCTCAAATGGATTGTTTATCCTCTCTATAGTGAACTTGCTTGAGTTCTCATTGTGTCCAAATGAGGGGGGAGCCTCTCCTAGCGGATAACCCAAAAGGTACGACTTTTCCTTGTTGTCTGGGCCAACTTGCCTTGGGAGACTCAAAAATACATTTTAATAATATTTTTGTGGGTACTGCTGACTCGAGTTACAACGAATTTTTTACCTCAAGACTTTACATGACCAAATACAACAATAACATCCCTAATAAGAAAAACAACATCTTCAAAAAGGGTAATAATAATAATAATACAAAAAAGTGTCATAGGAAGTTTTGAACAATTATATCATCATCATCATCATCTGTGGAACATCATCATCATGGATATCATCATGTCGAGTATTATCATCATCTCGAGCATCATCATCTCTAGCATCATCATATCTGGAATCATCTCGAGCATAATCATCATCTCAAGCATCACTTGTAATATCATCAGTATACAAATATCATCTGCAACTGAATGCATGATCTCATCTGCAAATGAATACAGGACTAATCTCATCAAGAGACTACTATCGTCTATAGTACCATCCTCATCTTGTAAGTGCCAGGACCACTCTCAACAAGAGAGTGTTCTTTTCCCAGGACCACTCTTAACAAGAGAGTGTTCTTATCCACAGGACTATCCTCAACTAGGATAATTTCATCCATAAATGAATGTAGGATCTCATCCAGAAATGAATGAATTACCACTCTCCATATGAGATTACTATTGTCTACAAGACCATACTCAACTAGGATATTGTCATTTGTAAATGAATGCAGGACCACTCTCCATATGAGAGTATCATCATTCGCAGGACCATCCTCAACTAGGATACTGTGGTTCGAAAATGAATGCAAGATCTCATCCGCAAATGAATGCAAGACCACTCTCCACATGAGATTATTATTGTCCATAGGTCCATCCTCAACAAACATACCATTGTCCACAAATGAATGCAGGACCACTCTCTTCAAGAGAGTACTATTTTATGCAAGACCATCCTCAACTAGGATAGACTTGTCTGCAACTGAATGTAGGATCATTCTCTATATGAGAGTATTATCGTGTGTAAGACCATCCTCATCCTATGAGTGCTAGGACCACTCTCAACAAGAGAGTGTCCTTGTTCGCAGGACCATCCTCGGCATGTGAATGCTAGTATACACTCATCCGCAAATGAATACAGGACCACTCTCCATATGAGAGTATTATCATCCACAATCCCATCCTCATCCTGTGAGTACTACGACCACTCTCAACAAGAAAGTGTTCTTGTTTGTAGGATCCTCTTCAGCATGTGAATGCTAGCATACACTTGTCTACAAATGAATGTTGGACCTCATCAATATCTATGTGCATGCTAATAAACTCAACTAGCATTCTCTGCACTGGCATACCACTGCCATCTCATCATCACTCCCTCCTTCCAGGGATGTCCTTTCAAACTACACCAAGATTGTATCAAAAGTACTCAAACTTTACATGAGACAGAGGCTTAGTCAGCACATCATCAACTTGTTCCTCTCTAAGAACATATTGGATCTTCATAACTCCTCTCTACACCATATCATGAATGTAGTGATACTTTATGTCCGTGTGCTTTGACTTATCATGAAACACCAAGTTCTCTGTCAGCTTGATGCAACTTTGGTTTTCAATTAATATTAGTTGCATCCATATAGACATGAAAAATCCTTCTAATAACTTGTGAATCCATACTTCCTCACTATAGACTTAACATGTTGTAATGTAATCAAACTCGGTTGTATTGAGAGAAACAATGGTCTGCTTTCTACTAGGCCATGAGATCACTCCCGATCCCAAATTGAAACAACATCCTAAAGTTCTCTTTATGTCTTCAGCACTTCCTGCCCAATCTAAATCAGCATAGCCATACAATATAAACTCACTGTTGGTTGCATATCTGAGGCCACAATCCAATGTACCCTTTAGGTGCCTCATCACCTGTGTTGTTGCAACTAGATGAACATTTTGGGGCTCCACCATATACTGACTCAAGGTGTTCACAACAAAACATATATTTGGCCTTGTGTTTGTCAAATACATTAGTGAACCAATAATATGTTTGTATAATGTGACATCTACTCTTTCTAAAGAGTTATCACCTAGGAGCTTTAGGTTTGTCAGCATCGAAGAGTTCATTGCCTTGCAATCCAACATCCCAAATATCTTTAGGATATCAACTATATATTTTCCCTGGTTTAGGAAAATCTCATTTGGTAACTACCATACTTCAAGACCTAGGAATTAATGCATCATGCCAAGGTCTTTCATCTCGAATTATTCCACACTATCTACTGGGAGGACATTTCAAGATGCACACTGACCATTCTGCACTGAAATACTTGTTCAATAATCCAATGTTGGGGGGGAAGATCTGTCGATGGCTTCTCCTCTTCCAGGAATTTGATTTTGAGATAATTGTTAAACTTGGTCGGTTGAATTTGGGACCATACCATCTTTCAAGGATTGAAAGTGGAGAATAACCTACTAGTTTGGAAGATAATCTTCTTGACACGCAATTGTTTGTGATAACCATGGTTTATGATCAGTACCGAGATATAATACAATTTTTAAGTACGGTCTATGCGCCAGCAAAATTCACCACTACGTAGAAGAAGCAGTTGGTTGTGCATGTTGTAGATTTCCAATTGATCACTGGACACTTGTATAAAATGGATCCTTATGATATACTTTGATGTTGCGTTTTGGAGCAAGAGCGCCTATTGATATTAAATGAATATTATTCTAGTGTCGTAGGAGGCTACTATGCAGGAAAAGTTATGGCGCACAAGATTTTGCAAGAAGAGTTATGGTGGTACACCATGCATACAGACACTCGTGATTATTGTCGCAGCTGTGATGTCTGCCAAAGGGCTAGAAAGCCTTCCCGAAGAGATGAAATGCCATTTGGTACCATAGATAACATTACAGGAGTTTGATATAAATAGGTTGTTGATTTTGTAGGACCTATCAACCCAGCAAGGAAGCGCACAGGAGCACAATATATCATTACTATGGTTGATTACCTAGCTAGATGGGCTGAATAAGTGCCGATAAATGATTGTACTGCTGCGAAGTTTCTATTTGAAAATGTTGTGACAAGATTTGGGTGCCCAAATATTTTAATCAGCGATCAAGGTATGCATTTTGTTAACCAATTGATTGAAGAACTAACACAAGAATTTCATATCCAGCATAGAAGGACAACACCATATCACCCTCATGCAAATGGAGTTGTCGAAGCATTCAACAAAATTATAGAAAATACATTGACAAAGGTTTGCAATGTGAGAAGAGATGACTGAGAGCATAATATTTCTACAATATTATGGGAATATCTCATGACGTGTAAGAAGTTGACAGGCTAGACTCCATTTAGGTTGATATATGGGCAAGAAGCTTTCATGCCTATGGAGTACATTGTACTGAGTCTAAGAATTTTTTCTATCACCATAATGATAGATGTCGATGTTGCCGAAGACAGGTTACTTCAACTAGTACGATTGGAAGAAGCACATTTTGTTGTCGTGGTTTCATCAAAACGTTGAAAAGCAAAGACAAGAGGTATGGCATGATTGACACATTAAGAACATGTAGTTTCATATCGGAGGTCTTGTTCTTATGTACGATATAAAATTATTCAAGCATCCAGGAAAGTTAAAAACTCATTGGCTAGGACTAAACATTGTCAAAGAAATCACTGATGGAGTGGAAGTGAAAGTGATGGGTCGAAAGTTAGAGGATTGGTAAATGGAAGTCGACTGAAACCATATTATGGTAGCTGCAACTAGGTCACATAAAATAAAATAAAAAAGAGAGAGAAAAGAAAGAAAGATGAGCCAAAATTTATGATCGCAGACTGCTAGTCTACCGCAGCAAGAAGTGAAGTTTCACATACTTAGCGTCTGACGAAGTATAAAATAAAGTCACAAGGAGTGTGATGATGTTGCATAAGATATTGAAATCTTGGATGTGACAAGTTGGAGGTCATTATTTCGGAAAAACTGAGAAAATATGGTGACGTGCTTTTTGGTCATGTCTAGCTTTATGGCAATAACTAACATTCGAAATGACAGTTAATTGGAGGCATAACATAAAATTTTTGATAATAAGTTGGAAGGTATGCCCATGTGCCTAAAAGCATGGATTCCTTTCTATTTATTACCCATGCGTGTGAGGAGTGGCTATAGAAAATTGGTATATGTTATCACCCATCATGCCCAAGTTCAAGTCACTCCATTTTGCAAGAGAGAAGAGTTGTTGAGTATATGCAACCTTGAGAGTCGAAGTGAGTTTTTCCTATCATGGTCATTTCCATCTCCAGCATAAGTACAGTTGAGTTTGAGCCCGCATCGCCTACGATATTCATGGAGGATACTATTGGTTATATTCCACCACAGGTGGAGGTTCCACCAGTTGTTGAACAGATTGCTCCAGTGATAGAGCCAAACCCCATTAGGTCATCTGGAAAAGTGCATGCAGATAGACCAGGTCCATCTAGAACCAAATGGGGCAACCACACTCGTAAGCGAAATAGGAGGAAAAAAGCATCGCCAACCCAGCGCCCCCCCCACTGAAGGATTGAGTTTTTGAGTCAAGAAACTTATTTCCACCTTACATTCTGCCCAATGAAGTGATGCACCGAAATTCAAAATCCCTAAGTGAACAGGGGCCACGTTGATAGAACTATTGGTGCCAAAATGAGTGAAGGTATTAATGGATATCATGTTGAACCTACGGAAATTATCTTTTGTTGACCATGACACAAAGAAGCAGAAATACCTAGACTGCAAAAACTATATGGATACTGTGCAGGACACACCAGATGTGCCCAAGCGATTCATCGCAAATGAGTGGGATAGAGGATTGCAACAGTCTGGCATATAGTCTTTGTTATATATGCCACATTTTGGTCACAGCGTACCGATAAACACTTGTGTCTAGCAATTGTTGGCATTTTTTCATGGTGGTTTCCTATGGCTTGGAAATCCTATACTTGTAGATGTTGAACTTATTGCAGTCATCACTGGACTATAATTCACAAGAATGGACCCAACGCCACTTCTAAGGAAGGATCAAGAAGCGACAATAGTTGAGAGGATGAAGGAGAAGTACGATGTAGTAAGAGATAATAGATGATTTCAGATAGCCTCCATCAATGATTATACGGTTTTCTTTGCTACAAAGTTATTGGCCTCGAAGTTACTACACAAGATACACCAAACCCAATGCACTGTGGGAGAAATTTTGCTAGCTGAACTCTATGTGGACAAAGATTGGATCAATTGGTGTCATTTCTTGGTGAGCAAACTGCTACAAGATACCACTGAGTCGTAGGAGGAGGGTAGGGCATTTCACTACTCCTAGCTAATAATTTTGATTTCATTTATTGCATGGTTTGACCCACCAAACTACCAAGGGGTATATCTTTGGTGAACTGCAAAGGAGCATGATACCAAAACCTTTGGTTCAAAAAGGATAGAAAGGCATGGAATACAGAAAATGACATTGAATTATTTATGCATGGGAAGGCTATAAGGCACCAGGTAAGGAACATGTGCAGGTTGGATGATGCCACTGTTAAATGGTTTATCAAGTGGTGAGATTTGAGATTGACACGCACCATATCAACAACCACGCTAATACCAACATCGACAATTCTTAACGATGCAATTCATAATATCAAAGGAAGAGGTTGAAGAAATTGTTGATGAATGGATGCCATAATGGCGTGTTTTAGTGCTAGAAGATCAACTGTGGCAAGAGGAAGAACAACTGCAAAAAGAGGATCCACCACTTCCAAATGATGGGAATGAATAAGAAAATCTATCGAAGGATTTAGACACAGCACAAAGTCATTCCAATTCAACTCCGATAGATTAGGAGATAAAAAAGAAAGGAAAGACCCTAAGACATACCAAGAAGAGTCTAGAAAGAAGAAGAAGATGATGAAGCCTGGAAAATGAAGTTGTGCAACTCATGATTGAAGCAATAGTTGAAGCTGCGTAGGTAAGCTTAAAAACCATAGAGGAGCGACAGAAGAGATTTCAAGTATGGTTACTGACTTGCTCAATTTTTTGTATAAAGCGGTGGAAGATGTTGAAGTTGTTATATATTGTCCAGCACCAAGCACCGAGACGTCGGATCCACTAGAGGTTTCAGAAGTACCACCAACTAGAATAGTAGTTCCAGTACCACCAATAAGAATTGAGGTGTCAGGAATAGTTCTTCGTCTTGTAATTTCGGAGTTTAATGATGTCTCCAGGGACATAGGCCATATAACAATAGACTTCTCATTAATGGAAATGGTTTAAGTGTAAGCAATACATAGTGCTACAATTGCAAGATAAAAGTGAGAGAAGATGCACTAGTTAAGCAGGCGAAGGATGAAAAAAAGAGTATTAGGAAGATGAAACTAGTAGTACAAGAGGCTAAGAAGAAGACAAAAATATGGGAAGAAAATTGCCATAGGCTCGACAAGGCAGTAGCCCTGGCTTGTACAAACTTTGTAGAAAAAGGAATAACACAGGAAATAGCTCCAGAAGCCAAGGTCGCTCGACTTGGAAAAATAGCAGAAGACCTCCGAAAGAAATTCCAAGAGATGGAGGTGTAGGTAATACCAAGCACACCCCCTGAGGTGTTGGGAGAATGAAGGAAAGTGGCAATGGAAGTTACAAAGAATATAGAAGAAGCAGAAGCAGTGTGTGCTAAAGTTGTTTACCAAGTCTCTCTAACTTGGGTAGCGCTCATAGATGATGTGGAGTTAGAAAAATTTGGAGAAGAGTTGCACGTAATTGAATCATATGTTAACCACCTGAAGAGAGAAATGAATAAATTGCCCTTAGCAGAAAAATTGGCTAAGGAAGCAGAGATGAAAAAACTGCAACAGGAAGTAACGATGTTATGCACGCAACAACAGGGACACACAGATCAGGTTAAAGAATCGTAGGTTGAAGCTAAAAGAGCTACAGGCATCATTCATCCCGTACATCAGAAGGTGCGATAAGTCATGGATTCAATAGAAAAGGTAATGCTGAAACATTTCAGTTATGACCTTATGGAGAAATTGAAGAAGATGGAGGAAGAAGTGCGACAAGAAGTGGAAAGAGTAACAAAAATATTACACTATTTTCAAAGGAAATTCAGCACAAATGAACAAATGGAGGAATAAGATTTGTGTGGCTCGAGAAGAGCCACAAGTGAGTGTTGGGGGTTTGTTGGTCCTAGGGAAAGGTAAGAATAATTCACTTAGAATTATGCTTGTATGAAAAGAAGCCGCGACATAAGAAGAAGCCACGGCGGAAGAAGAAAATGCGATAGAAGAAGAAGACAGAATGGAAGGAAAGGATGTGACAGAGAAAGAAGGCGACAGAGTGGAGCCATGTTAGAAGGTGTGTAGTGGGGCAAATGGATAGAAAGCGACAAGTCGAATATATCGTGGGTACGAGGTCGGATAGAACCGGCGGAAGTTGCACGTATGAAGGTATATTTGTAAGTCAGGTCGTTAGTGCCTACTGTCATATGTCAATAGAATAGGAAAGACAACCTGTTGGATAAATGTAGAAAGTCGGTTGAGAAAGATAAATGTAAAGAGTCTATTAAATTAGGAACCCAAGTTGTATGCAGGTTAGATCATGTTTGTTATTAGTTCTAGTCATTATTGTTGTAAGTGGTGTATCTATTAGTTTTGCTAAGTGCATAGAGTCAAAGAATCTGCAGCTGAGTGCGCAGAAGTGTGGGAGAACTGAAATGATCTAGGTTGTGTGCAGATCATCAGTAGATTCATAAGAGAAGCCAAGTTGATCTAGGTGTGTGCATATTAGTAGTGGAATCAAGTAGAGGAATATCAATGACAGAAGACAAGTGAGCATGAGAGGAGAGGAGAATATGTATAGATAGTAAGGAAGATCTAGAACAGAGTCTACAGCTTAGTACACAAACCAAAGTTGCCATACATGTATCATGCCATATGAAGAGCACCTTTGTGGGTTTTCCTGGATGGGTTTCCACGTTAGATTCTATGTATGTGTGTGAATGTTGAATGTGTTTGAGTGGCATGTATATATGTTTTTGTGAATGAATGCTTGTATATTTGCTTATGAATAAATCTATACATATTAGTCACACTGTTATAAGTTGAATACATTTATGCTGCACCACGGTTTTTGTTATCTTAGTTTCAAGGGAAGAGTTGTGTGGCAGTATAAATTTTCATAGTAAACATAAATAATCCACCCATAGGATTCGGTCGAGCACCTTGGTAACCAGCCAAGGGACGTTAAATCCCCCACCCAACTGTGGAAACCTGGTTCTGGCAATTACCCATAGAAAGATATCTTGGCTGAGACTGCATCTGCATCGCGGGTGTTTTCAACTGGGCTTTGCTCTGTCAGGATGATATCTTGGGATTTATTGCAGACAAGGGGAAGGGGACTGAACATGGGTCAAAGAGAGGCCAGAAGGCCAATAATGTGCATGAATATACATTGAAGTATTCATTATATGTTCATTACATAAGATATATTTGACTTGTGTTTTCATTTTTTTATACTCGGTTATGTTATGTGTTAATTGTTAAATTCTAGTTATTCTCAGCACATTATTCTACTTTAAGTAAGGAAAAATATTTATTCACCATGAGAACCTTGTTTACTCCCAAAATTTTCATTTCTTCCATCTTTTCATCCAATACTATATCTATGTGATACCTTAGAAGGAATTCCTGGTGAGTTTGTAATATTATAGGTATTTTTGATTTATTGATCTTGATTGTTTATAACAACCTAGAGAGATACTATAAATTTATGTTCCTTAAACATACATCTAAAAATTCATACATAAGTTCACTTAGGTGCCTTCTCAGAGTTCCCTAGCTAGGAACATCTCAAGGACTAACACATTCAATGATTAGTTTTAACAAGTCAAAGGTTGTAAACGATTTATTGAAGGCATATGTTAGAAAAAGACGTGATTTCTAAGATTAACATGCTATAAGAAAAAGATCCTCTAGTGCATTAGAAAACAGGATCACGGAGAAATACCAATAAACAAGATGCAAATATTAAACACATAAACACCATTACAAGAGAGACACTAATATAATGTGGTTCACCCAAGATGGGCTACATCCACATAGAAATTGCCAGTCCTTTTTTATTATACCATCCAGTAAAATGAAGGGATACGACCTGCAGCAAACCCATTGCACTTCCTCTTCAATCTCTCATAGCCTCTCTCACACAAACGCGGAGACTGTTTTACAATGCTACAATACAATACACAATAGCATTACAATGATTTCCTTTTATAGAGGAATTACCATGGGAAAATACCACGGGTCACCCAATACCATGGGCCCATAAATTGATGTCCAACAAACATATTTCGGAGAATTCACCCCTAAACCCTCATCGGGGGCCCATTAGCCTCCAAACCCCCTAACCGAGGGGGACTATGCCCCCCTGCACCCCCTACTAGGATGAGTGTATATTAAAACTGGGGTACAAACATGGTCAAACAATAACATCTCTAAATTAGGAATATCATGCTCCACAACCAACAATATCCCACTTGGAGACTGATCACAACAACTTCATTGATGTTGCACTTGTTTGACTATGCTCTGAACCTTGGACTTGGAAAATTTCTCATCTTTACCTTCACGCTTGAAGGCCAATAGAAACTAAGCAGGAACTCAGTTTATCTCTGGTTACTACCTTTGTCAACATGTCTACATGATTCTGGCTAGTATGTATCTTTTCCAACTTTAACAGCTCATCTTGCATAACAGACTTATGAAATGGTACTTGAGTCATATATGTTTAGTATCAGAATGGAAGGTTGAGTTCTTTTCAATGGAACTATGGTTTTCACTATACAACTTGATATTCTCTTGATTCTTACCCAATTCCTCTATGAACCTCTACAACCAAGTCATCTCTTAACTAACCTCTATAGCAAGAACATACCCTACTTCGTTTTGAAAGTGCAACAACCTTTTGTAGTTTCAAAATCCAACTTACTATTGTTCCACATATAGTAAAAGCATACCCTGTGGTTCTCCTCTCGTTGTATATATCACGTTCCATATATGCGTCAACATATCCTTGTAGAACAGTGTCTGAACATCCAAAACATAATGCATGAGAAGTGGTACCTCTCAAATACCTGAGAATACATTATACTACCATACAATGATCTTTACCTGGATTGTTCATATGCATGCTCATAACTCCCACTCCATATGCAATATCTAGTCTTGTGCACACCATGTCATGTTGAAATATTGGACAATACTGAGAGGGCGGGGGGGGTGAATTAGTATTGATAACTTTTAACAATTTAAATCACTTTTAATTTATTCATTACACACATGATCAACAAGAACACACAGAACAGAAATTTATCATGTAATCCCAATTGGGTAAACCCCCAATACTTCCTATTACTGCAAAATTATATTTTACAAATATTTTTTGCCCACTACTACAAACAAGGATGGTACTACACCCTATTTACCAGCAACTACTGGAAGGAGGATAGAGACAAATAAACTAATTCGAAATTGCTTCTCTGTTTGTCATTTTTAACTCTATTTAATTTATCAGGAACGACCTTCCATGGTTTCCTTTCCACAACATCCTTTTTGCAACAGATATTTTCTACGTTTATCTTTCTACAATCAGATTTTCGCAATTGTCTTTCCACAACGACCTTTTCGCAATTTGTGAGAATTCATTCCTTCTGCAATTGCGAGCTGCGGATTGCAGATGTGCACTTTGAATCTTCTCAAAAATTGCTTCTGCAATTATCTTTCCGCAATCAAAAACTTCTTCTTTCCGCAATTACAGATTGCAGATTGCGGGTATGCATTCGACTTTCCTTGAAAATTGCTTCTACAATTATCTTTCTACAACAACCTTTCTGTAAACAGAAACTTCTTCCTTCCACAATTGCGGATTGCGAATGTGCCTCCCAACTTTTGCAACATGGGTTTTTGCAAATATCTTTCTGCAACTCATGTGAACCGTCGATTGCTTTGTTGAATCCTCCCCGTCCATTGATCAATTATCAAACACAAAACTTCACTTTGATGCTCTGGAATGTTATCTTCCACACAAATTTACTTTGTAGCTTATTTTCCCGTCATCAATCTATTTTATTAATACGATCTTAGCCATCCAATTCCTTCTAAATAAGCTTACTGAAACTCCACGACTCTGTGTTGATTGATCATAGGATTGATCAAATAAGCTCAATTGGACTTCTCCTAACTTGATCCCCTTGCTAGATCCTCTCATGTGTCTTTCCATCCTTATCATATATGACATTGGTTTCCCTTCTTTTATCCCTAAAGTTGAACCTAGAATACTAAAGTTCAAGCTCAGAGAAATCTTAAAGATAAATCAAACTAATAAAATCAAATTTAGACAGGGATGGTATGTAATCAAAGGTGTTGGGAAATCAAATAAAATAATAATCACAGAACTGCATGACATATAATAAAATACAAAGTTCAACAATAGAGGGTATTACGAGCATGAATTTACAAATAAATGAATCTGGTTCTGCAACTAAGCACTTAAAAATAACTGCACTTCATCACAAGAATCTTGTAATGGATTAACAAGACCATACATAGGATAAAAGCATAATAAAAAAGTAAAGTTATGTATTAAAGATGCAAAAGAGTATATGTCTTACAGGTCATAACCAAAACTTGATTCCCATCTATTATTCCAACCTCTTTCTACATCTACCTGCTGACTATTATACACAAAACTTTCAAGTTTTTGAAACAATTATCAGATCCTATTTTCATGGATCGAACTCTTCAAAAATAGAAAAGTCTTGGATCTTCAAACTCGGACTTAATACAAGTGTAATCAAAGTAAAATAATACTGTATATATGTCAAATTCTAATTACTTTTTAAACTAACTATCCTAAGTCTTTATCATCTAAAGACTCTTACAAGCTTCTGCTATAACAGTCAAATCACTTAAAACTTGGGATCTCTTCTACAACCTGGCATATTCATCATCCTTTTTCTCCATTAGATTATGCACTTCTTTGCTCTAGGTCTTCATGTGCTCATATTGCTTTTGAATAGCTCTCTTCTCCTTTAAGATATCTTTAGATATTAAAACTAGATTTTAATAATCAGTTTCTTTTTCCTCCAAGTATTCCCGTAATCTTTTATTTGCAATCATCAATTTCTCATTTATATTTTGCAAAAATTTAGTCTGTTCCTTATAAGACTGTAAAGACTTTTTAATCTGATTTAATTCTAGGACTATCTCGGTTTCCTTTACATCCATAAGAACTTCATCTTCCTGTATAGACTTTGAAACTGAACCATTCTCAGAATAGACTTGTTTATTCGTGCAAAACAGGTATACATCCTGAATTACCATGAAGATCAATGAATTTTTTATTTTCTGAACAGTACCGTTCCTTGGATACATGTATGTTTTCCCCACTAAAGGAATCATTTGCAATAACAAGTTTTCCAAAATCTTCATTTATGCCCCTAGGATTATGTATTAGTTTCATTTCTACCTCTGTCCTACTCCTTAGCCTACTCCTTGGCTTTAAACTAATACCTTTTGTATTTAAAACCCGAATTCATTCTTCTTCCTCTGGATTTATATTTTTTATAACCACACTCAAAGTATCATGGTTTTTAAGATATTATTTTTCCTACTTACTTGTTGTTTCATCTGTAGCTGAAGCTTCTAGAAACAAGTTATTTACTACCTTTTGTTCTTCTGTGAAATCTTTTTCTTCTTCTGCAATATGTTCAGTCTGCTCTTCGTGCTTTTCTGTTTGCATATTCAAATCCTCTGATTTTTTATATGAATTTTCTGCCCTTTTTCCTTTTTCTTTAATTTTCTCTTCAAATCCTAATCCAAGCAAAAAACTCTCCCAACTCCATCCCTCTTTACTCAAATGTGAAATCAACATCAACTTGATCAAACCCCGGTGATAGATAGAATGAGTAGTGTGTTCTGGATGGGTTTGAACCCATGTCACCATCTTTTGCAAGATTTTTAACAAATAAATAGGAGATTAAGTTTTAATCTCCCAAAAAGATGCATTGACAGTCTCAAATGACACTTGAGGATTTTGTCATAGCGACCTTCACAGGTTATGTAATTCTGAACCATTTCCAATGGAATTTTCCAATTAGGTTTGATTTTACTTATGTGAATACCATTTTTCCAGTTCAGTTTCTCAAACCCTGGCAACAAGAAATCACCATAATTTCCCTGAAAATCTTGTTGTTTGAACCACTTTTCTCCTTGCGCTGGAACACCGATTGCTTCTGCAATAGATTCTTCATCCACTGTAACCCTTAAATTCTTGAAATCAACAACCCCATCTTTGTAATTTTTTATGAAGGCCCGAGTCACTTGCATGTTATAACCCTGCAATCTCTCACAAAAAGGAAACCAACCAGCATTTCTCATTAACTAAGCCGATATTGAAAACTGCATTATCCACTGTGTATTATCTGGTTCAAGTCTGCAAATTAAACCTCCCGGCTTCCTCTTCATCATACTGTCTGCATTTTCATCCATTGCTACCTTCGGCATTTTGGTAATTTCACACAATACAATCTAAGGAAGATTAAAACATGTTAATGTGATGAATGATGAGACCTTACAGGTTAACATCAACATTAATAATTTATATCCACCATGTTTAATAATATCAATGCCTTGAAATTATACAAACATTTGCGAGAGCCTAGAGAATGCCACGATCAAATGGTTCATGCATTATTTGGATATGCATTCAAAGAATAATCATAGTGTATTAAACCATAGTACAGACCTTTTCCACCTATGTACAATCCTTGCCATGTGCATTCACTCCATCATTATATTAACAAAATCTTTATCGTGAATCAAGCCAACTGGAAGCACTGCAATGATTTCATTTTAATATATGCTGCCAGTTTCTAAAAAGGTTATGCTTAATTTCATAACATGCCTTGCTTTAATACAAACCAATAACCTTTCAAAGATAAATGATTTGAGCTTTAAAAGAGAAAAACATAGTAAAAATCATAAAAAAACAAAGGTAAAACTAGGATAAATGGTAAAGGGTAAGGTAAAACTAGAATTATGAACCCAAATAGAAATCCTAAGAAAAAATAAAATAAAAACCCTAAGATAAATATAAGGAACAACAATAGAGATAACATCTGGCTCTGACTGGGCATAAAGCTCTCCCTGTGAGGCTTTAAGAACATCTTGACCTGTGCCTTCTGAAATCTGCTAAAGTCATAATTTCTGTCATATTGGGCTGAAGTCTTATTCATGAAACTGAGATGATATATACACTAAATATGTACAATGACCTTCTTCCACTTATTATGTATGGAAATAATTTAGAAAACATCCATTTACTGGACCTGTAATCTCCTCACCATTCAAGTTCTGTAAAACAAAAGTATTATTTCCCAAAATCTTGATCATTGTAAAAGGTCCTATCCACAAGTTATCAAACTTTCCATGCTTACCTTTCTCGTCCTTTCTTGCATCCCATCTAAGAACAAGGCCACCCACTGCAAAAACATATTTTTTAACTTTCTTATCAAAACTTTCTTTCACCTTTTTCCTCTGCATCTCTGATGTATTTTCAATGGCTTCTCTTTCTTGCTGTAACTAGATTATCTGAAACGTTCTTCTTCTTATGTCATCAGGTTCCTCTTTTATCTCCTGCAAAAACTTAATTACTGGGGAAGCTAATTGAATAGGAAACAAAGCATCAACTCCATATACCAACTAAAAAGGGGATGTCCCAATTGACTTCTTTATAGTTACTATATCTTCCCAAAGAGAAAATTTCAATTTGGTATCCCAGCTCCTTTTATTTTCAAATAACATTTTCTTAATATTGTTCACAAGATTTTTTTACTAGACTCTGCTAATCGATTACCATGTGGGTAATAAGGTGTGGACTGTTTCAAGCTAATGTTATTTTCTTCACAAAAATTCACCATCTTTTTTGACTTGAAAGTTGGAGCATTATCAGTAATTAATTTCCTAGGGCATCCAAATCTACTAAGAATATTTTCCTGAAGGAAATTAATTATGACCTATTCAGTTGCTCTCCTTGTGGGGATTGCCTCCACCCACTTAGTGAAAAAATCAGTGGCAGTTAAAATCCATTTGTGTTGACCACTAGAAGGAGGATGAATTTATCCTATGAAATATAAACCCCACTATTGAAATGGAAAATTTACTGCTACATGTTTCAAGGGTAAAGATTGAAGTTTATGCTTACCTGCAAATTTCTAACACTCCACACACACTCTGACCTGATGATATACATCTGTGAAAAGAGTAGGCCAATAATATCTTGCTCTTAGGATTTTGAATGCAGTTGGTTTCCAGTGCTTATGTCTACCACATACTCCACTATGCAATTCAGCAGTAACAGCATCAACTTCTGATTTTTCCAAACATTTCAACAATATTCCTCCAGGATCTTTCCAGTACAAAAAATTGATCCATTAAAACATATTTCATTGCTTTAAGTTTTAATGATCTTCACTCATTCCTATTCAATTCTAGAGCGCATTGTAAATACAGGAGGAAATATACAATTTCTTTGTACCAAGAAGAATCACAATACCTGCTATAAATTTGTTGCTTACTGTACTCTGTTACCACATCTTGTTCTGAATTCTTTGCCATCAAATGAAGATCTAATACTTGACAATTTGATTATGTTAGAAGCTTGGATAAACCCTGGCATTTCACCAATTTGGTTGGTTTAATATCCACGTCATATTCCATAACCTTTGCTATCCATCTGCCTCTTTTCCCTTCACTGTCAAGTTGTACTAAAATATCCTTGACTGCTGAACTTGGAACATATGCCAGAATTTTAGAATGTAAAACATAAATTCTAAAAAATTTAGGAGCTTTAACTAATGCATATGCTTGCTTTTCCATTGTATTGTATTTAAGCTCTGAATCTATTAATGTTTTACTAAAGAAAGAAATCGGTTGTTCCAAACCATCTGCATTCTTTTGCAACAAAACAGTAGCTATGGTGTCTTCTTATGCGAATGAAAAAATTGCAAAATCCTTGGTATAATCTGGAGCTATCAACACTGGTGCTTCTATCAAGGCATGCGTTATTACTTCAAATGACTATCTAGCTTGATATGACCATTTAACCTCCCTATCCTTCTTGAGCATCTCAGTGATATGTTTGATAATTCTGCAAAAATAGGAATGAACCATCTTAAAAAATTAATTTTCCCAATGAAAGATTGAATCTCCTTTTATTTCTAGGAATAGTAATTTTTAAGATGGTTTTTACTTGTTCTAGATCTATTTTGATTCCTTCAGCAGAAACAATGTGCCCTAGCAACTTACCCTCTATCATAGCAAAGTGAGACTTCTTTGGGTTTAATGACAAACCAAATTTTTGGCACTTAGTAAAAAATTGTCTTAGATGCTTCAGATGGTCTTCATCATATTTGGAGAACACTTTGATATCATCTTGATATATTACTACGAATTTTTCATTCTCCCCCACAAAGGCTATGTACATAGCCCTCTGGAATGTAGCCCCTGCGTTCATAAGTCCAAAAGGCATTTTGTCATACATAAATGTTCCCCATGGAGTTGTGAATGTTGTTTTTTCTCTGTCCTCAAGCTGTACTACAATCTGGTTATAACCAGAAAAACCATCAATCATTGAAATTCTATGAGATCCTACAACTCTCTCCAAAATCTGATCAATTTTAGGAAATGAATAATTGTCTTTTAAACAAGATCTATTCAGGTTCCAGAAATCAACATTGAGCCTTATTTCTCCATTTTCTTGCATACAGGAACCAAGTTTGCAATCCAGGATGAATATCTCAGAGGTACAATAATTTTCGCATCCAACAATTTTTTTTACCTCATTTTCAATTACTGGAAGCAATGCTGGATTAAGCCTTCTAAGTTTCTATTTAAAAGTCTTAGTATTTGGTTTCAAAGGAATTTTATGCTGAATTATGCTAGTGTCATAAGTTCTTAAATATTCATATGACCAAGCAAAAATGTCTATAAATTCAAATTGATATATTTTTTCTTTTCACTTTCCGACAAAATTTTTGACATTTTGATCATTTTAGGTTCAACTTCAGATTCAATATTACAACTTATAACACCTTCTTCAGTGATCTGCAATGTGGGTTTCAACAAAGTATCATCTTTTGAGAACAACCTCTCAAGTGGAACAAGTCCCTTGGGTATAAAATTTCCTTTTAATTCAACAATATTATGATCAACTATTGAATCTTTTGTACAAGGTTCATTTTCATTCAACTCAAGATCCTGATCTTGATCAACTAAATCATTTGCAAATTCACCTGTTAACTCCAAAAATTCTTTTACATCCCAATTATCATCCAATTTATTCAATTGATGAAAACTTTGGTTCTTGTATGCTGCAATTAAGTGATGATGTTGAAGGAGTTTTACAAGTGTATAAAGATATTCCAGTTCAAACAAAAAAGGAAGAACCAGATGGTTTATGGCAAATGTATTTTGATGGTTCATCAAGTAAGGAGGGAGCGAGAGCAGGAGTGGTACTTATTTCAGCTAGAGGTGAGATCATTTCTCTTATGTACAAGTTGTAATTTAAAACAACTAATAACACTGCTGAGTATGAGGCTTTGATTCTTGGATTAAGAGCAGCAAAATATTTGGGTATTCAAGAGCTTGATGTGTTTGGCGACTCTGAATTAGTAATTCAGCAAGTTAAGAATATTTACTAGGTAAAGCAGCATTTGTTGAAAGTGTATAGAAATGAGGTTTGGGATATAATAGATAATTTCTTTTTAGCTTTCAACATAAATTTTGTTCCAAGAGAATATAATGAAACAACAGATTCCTTAGCTCTAGCAGCAGCTTACTTTAAGGTTCCAAAAGTGACACATTTGAAATATCCAATTGATGTGAGATACAGGCCATTTGTTCCAGATGACATCAAGCACTGGAAAGTCTTTCATGATGATCAGGAAATAAAAGAATTTTTGGAGTTAATAGGTGAATTTGCAAATGATTTAGTTGATCAAGATCAAGAGCTTGAGTTGAATGAAAATGAACCTTGTACAAAAGATTCAATAGCTCATCATAAGATTGTTGAATTAAAAGGAAATTTTATACCCAAGGGACTTGTTCCACTTGATAGGTTGTTCTCAAAATATGATACTTTGTTGAAACCCACGTTGCAAACCACTGAAGAAGGTGTTATAAGTTGTAATATTGGAAATTAAATAGCTGATCAATAGCTAATCAATAAGATTGTTGAATTAAAAGGAAATTTTATACCCAAGGGACTTGTTCCACTTGAGAGGTTGTTCTCAAAAGATGATACTTTGTTGAAAACCACATTGCAGACCACTGAAGAAGGTGTTATAAGTTGTAATATTGGATCTTAAGTTGTAAGGTGTTATAAGATTCAATATCCGATCATAAGATTGTTGAATTAAAAGGAAATTTTATACCCAAGGGACTTGTTCCACTTGAGAGGTTGTTCTAAAAAGATGATACTTTGTTGAAACCCATGTTGCAAACCACTGAAGAAGGTGTTATAAGTTGTAATATTGCATTTGAAGTTGAACCTAAAATGACCAAAATGTCAAAAAAATTGTCAGAAAGTGAAAAGAAAAAATATATCAGTTTGCTGAAAGAATTTGTAGACATGTTTGCTTGGTCATATGAAGATTTAAGAACTTGTGACACTAGCATAATTCAGCATAAAATTTCTTTGAAACCAAATACTAAGCCTTTTAAACAGAAACTTAGAAGGATTAATCCAGCATTGCTGCCAGTAATTGAAAAGGAGGTAAAAAAAATTGTTGGATGCAAAAATTATTGTACCTCTGAGATATTCATCCTGTATTTCAAACTTGGTTCCTGTACGTAAGAAAATTGGATAAATAAGGCTTTGTGTTGATTTCCGGAACCTGAACAGATCTTGTTTAAAAGACAATTATTCATTGCCTAAAATTGATCATATTTTGCGGAGAGTTGTAGGGTCTCATAGAATTTCAATGATTGATAGTTTTTTTGGTTATAACCAGATTGCAGTACAGCCTGAGGACAGAGAAAAAACAACATTCACAACTCCATGGAGAACATTTATGTACGACAAAATGCCTTTTGGACTCATGAATGCAGGGGCTACATTACAAAGGGCTATGGACATAGCCTTTGTGGGGGAGAATGAAACATTCGTAGTAATATATCAATATGATCTCACAGTGCTCTCCAAATCTGATGAACACCATCTGAAGAATCTAAGACAATTTTTTACTAAGTGCCGAAAATTTGATTTGTCATTAAACCCAAAGAAGTCTCACTTTGCTATGACAGAGGGTAAGTTGT
The DNA here is from genome assembly GCA_001517045.1 of Pseudotsuga menziesii. Classification (NCBI taxonomy): domain Eukaryota; kingdom Viridiplantae; phylum Streptophyta; class Pinopsida; order Pinales; family Pinaceae; genus Pseudotsuga; species Pseudotsuga menziesii. Next base: position 120,098 of record LPNX010080708.1, read on the forward strand.
TAGGGCACATTTTTTCTGCTGAAGGAATCAAAATAGATCCAGAACGAGCAAAAGCCATCTTAAAAATTACTATTCCTAGAAATAAAAAGGAGATTCAATCTTTCATTGGGAAAATTAATTTTTTAAGATGGTTCATTCCTAATTTTGCAGAAATTATCAAACATATCACTGAGATGCTCAAGAAGGATAGGGAGGTTAAATGGTCAGATCAAGCTAGACAGTCATTTGAAGCAATAAAGCATGCCTTGATAGAAGCACCAGTGTTGATAGCTCCATATTATACTAAGGATTTTGCAATTTTTTCATTTGCATCAGAAGACACCATAGCTGTTGTTTTGTTCCAAAACAATGCAGATGGTTTGGAACAACCGATTTCTTTCTTCAGTAAAACATTAAGAGATTCAGAGCTTAAATACAATACAATGGAAAAGAAAGCATATGCATTAGCTAAAGTTCTTAAATTTTTTAGAATTTATGTTTTCCATTCTAAAATTCTGGCATATGTTCCAAGTTCAGCAGTCAAGGAGATTTTAGTATAACCTAACAGTGAAGGGAAAAGAGGCAGATGGATAGCAAAGGTTATGGAATATGACGTGGATATTAAACCAACCAAATTGGTGAAAGGCCAGGGTTCAGCCAAGCTTCTAACATAATCAAATTTTCAAGTATTAGATCTTCATTTGATGGCAGAAAATTCAGAACAAGATGTGGCAACAGAGTACAGTAAGCAGCAGATTTATAGTAGGTATTGTGATTCTTCTTGGTACAAAGAAATTGTATATTTCCTCCTGTATTTACAATGCCCTCCAGAATTGAATAGGAATGAGCGTAGATCAATAAAACTTAGAGCAATGAAATATGTTTTAATGGATCAAGTTTTGTACTAGAAAGATCTTGGAGGAATATTGTTGAAATGTTTGGAAAAATCAGAAGTTGATGATGTTACTGCTAAATTGCATAGTGGAGTTTTTGGTGGACATAAGTACTAGAAAGCAACTGCATTCAAAATCCTAAGAGCAGGATATTATTGGCCTACTCTTTTCACATATGTATATCATCAAGTCAGAGCGTGTGTCGAGTGTCAGAAATTTGCAGGTAAGCATAAACTTCAATCTTTACCCTTGAAACCTGTAGCAGTAAATTTTCCATTTCAACAATGGGGTTTATATTTCATAGGGTAAATTCATCCTCCTTCTAGTGGTTAGCACAAATGGATTTTAACTACCACTGATTTTTTCACTAAGTGGGTGGAGGCAATGCCCACAAGGAGAGCAACTGAACAGGTCATAATTAATTTTCCTTAGGAAAATATTCTCAGTAGATTTGGATGCCCTAGGAAATTAATTACTGATAATTCTCCAGCTTTCAAGTCAAAAAAGATGGTGAATTTTTGTGAAGAAAATAACATTAGCTTGAAACAGTCCACACCTTATTACCCACAGGGTAATGGATTAGCAAAATCTAGTAATAAAAATATTGTGAACAGTATTAAGAAAATGTTATTTGAAAATAAAAGGAGATGGGATACCAAATTGAAATTTTCTCTTTGGGCAGATAGAGTAACTATAAAGAAGTCAATTGGGACATCCCCTTTTCAATTGGTATATGGAGTCGATGCTTTGTTTCCTATTCAATTAGCTTCCCTGGTAATTAAGTTTTTGCAGGAGATAAAAGAGGAACCTGATGACATAAGAAGAAGAATGTTTCATATAATCCAGTTACAACAAGAAAGAGAAGCCATTGAAAATACAGCAGAGATGCATAGGAAAAAGGTGAGAGAAAGTTTTGATAAGAAAGTTAAAAAAGATGTTTTTGCAGTGGGTGACCTTGTTCTCAGATGGGATGCACAAAAGGACGAGGAAGGTAAGCATGGAAAGTTTGATAGCTTGTGGATAGGACCTTTTACAGTGATCAAGATTTTGGGAAATAATATTTTTGTTTTACAGAACTTGAATGGTGAGGAGATTACAGGTCCAATAAATGGACATTTTCTAAAGTATTTCCATACATACTGAGTGGCAAAAGTTCGTTGTACATATTCAGTGTATATATCATCTAAGTTTCGTGAATAAGACTCCAACCCAATATGACAGAAATTATGACTTTAACAGATTTCAGAAGGCACAGGTCAAGATGTTCTTAAAGTGTCACAAGGAGAGCTTAATCCCCAGTTAGAGCCAGAAGTTATATCTATTGGTGTTCCTTATATTTATCTTAGGGTTTTTATTTTATTTTTTCTTAGGGTTTCTATTTGGGTTCATAATTCTAGTTTTACCTTGCCCTTTACCATTTATCCTAGTTTTACCTTTGTTTTTTATAATTTTTACTATGTTTTTCTCTTTTAAAGCTCAAATCATTTATCTTTGAAAGGTTATTGGTTTGTATTAAAGCAAGGCATATTATGAAATACTGGCAACATATATTAAAATGAAATCATTGCAGTGCTGCCAGTTGGCTTGATTCACGATAAAGCTTATGTTAATATAATGATGGAGTGAATGCACATGGCAAGGATTGTATATAGGTGGCAAAGGTCTATACTATGGTTTAATACACTATGATTATCCTTTATATGCATATCCAAATAATGCATGAACCATTTGATCGTGACATTCTCCAGGCTCTCGCAAATGTTTGTATAATTTCAAGGCATTGATATTATTAAATATGGTGGATAGAAATCATTAATGTTGATGTTAACCTGTAAGGTCTCATCATTCATCACATTAACCTGTTTTACTCTGCCTTAGATTGTATTGTGTGAAATTAACAAAAAGTCGAAGGTAGCAATGGATGAAAATGCAGACAGTATGATAAAGAGGAAGACGGGAGGTTTAATTTGCATACTTGAACCAGATAATACACAGTGGATAATGCAATTTCCAAGATCGGCTCAGTTAATGAGAAATGCTAGTTGGTTTCCTTTTTGTGAGAGATTACAAGGTTATAACATGCAAGTGACTCGGGCCTTCATAAAAAATTACAGATACGGGGTTGTTGATTTCAAGAATTTAAGGGTTACAATGGATGAAGAATCTATTGCAGAAGCAATCGATGTTCCAGCGCAAGGAGAATAGTGGTTCAAACAGCAAGATTTTCAGGGCAATTACGGTGAATTTTTGTTGCCAGGGTTTGAGAAACTGAACTGGAAAAATGGTATTCACATAAGTAAAATCAAACCTAATTGGCAAATTCCATTGGAAATGGTTCAGAATTACATAACATGTGAAGGTCTCTATGACATAATCCTCAAGTGTCATTTGAGACTGTTAATGCATCTTAATGGGAGTTTAAAACTTAATCTTCCATTTTATTTGTTAAAAAGCTTGCAAAAGATGGTCACATTGGTTCAAACCAATCCACAACACACTGCTCGTTCTATCTATCACCAGGGTTTGATCAAGTTGTTGTTGATTTCACATTTGAGTAAAGAGGGACGGAGTTGGGAGAGTTTTTTGCTTGGATTAGGGTTTGAAGAGAAAATTAAAGAAAAAGGAAAAAGGGAAGAAAATTCATATAAAAAAGTAGAGGATTTGAATCAGCAAATAGAAAAGTGCGAAGAGCAGACTGAACATATTGCAGAAGAAGGAAAAGATTTCACGAAAGAACCAAAGGTAGTAAATAGCTTATTTCTAGAAGCTTCAGCTACAAATGAAACAACAAGTAAGCAGGTAAAAGAAGATCTTAAAAACCCTGATACTTTGAGTATGGTTATAAAAAATGTAAATTTAGAGGAAGAAGAATGAATTTAGGTTTTAAATACAAAAGGTATTAGTTTAAAGCCAAGGACTAGGCTAAGGAGCAGGATGGAGGAAGAAATGAAACTAATACATAATCCTAGGGGAAGAAATGAAGATTTTGGAAAACTTGTTATTGTAAATGATTCCTTCAGTGATGAAAACATACATGTATCCAAGGAACGGTACTATTCAGAAAATGAAAACTTCATTGATCTTCGGGGTAATTCAAGATGTATACCTGAGAGGTTTTGCATGAATAAACAAGCCTATTATGATAATGGTTCAGTTTTGAAGTCTATACAGGAAGATGAATTTCGTATGGATGTAAAGGAAACTGAGATAGTCCCAGAATTAAATCAGATTAAAAATTCTTTACAAACTTACAAGGAACAGACTAAGTTTTTGCAAAATATAAATGAGAAATTGATGACTACAAATAAAAGATTGCAAGAAGACTTGGAGGAAAAAGAAACTGATTATCAAAAGCTACTTTTAATATCCAAAGATATCTTAAAGGAGAAGAGAGTTATTCAGAAGCAATATGAGCACATGAAGACCCAGAGCAAAGAAGCCCAGAATCGAATGGAGAACAAGGATGTTGAATATGCCAGGTTGCAGAAGAGATCCCAGGTTTTAAGTGATTTGATTGTTATAGCAGAAGCTTCTAAGAGTCTTTAGATGATAAAGACTTAGGATAGTTAGTTCAAAAAGTAATTAGAATTTGAAAGATAGATAGTATTATTTTACTTTGATTACACTTGTATTAAGTCCGAGTTTGAAGATCCAAGACTTTTCTATTTTTGAAGAGTTCGATCCATGAAAATAGGATCTGATAATTGTTTCAAAAACTTGAAAGTTTTGTATATAATAGTCAACATGTAGATGTAGAAAGAGGTTGGAATCATAGATTGGAATCAATTTTTGGTTATGACCTGTAAGACATATACTCTTTTGCATCTTTAATACAGAACTTTACTTTGATATGATTATGATCATGAGCTTGTTCTGCCTTTATTTATGAATTGCATTTTATTATGATGTTATCCTATGTATGGTCTTGTTAATCCATTACAAGATTCTTGTGATGAAGTGCAATAATTTTTAAGTGCTTAGTTGCGGAACCATATTCATTTATTTGTAAATTCATGCTCGTAATACCCTCTGTTGTTGAACTTTGTATTTTATTATATGTCATGCAGTTTTGTGATTATTATTTTATCTGATTTCCCAACACCTTTGATTACATACCATCCCTGTCTAAATTTGATTTTATTAGTTTGATTTATCATTAATATTTCTCTGAGCTTGAACTTCAGTAGTCTAGGTTCAACTTTAGGGGTAACATCTTCTGGCGCCGTTACCGAGGAACAGAGAAACGAAAGTACATCTTCCCTGGGTATTCGACATCTTTATATATCTAATTTTGGAGAGTGAACAAGATCAGTGAGACCTTTTATAGACTACATCAGTCACCTACATCAGTTACCAACAGAAAGTTACAGTGGCTTCAAAAAGGATAGGAACATCTTTTAGTGATAACATCTTCCATCACTTGTTCCTTTGTCATTACCGAACTCTTTTGACATCAATGACAATTCCATCCAACATTCTCCCCCTTTGGAATTAATGGAAACATTTAAAGCATTAAAACACTCTCCCCCTTTGACAACAATGACAAAGGTTCTCTTATGACAACTCCGCATGTCAACATATCTCCCCCTGATATATTGTTGTTTTTTTCATCATCATTTTGACTCATTTAACATTGCTCTTCATTTTCAAGAATATACACATTTCTTGAAGTTCTTAGAGCAGTTCCAACAAGTTTTCATGAATATTTAATTTTGATTTCACTCTTCTTGGAAGCAAATATACATATGTGTCCTTGATCACACATTTGGCTCACACTCAAAAGATTAGGTTTTAAGTTCTTTACAAGTAGAACATTTTCATCTTTCATCTTATCTCTAATAGCCATTGTAACCTTCCTGATTATTTTATAGGATAGATTATATCCAAAGGTGACTTTTCCTTTTTACTTCGTTTTTAGGCTTAGAAACTTAGTTGGGTCACATGTCATGTGTTTTGAGAATCCACTATTCATATTCCATAGATTTTATTTTTTTGTAGCACATATACCTAATGAACATTCCACATCATCCTTCTTCTTCCAAGATATCGTTTCTTCTTTTCCTTGAGATTTTGAGTTGTCATCCATAGGAATTACTAGTTTACAATTTCTAGCAAGGTGTCCCTGATTACCACATTTGTAGCATTATGTACTATAAATCTATAGAGGAGCAAAAGAGTTGTAGTTTCTTCCTTCCAGATTTTTTCTAGTAATATTTTTTTATAGAAAGAAGTATGTGATGTAATTCCTTTCTCCACAGGAGTCTTTAGTTTACAATTTCTAGCTATATGTCCAAAAATATTACAGGTATAACAATTTCCCAAAAAGAGTTTTTGATGTCTACTTGCCATTTATCTTCTCGACATCATACAGTGTTCTTTGTAAGAGAGGACCAGATTTCTTACTTTCTTCCCTTTTAATTGGGATCTTGAGTGCAATAGCGTAGCTTCTTTTGTTGACATCTTGATTTGTGGAAGAGGAATATCCTAGCTTCTTTTCTTTTTCAAATCCTAATCTAGATTTATCGCTTGATGGTCTTTGGACACTTAGGATTTCACTTAAAGTACTTGAGTTGTTTTCAAACTTTGATTTGATAGATTCTCCATCTAGTTTCTTTCTAAGGTGCATAAAATATTCTTCAAGCCTTTCGTATGCTTGTATTCTCTTCTTGAGTTGTTGCTCTAGTTTTTTTCACCCCTTTTGACTTCTAGAACCTATTTTTTAGGTCAACAGTCGTTCTTTTTGTTTTCTCTTCAAATTCTATCAGATGAGTTTTTTTATTTTTTGTACATCCTTTTATACTTCTCTAATTCTTCATGAGAATTTATAAGTTCTTCTTCAAGATCTACCACATATTCTATTTCTTCTTCAGGGATTTCATTCTCTAATCCCATGAATAGTATTTCATCATCTTCACTTATTTCATCATCTTTGCTATCTTCTTTGGAATAGAGGTTTTTCTTATTTTTCTGAATCTCCTTCTTGTATATGGTGTTATTCTTTTGATATTTATTATGACAACAAGGTTCTTCATCATCACTATCCTCTTGTTTTGGGTAAGGAAATTTTCTGGCAAAATGTCCAATCCCTCCACAGTTAAAACATTTCAAGGGTAGCTTCCCTTTGTACTTTCCAGTACCTCTCTCAAGTTTCTTTCTGAAAAGAGCTTCCTCATCATCTAGGTCCTCAGATTGGATCTTGGATATGGTTTTAAAGGCTGCTTCTTTCTTTGATGATCCATATTTCCCTGCTCTCATCTCATAGCCAGTGAAGATCCCATGTAGTTCATCAATAGTCATGAGTTTAATATCATCTCATTCTTCTAGAGCGGACACCTTGAAATCATTTCATCGGCAGGGTTCTTAGTAATTTGTTGGCTATGTCTTTCTCTTTTATTACTCCTACGATGCCTCTAATGGCATTAACAATTTCATCTCCTCTTATAATATATTCTGCAATATTCTCTTCCTCTTTCATTTTTAGGTTTTAAAACTAACCTTTGTAGGTATGAAGTTTGGATTCCTTGACTTTGGGCGCTCCTTCATAAACACATTTTAGTTTTTCCCAGACATGTTTGGATGTTTTGCATTGCATGAATTTTATACACATTGAATGTGTTAACCCCCTCAAAATTGAATTTATATCTTTTGCATTGGCCTCATATTGTCTTAGTTCTCCTTCTTCTATAGTTACGTCACCTAGTACTTTATATTCTATTTCAACAGACCTCCAAACTTTGTATCCAAGGGGCATTAGATGGCACTTCATTCTTACACTTCAGTATGCATAATTATCTCCAGTCAATAAAGGAGGTATGTTGGTGGCTAACCCTTGTTGATCCATAATGATTTTTAATAGGATCTTGCATCTAGTGATTAAGTTGTAGTGAAGGATCTGTATCTGATACCAATTGTTGGAATATTGGACAATACTGAGAGGGGGGGTGAATCAGTATTGATAAATTTTAACAATTTAAATCACTTTTAATTTATTCATTAACACACATGATCAACAAGAACACATAGAACACAAATTTATCGTGGAAACCCAATTGGGTAAACCACCAATACTTCCTATTATTGCAAAATTATATTTTACAAATAGTTTGTTCCTGCTACTACAAACAAGGATGGTACTACACCCTATTTACCAATGACCACTGGAAGGAGACTACGACCCCTTGGTTTTATTCACTGCTCCTAAGAGGATGCTACAACACCCTGTTTACCAGCTACCACTAGAAGGAGGCTATGACCCCCTTGCAGGAAAATAGCCTTGCCTAGCACCACCCTACTGCCCTTATATGATAATTTGATCTTTGATTATTCTACATCAATTGATCTATCAATCGAATGTACAAAGACACATATTTGAAGGTTTAAAGCATTGTTTCTATACCCTCAAACATATATATTCATTTAGTAGTCACATATCTTCATCGTGACTCGTCACAAATAAATAAACTAATTCGAAATTACTTCTTTGTTTGTCGTTTTTAACTCTATTTAATTTATCAATCATGCCTTCCGCAGTTTCCTTTCCGCAACATCCTTTCTGCAACGTCCTTTCCACAACAGATATTTTCCGCATTTATCTTTCCGTAATTAGCTTCCTGGAATTTCCTTTCCCCAACGACCTTTCCACAATTTGCGGGAACTCATTCCTTCTACAATTGCAGGTTGCGGATTGCAGATGTGCACTTTGACTCTTCTCAAAAATTGCTTTTGCAATGACCTTTCCACAATCAGAAACTTCTCCCTTCCATAATTGCGAATTGCAGATTGCAGGTATGTGTTTTGACTTTCCTTGAAAATTGCTTCCACAATTATCTTTCCACAACGTCCTTTCCGTAATTGGAAACTTCTTTCTTCCGCAATTGCAGCTTCCTTTTGCATTTCAGATTGTGGATTGTGGATGTACCTCCCAAATTTTTCAACATGGGCTTCTGCAACTTCTATGAATTGTCAATCGCTTTGTGGAATCCTCCCCATATGTTGATCAGTTATCAAACACAAAACTTCACTTTGGCGCTCCAAAATGTTATCTTCCATGCACATTTACTTTGCATATCCTTTTCCTTTCGTCAATATATTTTCTTAATATGATCTTAGTCGTCTAACTCCTACTAAATAAGCTTATTGAAACTCCATGAATCTGTGTTGATTAATCAGAGTATTGATCAAACAAGCTTAATCAAAATTCACCTAACTTGATCCCCTCATTGGATCCTCTCATGTGTCTTTCCATCCTTATCACATATGCCATCGCTTTCCCTGTCGTCACTTATTCCTTTTGTCATTACCGAACTCTTTTGACATCAATGAGAATTCCATCCAACATTCTCCCCCTTTGGCATTGATGGAAACATTTAAATCATTAAAACATTCTCCCCCTTTGAAAACAATGATAGAGGTTCTCTTCTGACAGCTCCCCTTGTCAACATATCTCCCCTTGATATGTTGTTATCTTTTTCATCATCAGTTTGACTTATATAACATTGCTCTTCATTTTCAAGAATATACACATTGCTTGAAGTTCTCACAACAGTTCCAACAAGTTTTCCTAAATCTTTTCTTATGATTTCACACTTCTTGGAATCAAATATACATATGTGTCTTGATCACATGTTTGGCGCACACTCAAAAGATTAGGTTGTAAGTTCTTTACAAGCAGAACATTTTCAGCTTTCATCTTGTCTCTAATAGCCATTGTACCCTTCCCGGTTATTTTAGAGGATAAATTATCTCCAAAGGCGACTTTTCCTTTTTGCTTCCCTTTTAGGCTTAAAAACTTCGTTGGGTCACATGTCATGTGTTTTGAGCATCCACTATCCATATGCCATAGATTTTGTTTTTCTATAGCACATAGAGCTAATGAACATTCCACATCATCCTTCTTCTTCCAAGCTATCCTTTTTGCTTTGCCTTGAGATTTTGAGGCATCATCCATATGAATTACTAGTTTACAATTTCTAGCAATGTGTCCTTGATTACCACATTTGTAGCATTCTATACCATAACTCTGTAGAGGAGAAAAAGAATTGTAGTTTCCTCCTTCCAGATTGTTTCTAGTAATATTTTTCTTAAAGAAAGAAGTATGTGATGTAATTCCTTTCTCCACAAGAGTCTTTAGTTTACAATTTATAGCTATATGTCCAAAATTGTTATAGGTATAACAATTTCCCAAAAAGAGTTGTTGATGTCTACTTGTCATTTGTCTTATCGACATAATATATGTTCTTTGTAAGAGAGGACTAGATTTCACATAAGTAATGTTGTCATCATTATTTTCCATACTAACGATGAGAATTTTTTGATGTTGATATTGCTAATCAATTACAAATTCCAAAATTAGGCATAGAGATCAACAAATGGGACGAAGATCAAATAAACAATTTACCCTTGAGAATTGACAAATATATTTTTGTGTCTCCATTCATTGTTGGAACTATGGGTGATGAAAATATTGACATAATGTTAGGTTCTAACTAGATGGAAACATTGGGTTTATTCACTTCAATGCAAACTATAAATTCTTAAGCTTCTTCTATAAGAAGAAGAAAATAACATTACAAGATTTGACAGTGGAATCTGGCATAAAAATTCCCTCATCAAAAAATCTACACGAGGAATTAGCATATGAAAATTATGAATATTTAGAGGGGGAAATCGATAATTTGAACAAACTCCTTATCCGAACAAAGATAAATAAATTGTGCAAACCCAAAAGAAATTGGATTACCAAAATTCATAGGTCTATCGAATTCAACAACAACAAAATAATGACATTAAAAATGCTTACAAGATAGAGATTGCAAATCTCAATAAAAAGGTATCTAACAATAATGATGAGATCTTTCGTTTGAGAAATCACAATAAAATCATTTTGGAAAAAATCAAAAGTTTGAACAAGCTAACCATGATCTTGAGAAAAAAATGTTATAAAATGATGAAGAAATTTGTCGCCTTAAGAATTATAGTTAAGGCTTGATTGAATAGATTCAAAAGTTGAAAGACAAAAAGAAGTCACAATAAGAAATATTGAAGAAACTTGTTAGTAAATAATATTTGTTTGACAAGGAAACAATCATTGATTCAATAGAGAGTATATCAAGCGTTAAAACACAAACATTAGAGAAAGGAACAAACATAGATCAACTGAATTATTACTAGAAACATCAAAAGTCAAAGTCTCCAACAAACAATCACAAGAGACCAAAATATGTTACCATCATCCAAATCACAAAAGTCGATTCTTTAACCAATTAATTTATTAACGTCATTTTGAACAGAATAAAATGATGTATATTCGAAGAGTGTAAATACCAATACAGTTGGGTCTCAAGGTACAAGTCATATTCATAATCATAAGACACCACATTCCTTCGAAGGAGATTAAGATTGTACATTGCCACAAAAAACTAGATTGGGTGGTCCAATTCAATTATAGTAAAACAATTTATGTTTTACAATTTGCAAATCATATCGGCTGGTATCATTGATTGTCACAGCTACAAGGGAGTTCATAGGAGCAGGAGGGTTCATCCTATATCCCGATGAATCACATGAAACATTCTCTTGGGACCTTGTTCATGTTATGAATAATCAAGCGACATTGGCTTGGCCTCTCTTTGTTACAAGAAAAGGGTCATCAATCAATTCTATTGGTGAGAGAATCCATTATAACTATTTCCTCGATTCAATCTCTCCAACAAGACAATAAAAATATCAAGTATGACTTAATTGGAAGGATACATTGCCTTAGCTCCTAATTCTCAACAATTGTATTCTATCATGTTCTTTGAAAGTTAAACGGGGTGGTCGATACTTTGGAAAATCAAGGTTCTAATCTAACGTTTGGAAAATTAAGTATATAAGGGGGTGCCCTATCCTTATGAGTCCCCCCATTAGCCGATCAACGATATTATATAAGTCTCATCCTGCAAAGAGAATCATATCAATCGAGTGTTGGGAATTGATCGAGGATCAAAGTGGAATATAGGTGGAGGTTGTTGTCTCTCCCAAGGACATTGCGTCAAAGTAAGCTCTCGATCTTTCATGTCTATCTTTCTCACCAATAGGAGATGGATCTTCAAATATATTGTGGTTTAATATCTCCCTTGATATAGGTTTTAATGTTTATACTTATGTCAATTGTGAGGAAAATAGGAAGAATTACTTGAGAAAGACAACGTGGAGGTAGGAAACGGTGAATTTCAGGAGGTGAAAACTATACAATTGAGGATATTGTGGCCCAAATTTAGCTGTGCATAAATCATATGCAAGCTCTCGACGATGTCTTAAGCAAATTTATAACGATAGTTATGTCTCGTCTTCAACGTTTGGAGTCTATAAAGGAAGTAAGTGGAGAAAAAAACAAAATGATTTCATCTTGGTTCATTGATAAGAGAAAAAAATAGCGTGTATGATTATCCAAACAATAATCTAGGCTCGTATTCATCTGTGCATGGCAACTTGAACAAAAATATGGCAATTATAAGTTTGGGGAGCATAATGGTAATGCTAAATGATGTAATAGGAAGACCCTTGTTGGGCTTAACCTCACAAGGATTTGGACCTATGGGAGTGCATTGTAGATGCGATGAAGACCATCGGTGAGGATAAGACTGGCAATGAGGAGAAGATCAAAAGTTGTTCGAGTACGGCCCCAAACCCAATTAGGGAAGTTGAAACTACAACCCAAACTTGGAATGACGAGGAGTGGTCTAATTTTTATTTTTGTTAGATCTTTTAATTGCTTTGTATTCAGTTCTTAGAGCTACAAGTTTTAAGGTCATAGCTTATCAATAGTCTTTTTGTTTTTTAATGTTTTTCCCTATAATGAATGGACCGAGTTAAACTTGAATGCATGTAATAGACTAAGAAAATACCTATATACTGGTTTTTTGATGGTATTGAGCATGAACTTGGCCTCTTTTTATATTAACATAAATTAATTGTTCCTGTTAAAAAAAATTGTCACAACTACGAGAACAGGTGATCATGAGAAGAAGTATGAGCCAAACAAGCACGAAAGTATTTCCATAAATGTTCTTTGAGGACAAAGCGTTTCTAAAGAGGAAGGAAATGTAATGAATATATATA
>LPNX010080708.1:133142-144634 GCA_001517045.1 Pseudotsuga menziesii
TGTCCTCTCATTATAATATAATATATATCTTAGGTACTCTTGTTTAATTTATATTTTATTTGTCTTCTATAGATTATTATATTTTATCCTATTTATGTCAAATGCTTCTTTAGTCAATGAGTTATAGTTCATTACAACTTCCACATTAATGAACATCTTTATATCTCACAAGTTCCACATTCGAGATATTACCACTCTTTAATTCTTAAGGTCTCAATGTATTTTTCGTGACGGTAGAGGAAAACATAAAGAGGATTTTAAGGTTGTTAAGATTTTAAAAGTTGTCATGCCAAAACAAAAGGATCACTGAAAGAATAACAAGCACAACGAAAGAGAACACAAAGACTTATCTCGAGAAACCATCATGGAGAATAAAACCCATCAAAACTTCCAAGATATAGACTTCAACCAAGTACAGTGTAAGACCCGATAAATAAGACTAAACAACTTCCTCCTCCTCAGATGGATTGCTTATCCTCTCTATAGTGAACTTGCTTGAGTGCTTATTGTGTCCAAATGAGGGAGGCGCCTCTCCTGTTATAACAATCAACTGAGAGGCCTAATAACCCAATAGGGCTGACTTCTCCTTGTTGTCAGGGACAACTTGCCTTGGGAGACTCAAAAATACATTTTAATAATATTTTTGTGGGTACTACTGAACTGACTTACAACGAAGGTTTTACCTCAAGACTTTACATGAAAAAATACAACCATAACATCCCTAATCAAAGGAGCAACATCTTCAAAAGGGGTAATAATAATAATAATACAAAATAGAATATCTTCTGCAGTTACATTTATTTAACACTCCCTCGTAACAAGGAAATTATTCTATAGCAACAATACATTTGTGCAACTGACTGCTAAGTCAATATGTCATAGGAAGTTTTACATAGTTATATCAACATCATCATCATCATCTGTGGAACATCATCATCATGGATATCATCATCTTAAGTATTATCATCATATCGAGCATCATCATCTCTAGCATCATCTCGAGCATCATAATCGTTGGCATCATCTCGAGCATCATCATCATCTCAAGCATCACCTGCAATATCATCAGTGTACAAATATTGAGTTTAATCACCCACATCATAAATGATGTTGGAACATCGTCATCTGCAACTGAATGCAGGATCTCATCTGCAAATGAATACAGGACCATTCTCATCAAGAGACTACTATCGTATGCGGTACCATCCTCATCTAGTAAGTGATAGGACCACTCTCAACAAGAGAGTGTTCTTGTCTGTAGGACCACTCTTAACAAAGAGAATGTTCTTGTCTGCAGGACCATCCACAACTAGGATAATTTCATCCACAAATGAATGTAGGATCTCGTCCACAAATGAATGAAGTACCACTCTCCATATGAGAGTACTATCGTCTACATGAAAATCCTCAACTAGGATATTGTCATTCACAAATGAATGCAAGACCACTCTCCATATGAGAGTACCATTTTCCGCAGGACCATCCTCAACTAGGATATTGTCGTCCGAAAATGAATGCAAGATCTCATATGCAAATGAATGCAAGACCACTCTCTACATGAGAGTACTATCATCCATAGGACCATCCTCAACAAGGATATCATTTTTTGTAAATGAATGCAGGACCACTCTCATCAAGAAAGTACTATTGTCTATGGGACCATCCTCAACTAGGAAACATTCGTCCACAAATGAATGTAGGACTATTCTCTATATGAGAGTATTATTATCTACGAGACTATTATACCGAAATCTTGTCACCCTCATGTTATGAGATAGGTATCCCCTTGACTGCTCCAATCCCTCAGAGTTTCCCTAGAGAAATGAAGGACTAAATTAACCCCTTGCAATTTTTCCCTCTTTTGAGTTGGTAATGCTCTTTCCCCATTGACCAAAAGCGTTACCCAAGAAGCAAAGAGCCAGCACCGCTCTTGATACATGAGAAAAGAGAGGTGCCACTGCTCTTTCCCTTACTGACAAAAGTGGTGCCCCCTTATCACCGCATGTTTGCTTCTTTGGAAAAGCGGTGCTTGAGTTTTGAAGGAAAAAAGAGAAGCTTCGAGAGGATTCTCGAAGCTTGCCTATGTGGAGCCTCATCCCTATGGTTTAGGACCAGCTGGAGCTCGAGATCCTCCCTTTTATGATATAATCTCCACCTCACCCATGAGATCCTCAACCATACCTATCCTCCCATGCCTTTAAATAATAGCTCATCCCCCATGGAACAGAGGAGGAAGAATTGTGTTGCATACCCAAACTCTGTCAAAATCATCCTTTGGAGGCAAGGTGAAGTTAGAGGCAAGGAGCCATTGGAAGGAACTCTCAACACCAAGGTATGAAGGTTGTAGTCTCTCCAATCATTTATTAATAAAGAATGTATTTTCTTTCCCATATTTACTGTTTCATGTGTTTATATTGCTTGATTCCTTGGTCACAAGCATAGATCTAGTTGATTATATTGTATGCTATCATGTTTTCTTTGTTGTCTTCCTTCTTTTACAGGTTCTTATGCGAGGATAGTGAGGAAAACATTTGAGAGAAGCATCATGGCATTCTATTCAAGTGATTAACCGGATCTAGGGAGAGTCTAGCATTCCGTGTTTGTGTTTTGTTCTAGATGTGAACCATTTAGACTAGGGAACCAGCTCTTGTCCGCTGAAGGTGTGTAAGAGAGTGTTCTTGTCTGCAAGACCAATCTTAACAAGAGAGTGTCCTTGTCTACAGGACCATCCACAAATGAATGTGGGATCTCATCCGCAAATGAATGAAGTACCACTCTCCATATGAGAGTACTATCGTCTACATGAAAATCCTCAACTATGATACTATCATTCACAAATGAATGCAGGACCACTCTCCATATGAGAGTACCATTTTCCACAATACCATCCTCAACTAGGATATTGTCGTCCAAAAATGAATGCAATATCTCATCCGCAAATGAATGCAGGACCACTCTCTACGTGAGAGTACTATCATCCACAGGACCGTTCTCAACAAGGATACCATTTTTCGTAAATGAATGCAGGACCACTCTCATCAAGAAAGTACTGTTGTCTGTGGGACCATCCTCAACTAGGAAACACTCGTCCACAAATGAATGCAGGACTATTCTCTATATGAGAGTATTATCGTTTGCGGCACCATCCTCATCCTGTGAGTGATAGGACCACTCTCAACAAGAGAGTGTCCTTGTTCATAGGACCATCCTCAACACGTGAATTCTAGGATACAATCATTCACAAATGAATGCAGGACCACTCTCCATATGAGAGTATTATTGTCTGCAAGGCCATCCTCATCCTGTG
Organism: Pseudotsuga menziesii; assembly: GCA_001517045.1. Taxonomy (NCBI): domain Eukaryota; kingdom Viridiplantae; phylum Streptophyta; class Pinopsida; order Pinales; family Pinaceae; genus Pseudotsuga; species Pseudotsuga menziesii. The sequence goes on from LPNX010080708.1 coordinate 136,450, forward strand.
AGTACTAGGACCACTCTCAACAAGAAAGTGTTCTTGTCCATAGGACCATCTTCAGCATGTGAATTCTAGGATACACTTGTCTGCAAATGAATGTTGGACCTCATCGATATCTATAGGCATACTGATAAACTCAACTGGAATTCTCTGCAATGGCATACCACTTCCATCTCATCATCACTCCCTCTTTCTAGGGAGGTCCTTTCGGACTACGCAAAGCTTGTCTCGAAAGTACTCAAACTTTACACAAGACATATGCTTAGTTAGCACATCAACAACTTGTTCCTCTCTAAGAACATATTGGAGCTTCATAGCTCTTGTTTGCACCATATCCTGAATTTAGTGATACTTTATCTCTATGTTCTTAGACTTATCATGAAACACTGAGTTCTCTATCATCTTGATGCAACTCTGGTTGTCAATAAATATTAGTTGCATCCCTCTCGACATCAAACAATCCTTCCTATAACTTGTGAAGCCATATTGCCTCACTATAGGCTAAACATGTTGTAATGTATTCAACCTTTTTTATACTGAGGGAAATACTGGTCTTCTTTCTGTTAAGCCGTGAGATCACACCCGATCCCAAACTGAAACAACATCCTCAAGTTCTATTTCTATCTTCATCACTTCCTTCCCAATCTGAATCAACATAGCCATACAATATAAACTCATTGTTGGTTGCATATCTGAGGCCACAATCCAATGTACCCTTTAGGTACCTCATCACTTGTGTTGCTGCAACTAGATGAACATGTCGGGGCTCCATCATATACTGACTCAAGGTGTTCACAATAAAACATATATCTGACCTTGTGTTTGTCAAATACATTAGTGAACCAATAATATGTTTGTATAAGGTGACATATACTCTTTCTGAAGAGTTATCATCCAAGAGCTTCAGGTTTGTCACCATCGGAGTGTTCATTGCCTTGCAATCCAACATCCCAAATCTCTTTAGGATCTCAACTGTATATTTTCCCTGGTTTAGGAAAATCTCATTTGGGAACTTCCATACTTTAAGACCTAGGAAGTGATGCATCGTTCCAAGGTCTTTCATCTCGAATTCTTCTGCAAGCTTCTTCTTACATTCACTAATGAGCCACTCCTATCCTGTCAAAACTATATCATCTACATACGATAGTAAGATCATGATCTCATCATCTACAACATTATAGTAAAGGTTGGAATCATCTTACTTTTGGTAAATCCCAAGCTTATTAGGAATCCATCAATTCTTCCAAACCATGCTATGGGTGCTTGCTTCGACCCATATAGAGCTTTCTTCAGTCTGCATACATGTGTCTTTTTGTCGTGTGACTCGAAACTTGGTGTTTGTTCAATATATACTTCTTATTCTATGACACCATTTAGGAAGGATGTTTTTACATCCATTTAATGTAGCTTCCATCTCATCTTGGCTGCCAAGGCAAGTATAATTTTCGTTGAAGTATATCTTGCTACTGGTGCAAAGGTTTATTCATAATCAATTCCTTCCTTTTGTGAAAAATACTCGTGCAAAAAATATTTCTTTGAACTTTTCAATATTGTCATTTGTTGAATGCTTTGCCTTAAAAATCCATTTTGAAGAAACTATTGACTTGTCCTTCAGTCTTGGCACCACATCCAAAACATCATTATTTATTATAAATTGGTATTCTTCGATCATGTAATTCCTTCTTCTTTGAGGCTTCTTCAAAACATGTGGGTTCTTCATCAACAAGGTTGAACATTAATGCCTCATAGTTGGAGTAGATTCTTAATCTCTTACTTCCTTTTGGCGCACCATATCTTTCTGCTTCTCAGATTATATCATGAGCTCAAGTTGGTATTATTTTTGTTGAAATCATCTCATGGGGTGTCTCCATGGGTTCTTAAGGTTCTTCCATGTCATGATCTTCTAGTATAAGTTCTTCTTCAATATCTCTAACTAGTGGTCGGGTAGCTTCTATAGTTCTAGGAGCTTCCTAGTCTTCTTCATGATCTTCATATGCATAGTTCTTTTTGGATTTGGTGAAAGCTTCATCTTAATCAAATGTGACATCTTTGTTGATATTGATCTAATGAAAATATGGAATGTATATTCTATAGGATTTTGACTGGTCATTGTATCCAACAAATATTCCCTTCTTTCCTGAAGAGTCCAATTTTGATTTTTCTCCTTGGGAATATGTAAGTACAAAGGACAACCAAATATCTTCAGGTGGCTGACTTCAGGCTTTTCACCGGTGCACATCTCTTCAAGAGAATTGTGGGATATTTTTTTCTATACATAGACTGTGGTCCTTGCTGCTTCGGCCCGTAGGCGCATAGGTAGATCTTGATCATGAATCATTGATTTGACTGCTTCTATGATAGATATATTCTTTCTTTATTCCACTCCATTGTGTTGAGCATTATAGGGTGTGGTAAGGTCCCTCTTAGTCCCAGCTTCCTTATAGAAGTCATTGAATTCATTTGAAGTGAATTCTCATCCATTATCTCATCTCAAGGTCTTGATCTTCTTTTCAAATAAAGTCTTTACAAGAGCCTTGAATTCCTTGAACTTTTAAAATACTTAATATTTTCCTTTTAAAAAGTATATCCAAGTCTTACGAGAGTATTCATCATTAAAAGAGACATAATAAGCATACCTGCTTAAGGAAGTAGTTGACATTAGTCTGCATACATATAAGTAGACAATATCCAAGATCCCTTTTGCTTTGTTGTTACTACTTGGGAATAGTTTCTTGGTGTTCTTTCCTTGTGCAAATCCTTTGCATACTCCTTCATGATTGATCTGGTTATCTGGTAGACTTGTCACCACCTTGCTCACAATTGGCAATGCTTTGTTGTTCACATGAGCAATTCTTATATTCCAAAGTTCAAATGGACTGATGGTACTAGTTGTAATATTTGACTCTATGTGCCCCTTCAATTTGTAGAGTCATCCTTCTTCAACACCAATTACAGCAACATCATCTATTGTCTTTCCTTTCGGCCACATAAGAGTTTCACTGTATACAAAGGAAACTCTAAAACCTTTCTTATCGAGAGCTGAAATAGAGACAAGATCTTGTTACAACTATAAAATAGTAAATAAATAGGTAACCATTAGTGATAATAATTAATAATACTAAATAGAGTTTATGAAGAGAAGTGTCTCTTCAATAATTGATGGCCAAGCCATATTTAAGGCGGCCATATCCATTGCAATTGATCATCTATTCATATATTAATCATTTATTCATGCATATTCTGAAGATGGAACATATTTCTCCTTAACTCAGATATGGGCTAGCCCATTACACTCAAATACAGTGTAACATTGGTATCAGAGCGGATTCGTTCCTCCTAGAGTGAGCTCAGATTCGGCTCATCAGCTCCTAATTCTCCTCGCTGCCCCATTTCCTCTCCGTCATAACCCCACTTTCCATTCTCTTCCACTTACTTTCATCCATCACTCCCTCACTGATACATCCCCACCCCTCATACCGACAATGGAGAGGACGCAACCAGCACACTGTTGTTGTCAAACGGGATAAATAGCCCATGAACATAAACATAAAAATGCATTAAATTAAAAAAATACATAGATGTATGATGCAATCTACAGAGGAAGCAAACACATTCATTCAAGCATTTATCATGTTCATAATAATTCATGAAACAGATACAATTGCAGGAATAAAATACAAAAGAATGCTTATCTTGAAAAGAAGTTAGCCTACAACTAGCTACGTCGCTGCAATGTTCCACCCAACCATAGGCTAGTGTGCTCATCAATATCTTAGCATCACTGCCACCCCCGAGATGGGCATGATTCCACAAGGCACTAAGGAACAACAGGATTACATGCGGCAATACCATACATCCACAATCAAGCCAACACACCATTGGGTTTCACAGACTATCCAGCCAAGCCAATAAGAAATTGGATTTCACGGGATGCTAAGGAAACAGGCTAACAACACAAGGGTTCCTTGCACTTACTCATCCAAGCAAACCTTCACATGGATTCCCTTCATAACAAAATACCATTGTTGGGCATGAAGGAAAACACTTGACAACCACAAACAGAAATGGTAGGTGGGGAAAAACAACTTGGGAGGGAAAATCATTTCAGGGAACGTCCCTGGACTTCACAAAGGTAAAAAAAACCTCCATTCACACCCAAAACATGGGTCTTCCTTCTCAACCACTGAACTCTACACAAATGAGATTCCAACTTGGAGAACAATGAGGCAAACACATAAATTCATGAGTAAAATGCTCAGCAAACCCTAATCGCGTGAGGAATGAGAAAACACCCTCTCCAAACCCCCAAAACACAAATATCTGATATGTTTTCACTTAGCCACACCAAAAACGGGTTTTTCCAGCTGCACATACACTCGACAACCCCAAAACAACTTCCCAACCATGGAGAAAAATGGATAAACTGCATAAACATGGAGAAGAACTCCCAGCTTAGTCATAGGGGCAAAAACAGCCTCCTCAAACCCCGAAATCATGGCCCCCTTCCTTCCCATTTGCCCCAGCAACACCCAAAGCGCATTCTGGGTATGGAGAAGGGAAGGAAACGACAACGAAACCGTGGAGGAGAGAGCTCAGTCTCTTCCTGCTGCGTGAGGGAGCCAAAACTCTATGAGGATGGGTGAGAAATGAAATCCATGGGTGCCTAATGGCTTGGGCATGCCTTCCCAATATTTTAATTGCCCCACAATTCAAAAACACACTTTCCCAAAAATGGGTGACCTCCCAAATTTGAATTTGACCTCCATGCCTTTCCCATCCCAAGGAGATAACTTCTTCAACCACTTCTAGATGACTAGGCACAAAAGGAAAAAAAGGGTAGTTGACCACTTTATGGGTTTTCCCTTAGACATTTAGATTTTCCCCATAGGCTCAAGGTTTGAATAATTCTCCCTCCCTATTCCTTGTGAAATCATGCCCCCGTCTCTTTAACTTTGTGGCGCATAGCTAGTTGTGGTATTTTTATTAATTTGCATTTTACATGATGTCTCAAAACACATTGTGCCTGGCTAACACATAAACCATCGGCATCGACTAGCACATAAACCCATGGTGGGGCCCTTTCCTTGAGTTCCACACCACGATTTAATACAATATTTACATCATATGCAATTTAGTACCATGGGGTCAAAACCGAGGTGTTACACTCATGCTTCATTCTTCATTTCTCTCCACTATGAACACTCACTCCCACAACTCCATCTCCTTCATGTGTCCCTTCTACATTGCTTTCCCTCTACACTTCTCTCACCTCACACCTCTACCTATCTGGTTTCCATGCATGCCTTCCCACAAACACTTGCAACCCTCTTCCTCTCACGTTCCTCCTATGCCTTCCTTTCCCTTATCTCTCCCTCTGCATGCATTCATGCTCTCTCCTCTTCTTTACGCCACCCATCCTCCCTACACTGCTTCCTCATCCTCCCTCCCTTCCACTGAAACTCTCCTCAAACCGCCACCATCACCATGCCCATGTTCTCTCTCCACCACCTAGGTTCCTCTCCCTTCCACCATTTGCCTGCTCGTCGCTCTTGCCTCCCTTGTGACTACGCCTCACCCAACACACATGCTACCCCGCCATTCCTCGGCTCCCTCTCCCTCATGACCTATCACCCATCTCCCTGCACCTCCTCCTTCGCATCCCGACTAACATTCAATGTCGGCAACCCCTTCCCTCCTTAGTCCAACCTCCCCACTCCTACGTGTATACCTCCCTCCTCGCAAACCCTAAAACCTGCAACAAAAACAAACCATATTAATAAAATAATATATTATTATAATAATAATGGTATTATTATCTAATATTCTAATTTTATTAAAATCTTTTTACTTCACCCTTTAATAAAATATTTAAATATAATATTTTATATTTATTATTTTTATTTAAACACACTAAATAATTATAATAATTATTACTACCATAATAATTATCACATTATACAACTTGACGAGAACTTTATACTCAAAATGAGAACTCTAGCCATAAAAAATCATATTTTTGCATAAAAAATACCAAAATTAACACCGAAATCGAAAAGTGGTGCTACCGGTAGCAACTTTTTCAAGGGTACTTAAAAATTTCAACTTTTTGGAAGCCACGGCTAGTGTCGGTGCAATCAAAACCCTAAATCAACCATCGGATAAAAAAAGTTGTGCTCCTAAATCACCCTTGATCTTATTCAAGCTTAAAATTGCATCCAGTTTGAAACCGCAATCCTCACAACCAACACCATTGCAACAAACACGCCAAAATCAACCCCTAAGTTGAAGAGAGGCACATGGGATAAAAGACAACCAAAACACCTTAGTCTGAAAATTGCACTTTAAGATATTATGTAATTTCAATGATTAGAATTCCATTTTCTAAAGTAATTGCTGCATTTTAAGACTATCCAGATAATTGTAATGGCGATTTAAACGCTCTAAATTGCATTTTCAAGAATTTCTCATCTGCCAGAATCCGATGGGTTGGGGAAGGTTTGGTTAGCATATATACTTATCTGAAAGGAGGTGATATCAATCACAACCCTTTCTTCTGTCGATTGATAGTTGTAGGTATTTTGAAACCATGCATGGCCCAAGCAAAAAATATCTTTTTTTAAATCAATTTTAAAACATAAAAATGATATTTTTATGAAAAAAAATACTTTAAAATAAAAATAAAAACAATTTTTTTATTAAAAAGCTTTAAAAAAACAATAAAAATAAAAATAAACTAAAACAATTTAAATTTTATTTAAAAAACCAAAAAATAACAAATTAAAAAAAATTTACTTAAAAAATTTTAAAAATCACTTCCTCTTAGAATGCCCTAGGTATACCCACATTAGATCTCAATTTCATAATCTTTGTTGCAATACCAACCTTCCTAGCCTTTTAACATGTCAAAATTATAGTGAGCTCGGGAAGCTTCTCTCCAAGCTCTTTGAGCATAGGAGTACATGTTTAAAACAAACTAATTAATTTGTTTATTTAGGTCAATGGACATTAACCATCATCATCATCATAAAACACAAAAATATTTTTTTTAATACTTTATATTTTAAATAAATAAAATTTACAAAAAATATTAAAAAAAAAACAAATTAGAAAAAATATATTATTAAAAAATAATTATTAATATTATTAAAAAACAATTATTAAAATAAAAAAATACACTATTAAAAAATAATATTAAAAATATATTCCTTTCAAATATTATTTAAAAATAAAACAATTTAAAATTTAAAAAAAAAATTAAAAAATCAACCTAAAGTTTGTTTTTTTAGTTACATAATGTTTGTTTACTTTATTTAACGAGTATAGCTCCATCTTAACTATGCCTGTACCGAGGGTGGAGAGAGATTAAGTTCTCTTGAGATGCAAACCCTTTTTAATTTACAAAAATGGCCAATAAGTATTCCTACATGGGAAGGAAATTGCCAACTTGCTTAAGTTATTTCAAAATAGGGTAAATATAAGTAGAAGAATGAGGTGAGTAATATTAATAATCATATAATCAAATAGTTTTCCAAAAATTGTTTAACTTATCTTTCTTTAAAACTAATCATGAATATTAAGAGTAGTTAATGAGTAAAATAATCCATATAAAATTTTAAAATCTATATTCCCAGAATAAATTGGAATTTGAAAAACATCTTACCATCAAATGAAGATTTTAAACATTTATCTGAATGTTTTTGAGAAATGACTTGTTTTTCTCTATAACTGATAAAGAACATTTACATGTTAGGGTTAACTTTGACTTGGGAATGAGCAAGAATCTAAGTGGTTTAAGGCACATGGTTTTAGTGGTCCGTGGTTTCTTGCTAATTGTATATGCATTTTTCTTGCTAGTTGTATTTGCATTTAAAGAACCTTATAACTATGGCTGTAATATTCCATTGTAACGTGCTCAAGTCAACAAGATTTTAAATTGAAATTTGACATATAGTTACATAAATGTGTTTTACAATTTATCTAATTTAAAATTACATTTTACATGTTCTTGGTTTTATAATTGTTCTTCTTACTAGTCACGTCAATTGAATTTTACTACTAATATTTTACTACTAACTTTGTAAGATTGTGAGTATTCCCTAATATGGTTGTACATTTATATGAGTATAATATTTTTTAATTTTTTAATTATAAGGCCACATGTTTTAAGTTTTTTTTTTTTAACTTATTATTA
>LPNX010080708.1:156081-177396 GCA_001517045.1 Pseudotsuga menziesii
CCTGATAAGAAGACTCCACATGAAATGTGGTTTGGCCATCTCCCTTCAGTCAGGCATCTCAGAGTTTTTGGTTCCACCTGTTATGCCTTGATTCCGAAGGAGCAAAGAAACAAGCTTGGTGCTCGAAGCAGAAAGTGCATTTTCCTGGGGTACGAAGAATACTCCAAGGCATATCGTTTGTATGATGAGGTAAACAAGAAATTTGTTATTTCCAGAGATGTCATTTTTCTTGAAACTAATAAAAATGACCAGTCCATTGAGAGACAGCTTGATCATTTGGAAAATTATCCTCATCCTAAGACATATTCTGAAAATGAATATGAAATTCCAAACATTGAAGGGGGGATTCCTATTCTGGAACAACCTTTGGAATTTCCATATGAAGCACCAACTCCCCCGCATGAAGAAGTTCCTGCTACTTCACCTGATCAAGAGATTCAACTGGATGATGTAATTGAGAGAATTCAAAGACTCTCAATCAATGATGAAGAACCACCAGCTGATCAACCAGGACCATCACGGAAGATTCCTAAATGGGCCACAAAGACACTTGAAAGTGTCCATCAGGATGAAGTTGGAAAGACGGGAACAAGAAGTTCGAAAAGACATGGAGGAGAAGCAGATAATTCAGGTGATGACATGGATGTATCATTTGATTTGACATCATGTAGAGGCCAAGACAGTCCATCTTCGACATTGTTCCACAAATGATCAAGTTGCAGACATCTTCACCAAAGCGCTTGGACGAGAAAAGTTTGAAAGATTCAGAAACATGCTCGGACTTACGAACACCCCTTCGGATTAAGAGGGGGATTGTTAGAATAATCCGTCAGGATTATTGTAAATAAATAATAGGAATATGAATAGCTAGGAAGGCAAAGAGGCTGGTAATCAACCGCCTCATGAAATGTATAAATATAGGCATTTGCATTTGAATAATTAATCAATCGGGAGTTATACCTAACAATAATAATGACGATTAATACAATGACAAAAGATGGATCCTATAGTATGCAAAGAATTTAAGTCAAAAAAATCAAACATTTTAGATCCTTCCCTTAACTATATTATCTCCCTGGAGAAACCTAAATGTAACACTATTTGGCGACTTCGAGTGTGAGAAACCTCAAGAGATGTCACTTCTTTCCAACAATGAAGACCATAAATATCTTTCATTTTGTAGGCTTGATATGGTCAGTGACAAAAATATTCCTCGTATTCATGTACATGAAAAATGGAACAATAATAATAAATGGAATGGAGTACAAATTCAAGTTACAAGTAAAGGGAAATTGACAAACTATTGTGTAAAGACCAAGCACATACCTAATACAAGTTCTAAAACAAAAGACATAAAGGAAGTAATGATGTTGTTTCAACACAAAACGAGAATGAAAAGATGACAACAGTAATCTAAGCTTTTAGGACAAAGATTTCCAAGGGGAAGGCAATGTTACAACTATAAAATAGTAAAAAAATAGGTAACCATTAGTAAAAATAATTAATAATATTAAATAGACTTTATGAAGAGAAGTGTCTCTTCAATATTTGATGGACAAGCCATATTTAAGGAGGCCATATCCATTGTAATCAATCATCTATTCACACAACAAAATTTGAACCCAAAATCCGACAAAATTGAATATGTCGTCGAATTTCACCTTTAAAATGATGAATTTTGATCAATTTTTTTTAATTAATACATTCCATTGTCGAATATCCGACGATCGTCGGTTATTTGACGACTACCGCCGGTTATCCGGCGAGATCCGTCGGATATCCAACATATCCATGATAATGGTAACTATGGTAATATCGTTGGATATCCAACAAATTTTAAATTTTAAAAACTATAAATTATGGTAAGATTCCTACATATTTGCTATACAAGCAACGGTATGCGGAAATTATATTCTTCGCACAGACTTTTTTCCATAAAAGAACACGCAATTATTTCAATTGTTTTTGTGATTAAAAATAGTGAAGTGTGGTGCTTGATTTTTTAAGATTGATAACCTTCATTCAAGCTCTTTATGAGAAAATGTCAAATAGAAATATTCCTGATCCAGACGAACAAAATCTGCAATTGCTTGCTAGATTGGGGGATGGACTAAAAAGAAAGGGTGATGGAAAATGTTATTGTCCATGTATTTAATGCAAGGGCTTTAAAAGGAGAAGAATAAAGATCAAAACATCCAAAAAACATTGTAGGGAACATGGACACACTGAGGGGGGACATGAATATCATTCATTTGTAAGTTTTGCATTATATATGTTTTTATATTTATTGCTTTTGTAAATGTATATATTATTTAAATATTTCTTATATTAATTAATATATATTTACGGTTTCATGTAATTATAAAGGAAATACATCCTACGCCATATCATCTGGAGGATGTGCTTTCAAAACAAGTACCAGAGGAACATGGAGCTATGAATAATGGAGAACAAGTTAATGATCATTTTGAATAAGATGATCATACTGATAACATAGTTGAAGATGATGGTACAAATACATTGATCCATGATATATTTAATGTTAGAATGGATGATGATCATCATGATCATGAAAATGATGACTTTGATGGTGCTCATGATTGACCTCTTCTTGAGAAGGCATACAAACCCCTTTATGAGGGATCCAACACAAATCTTCTCTCTGTTATATTGTTGATAATGAACTTGAAGGTCATGAATAGAATTTTAAACACATCAGTCACATGGATGTTAAGGTATGTAATATATTCTGTTATATTTTTATCATTTAATCAATATGATCTAGGATCTTATTTGAGAGAATGACATGCACAGCAATAATCACAAGAGACAAGAGACTCAAAGAGTTTTCCTTGGGGAAACCATAAAGGAGAAAACCCCACAACTTCCTCAGAGATATAATGAGCACCAATGGCAAAAGTAAAACCCAAAAACACAAATATGATCTCTGACAGTTGTTCTCTCTCTCACTTGTGCAAGCTCCTCTTCTCTCACTCATGCGCTACAATTGAGTGATTGTATATTTCAAATAGAGAGTCTCACTCTCTATTTATACTAGTTTTCCACTTGACAGTTACTTACCAGGGCCGACCTCACTAGGAGAGTCTAATAACCCTAGTACCCCTCAACTATGGGGACTATTGCCCCGAATTACAATGGAGCGTTAACCTCTATGAATTTACATGACTTTATTATATTAATGATTCTCTTGATAGGAACATCGGGGTACAATGAAATAGAACATAATAAATACAAGTGAATACATTCCGAAGTTACAAATGCATCAACACTCCCTCTTAACTAGGAAGGTATTCTCTTGACACAGTTTATCAGCACAAGTCTTCATCATAAGATCATCATCAAGGTTGGATCATCATCATCACTGGATCATCGTCATTGCTCCCTCTATCTCAAGCAAATGGTGCTATCTCTCAATTATACTCATCATAGGAAGTTCTATAGAGATAGCCCTTTTTCATGTTGGTTGTAGGCCTAGTCTCCATGTAGACCTTCTTCTTTATCGCTTATATCATCGGCATGGTAGGACACACCTACTACCATCTGAGAAAGGCTCTAGCACTTACATCCACTGACATGGTAGGACGCACCTACTACCATCCAGGGAAAGGCCCCAGCACTTACATCCACTGGCATGGTAGTACACACCTACTACCATCCAGGGAAAGGCCCCAGCACTTACATCCACTAGCATGGTAGGACACGCCTACTACCATCCAAGGAAAGGCTCAACACTTACATCCTTTGTCATGGTAGGAAACACCTACTACCATCTAGGGAAAGGCTTTGCACTTACATCCATCGGCATGGTAGGACACACCTACTACCATCCAAGGAAAGGCTCTTCACTTACATCCGTCGGCATGGTAGGACACACCTACTACCATTTTGGGAAAGGCTATGCACTTACATCCATCAGCATGGTAGGACACACCTACTACCATCCAGGGAAAGGCTCAGCACTTACATTTGATCATGGGAGGAACCAATCCTACCACCATGTCAAAAAGGCATAGCACTTATATCTAATCATGGGAGAAACCAATCCTACCACCATGTCATAAAGGCACATCACTTACATCTGACCATGGGAGGAACTAATCCTACCCCCATGTCAGAAAGGCACAGCGCTTACATCTGACCATGGGAGGAACCAATCCTACCACCATGTCAGAAAGGCACACGGACTCATCACTTCCCCTTAGAAGGAACCTTGATCTGGAGAACACCAAGCTTCTCCCTAAAGTACTCAAACTTCACTCTAGCTAATGACTTTGTCAACACATCAGCTATATGTTTGTCTGTCTCAACATACTGGAGCTTCACTGCTCCTCCATGCACCATATCCCTGATATAGTGATATTTGATCTCGATATGCTTCAACTTGTCATGGAACATCGGGTTCTCTGACAACTTCACAAAACTATGGTTGTCACAATATATACAAGTAGCATCCAACTGGAGATCAAACAAATCAGATAGTAGATTCCACAGCCACACTGCCTCACAACTAGCCAAATAAGCTGCGACATACTGTGCTCCGACTGTACTTAGTGCCACGTAGGACTTATTCTTGCTAAACCAATAGATCACACCTAATCCCATATTAAAGCAGCACCCTGGAGTGCTCTTCCTATAAATGGCACTGCCTACCCAATATGAATCCACATAACCCTCCAAGTTAATATTATGATTCACCTCATACTTGAGCCCATAGTCAACTATACCCTTTAGGTACCTTAGAATATACTTTGCAGCAATTAGGTGAACATGTCTCGGATATGTCAGGAACTGGATCAATGTGTTCACAGCAAAGCAAATATATTTTCTCGTATTCATCAAGTACATGAATGAACAAATATCTAACGAGACATCGTGGCATCAACCATCTATGATGAAGCATCACTCAATAGCTTCAGGTTCGATGCCATAGGTGTGGCCATGGCCTTGCATTCCATCATCCTAAACCGCTTCAGGATCTCCATTGCGTACTTCCCTTGTCCAAGGGAGATTCTATCCACACTTTGCCACACCTCCATGCCTAGAAAGTAATGCATCATACCCAAGTCCTTCATCTCGAACTCTGCAGCAAGTCTCCTTCTTGCATATTTGATGAGTTCCTATTTTCCTGTCACGAACGGGTCATCGACATATAATAGGAGCATCACTGGTCTTCCGCCTTCAACCTTCAAGTAAAGGTTGGAATCTGCTTTACTCTCAGTAAATCCTAGATCCATCACTAATCTGTCCATCCCTTTGTACCATGTCGAACCTTGGGATCTTCTATAGTCACTCCCTCTGAAGCGAAGCATCATTCTCCCTCTTCCTTTCGTACTCTATGCATTGAAACATTCTATACTGGAGTGATAAGTAACTTCCTCTGTTACTAATATTCTATGTATCCATCTAGCGTCACTGGATACCAAGATCCTCTATCTTGAACCTTTTCAAAAGTTCTTCTCGCACCCATCTGTGAGCTTGTCATCCTCTATAGGCTTTCATCTTCAACCTTGTAGCAAAGGTTATGATCTTATCCCATGGGTTCCTTATGAGCTCGTACAAGGCCTTCTTTGATTTGCACACATGAGTCTGTCTGTCATGTGTCTCAAATCCCAGTGGCTGCAAATGTCTCTTCGTAGTCGATGCCTTCTTTTTGTGAGAATCCCCGTGCTACAAATCTCGCCTTGTATCCCACGATGTTGCCATCTACTGCATTATGGATATTGCAGATCCATATGGAATTTACTACGGACTTCCCTTCAGGTCTCGATACCACATCCTAAACATCATTCTTCTTGAACTGCTACACTCCTTCCCTTTCTTCTTGTCTATTTCTTCATAGCTGGAAGGTTCTGCATCAATGATGTCACTCAACAGTGTCACATAATTGCATTGTGTCTGAGACCTCTTTCTTTCTTTGAAAGTATCGTCATATTATTCTTCATCTTGGATTATTTCTTGAACTATCGTCACTTGTTCTTCGGAACAAGTCTCATCCTTCTTTTCTTGTAGGTGATTGTACACGATCTTTCCTACAAGTCAAATGCATTAGTTGTATGGTTAGAAACATTTCATAAGGCATATTCATAATGGCAAATTCTTATGCATAAATATATAATCATGCAACTATTTTAGCCAATACAACATTCATCCATATCTCATGGAAACTTTCTAGATGCCTTCCATCTCTACCATGACATCATTGAGATTGTGCACTAATCCAATGTGTCAGTAAAGAGGTTTCATTCTAGTTAAGTAGCAATGGATAGGTGTGTAGCACCATGGGCTACTTACCCATCACATGCTATTAGTAGTATACTCTCATTAATGCAATCATTCTATCATGCATAACACATAAACTGAATATAAATAAATGCATAACAAAATAATATCATGAAAAGACAATTGAATACTTATCTTTATTCGTTTCATGGGTAGACTCCTTCTTGAGCCTTCAAATTCATCATCTTCTTCATTCATAACAACATCATTTCTTATCCAAATGCTAAGATGGATAAGAGGTTCTTCAAGAGTTGAGTCCTTCGTATTCCTCATCGCTTGAGGGATCTTCTTTGGATCGTGAGAGTTTGATCTTCAGTTGCTCCCATTGTCTCTTCTCTTATTATGAGTCGAGCTTCTTCTTGTGTGCGCTCTTCCCAGATTTTGTTGAAGGTAATCACTTCCTTCTGGCACACATTCCTCGAATGAATGAATTCCATGATCCTGGGAGGCCATTCAAGGCGATTATAACAATATATTATTCTTCTTCCATTGCTTTGTCATAGCATCGAACACTTCCTTTTGGTGTCTTCAAGGATGAAATATGAGGAATGAGATGATATTTAATAGAATCTACAATGATTCTCTTGGCTCTATCCTTAGCCTCATCTCCCTTTGTCTCTTATAACTTCTTTACTGAATTACTGATCTACATCAATTTCTTCAAGGATCACGGAGTTCCTATACTTCTTTCGATTTATATTCTTCCCTTCAAATAGCTTGGTCTAGGAATAAAACATCTCTTTAGGTGTCTTTAGGGAAGACACTTGTGGTATAAGGTGATTCTTGATAGAATCAACAATTATCCTCTCGTCCTTGACCAAGTTCTTCTTGTGTAATTCTTTTAGCCTCATCTCCCTCTAGAACTGGAACCTCTCCACTTATGTAGGTGTTCAATTCATTTTATTCATGGACCAATGAGATTCCATACTTCCATGCTTGGAATTTGTCAACTTCACCAAGCTTTTCATCAAGCTAGTGTGATTAGTCATTTTGAAATGAGAACCTCAAATGTAAATAGCAAAAATTTAGATCTTACCGATTTGAGGTGTCCATCCTAGTTCCGAAGCTGGCTGATCTATGATTTGTTAGAGAAACCCTAATTTTCAAAACTTGGAATTTAAAATTTCTGATTGGATAGCAAGATGGCCTCTTCAAGGTGAGTTTTCCAATGTACTCATTTTATGAAAACAGTGGAGGGAAGCTCCCGGAATAGGAAGCCCTAGTTTTCCAATTTCTTCTGCAAAAATGTATGTTATTGTTTCTGCGGTATCTCTGAACGTATTGCTCTGCTATGTATAAAATTTAGTATTAAGGTAGCCTCGTTTTTCCTCTTTCCAACACCATAGGTTTGAGTAGAATTGGTTTCACCAATTGGGACTTGTGAGAGTTTTCCCAAGGTGACTTGTTTCAGGACTATTCAACATAGCGAACTTGTACAGACGGCCACGTGTCATTGTTTCACCTTCAAGGTCTGAAAATTTTACCACATAAATTAAAGTATGTTCCCTATCTAGAACATCTTACAAAATTTCATTTGGACCTTCGTATCCTGAGATATATAAATTTTCCCTAGGTGTCTTGTTTAGGGATGAATCCAGGGAGAGGTTGGAACCCTGATTTGGAGGAATCATATTTCCCAGAAAATAGCGAATATGAGGCTAAAATTTTACATGGGGTACATCAAGAATTTATATTCATCTTATAAAAAAAAATTCTCCTGATCCTTTTCCAATCTCAAGATATAGAGAATGCACCAAAATGACTAGTTTTAGTCTTTTAGGGTTTTCTGGTCTAGGGTCAAATTAGGGTTTGACTTTCCCAGAGTTTTACGCAACCAAAAATTTTGATCTTGGTATTTAAATTTTGATTTTGAGGATTAGATAAATCCTATGCTGACCTCACTCAAAAATTCCTCTTCTGTGAAAAGCCCTAATTTCCTGCAGTAGTGACGGGTCAAAAATTGAAAATGCCCAGAATCAAATTATGCTTCGACAGAAAGATGCGCCCTTCAATGGAGAGTTAGCCTAGCCTATTTTTGTTGATGATATGTGGAGGGAGACCCAAAAAGTAATAATCCCTAACTTATGCATCTGCATAGTGTCTTCTTCCCAGGTTAGCTTTGATACCATGTTAGATTTTTATCATTTAATCAATGTGATCTAGGATCTTATCTGAGAGAATGACATGCACAGCAATAATCACAAGAGACAAAGAGTTTTCCTCGGGGAAACCATAAAGGAGAAAACCCCACAACTCCCTCAAATATAGAATGAGCACCAATGGAAAAAGTAAAACCCAAAAATACAAAGATGATCTTCGACAGCTATTCTCTCTCTCACTTATGTGAGCTCCTATTCTCTCACTCATGTGCTACAGTTGAGTGAGTGTGTATTTCAAATAGAGAGTCTCACTCTCTATATATACTAGTTTTCCACTTGGCAATTACTTACCAGGGCCGACCTCACTAGGAGAGTCTAATAACCCTAGTACCCCTCAACTGTGGGGACTATTGCCCTGACTTACAACGGAGCGTTAACCTCTATGAATTTACATGAATTTATTATATTAATGATTCTCCCGATATGAACATCGAGGTACAATGAAATACAACATAATATATACAAGTGAATACATTCTGAAGTTACAAATACATCAACATATTCTATCACATATATATGATCGCGCTAAAGGTTATCACAGTTCGTCTAATAAAATTATTGTTAATTCATAAGTCAAATTAATAAGGATGAAATGTGTTTCATTAATATTATTTATATATTATATTAACTAGATTTTTATTTTTACTTGTTGTAGCTTGATAGCTGAATTTTTGTTACCACTGTCAAATATTTTACCTCGCACATATCGAGATTTATGTGCCATCATGAAAGAAATTGGAATGCAGTATGAAGCAATTCATGCATGCCCTAATGACCATGTTTATATTATAATCAACATGAATTTGAAACTAAATGTCTAAAATATCATATCAGTAGATATCGAACAGATCAAGTAACAAAAAAGGTGCCTCGCAAGATTCTTCGTTATATTCTAATTATTCCACGTTTGCAACGATTGTTCAGGTGCAAAAAAATAGCGCAATTGATGGATTACCATGAACGAAACATAAGTCAAGCTGGCATTATTCGAATGCCTTCATATGGTTCTGCATTTCGAGATATGGAGGAAAAATGGCCTCGCTTTAAAGAAGAACCTCGTAATCTTAGGATTTCTTTGGCAGCATATGGTGTCCATCCATTTGCAGAGATGCGATCCGTTTACACGGTGTGGCCTATTTTTGTTATCAACAATAAAATTCCTCCATGGTTGTCAATAAAGAGGGAGCACATAATGTTGTCAATGATTATTCCAGGTATGTGTCTACAACTTTTTTTTTAATGTAGTGGCATCTCATTTGTCGTATTTTGTTGCATAATACCATATATATATTTTTTATTTTTCTCTTGTGCGTGGTTTATATATCTAAATGGTTGTAATAATTATATATTTTATATGTTCAAATCAATCAGGTAAGTACCAAGTCAAAGATATGAATGTATATATCGAACCTCTTATTGAAGAGCTACTAAAGTTATGGAATAGAATCACTATGTATGACGTATCTAAACCAATACGACAAATGTAATTTCAATTCCATGCAATGCTTGTATGGACAATACATGATTCCCCAGGGTTAACCCAATTTTGCGGTTTATAATTATAAGTTCCACTTTAATTTCATTTATTTTTATGAACTAGTTAATATATTATGCACACATGTTTTTTAAACAATCCATTCAATTTTATATAATTATAATTGATATAGATAATCCATCTCTTTATGTAGGTCTTCAAACAAAGAGAAAATTTGCATGTCCATTTTTTGGTCCTAAGACAAAATCTCATCATTCCAAAATTTTAGGAAATGAGGTGTTTAATGAATGTAGGCACTTCCTCTCTAAGAATCATAGCTATCGAACTACCAAAAAACATTTGTCCAATGGGAATCAAGAGACTGCATTAAAACAGTGGAGAATGATGCATCACCTATGGAAGTTACAATATAATAGAAATCATCAAGTTACATATGTATCATCGTATATAAAATTTTATGATTTTTTTTATTTTGTGTTGTTTACTGTAATTGACATTGATTTCTATAATTTCTTTATAAACTATGATTCATGATGTTCGTCGTAGTCATGAAGGCATTAATGGGCTTCCACGAGGAATGGAAAGTTATCCTAAACAATTCAGTAGGTTTCCCTACTATGAGCACCTACAAATTTCTCATTTGTTTGATACAATGCATATCGAAAAGAATGTGTCTGAAACATTATGGCAAATATTGGATGGAATGAGTAAGAAAGAAAAAATTGTCAAAATTCACAATGACATTCAAGAATCCAACCATGCAATGAAAAATGTCATTCAATTTTATAGCAACGGAGACCAAATTAATATAAACTCACTTCCATGGATGTTAACAGGGAAGAAAAGTAATGTTGTAAAATAAGTTATGCAAAAAATTAAATTTCCCACCGGATTTTGTTCGAACATGAAGAATATCATAACAAAGAAAGGTGATTTTGCGGGGCTGAAAACGCATGATTGGCATATATTCATGAAGGTAATTATTATGGTATGCATATAATTATTGCTATATTTTTTTTATTCTAGTGCATATTGTTGGTATTTTTTGTCTACTTTTTGTAAAAAAAAAATCAAACAATTTGTATATTGTTATAGTATGTTCTATCTCTCTCTCTCCCGGACACCTTCGACAACAATGTCAAACAAGTTATATATGATCTTGGGAAATACATGAGGTAAGGAGTGATTTTTTGCATTCGCTTAGTGTTTATTTAATTCATTGTAGAACTTATATTTGATTTTTGCGCACTAATTCATTTTATGTAATATAATTTTGTTAAATCTCATGATTGGTTTGCATCACTTGTAGATGGTTGTCATCTAAAGAAATCCATAAAGAAGATATAAGGTATTGGAGGAGAGAAATTCCTCCTCTCATGTGTGAAATGTAGAAGCATCTACCTTCAAAAAATTTCAATGCATAAGAACACTACCTCATACACCAAGTTGAGGAGACTGAATTGTGTGGACCTGTACACTCAAGGTCCATGTGGATGGTTGAGAGGCACTTGAAATTTTTGAAGGATTTGGTTAGACAACGAGCATGTCCTGATGGTCCTATGATGGATGGAGATATGGTATACCAAAACATGATGTATATTAGTGAATATCTTCATAAATTAGTGTCAAAGCTCAATTTAGTTCGCATTGTGATCCACACTCCAATAACAATTTCGAAGGGTAGTACCTGAAGGGGAAAGGTAGATCGAAGAAGGTGAAAGGTAATTATAAGCTAGTGGAGATTAATTAATATAATACATTTGGCTGTTGATTTTTATGTATATATCATACATATTCTATTTTTAATATTCAATATGCATCAATTAAAAGTGTATACTTTGTTAAGTGAATATACATTTTTTTATAACAGTTGGTCGAGAGTGGGATGCACTTCATTTATACATCGCAAACAATGTTGAACGATGTGAACAATCTGGTCATGGAATATCATGGGAATGTGTGACTTCATTCGTTAAAGCAACACATCACAATGGAGATGCCAATCTTACACAAAGGGAAATCGATTTAGCATGTGGTTTAAAAGATAAGCAGACAAGCATATTAATCAACCACACTATTTATTTATTTTGCAAACATATTGATGTACACGTTGATTTTTTCCCTATAGGGCATAAACATGCACTTAATCATAAATGGATCATGATATAATCTTTACCTATATGGCTTCTTATAGGTAAAATACCATAAGGCTATGTGGTGCAATGGTTGTAAATATCGCATCAAAAAGTTGGATGAAACAAAGAAAACATCATATTGTGGAATATCTGCAGTCTTTGAGGTGACCAATGTTTCCTCTAGAAGTAACAAACATCCAAAACTCTCAGAAAATCGATACTATGGGTATTTGGAATATATTCTTTAGTGTGACTTTAAATCCTTCAAGGTAGTTTTGTTCGTTTTCAAATGATACAGGTTACGATTGAATCAATGTGATCCCGATAAAACTATTATTGAACATGGTAATGGATTTACCATGGTTAATACAAGGTTGTTTGAGCCAAGAACGAAACCCTATCTTCTACCAATCCAATGTGAACAAGTATTTTACTATGAGGTTCCAGGTAGAGGGGGGTGGTCATTTGTTGTGAGACACGATCCAAGGGAAAGGTCGGTAAAGTATAACATAGAGGAAGGTAATGAAGATAGTCTTGAAGAAGAAGACGATGTTGAAGACGATCAACATGAGTTAGATGATCATGTTCCAGAAGAAGGTGTCGAAGAATTAGTTGAATCAGATGATGTAGCAAACAATGTCCATGAAGATGATATCGACGATGACATGATGATCGCAACTAACATCAATGACGATGATGATATAGCCAATCCTTACAATTTTGACTCTGGATCGGATGATATAGATGATGACTTGGATGAACAAGATGATGAAGTCCATTGAAGTGTATCAGGTATGCCTTAATATATCTACTCTATATTTTGATTTAATATTGCGATAGAATTATTGAATTTTATTGGTACATATAAATTAATTGTTTCTTAATGTTTTTTCCATTTTTCTATATGTTGGCATATGTTATAATTAGAGACATTTCTTCTTAGGTATGACAAAAAACACAATTTTTTTTACATATTTTTTGTCGGGTTATGGGGAATTGAGAGTGATATGAGGGAAGGGAGGGTTCATATGAGCTTCCACCTTCATGTGGTTGGTCCTGTTTAGTAGAGAATATTAAATTATTCTCAAAACAAAGAGAAGCTCGATAAGGCAATGCACAATTATCATGCTAACCCAAATGATGTGCTTGATCATGTACTGCATGGGGCCAACTTTGAAATTTTTTAATTTTTTGTGTTCTTTGACTTAAATGTGGAATGGTTAGACTAGATGCATGCATTGACGGTGTGGGATGGTTTCCATACTCAAACATGACCAAAACTAACAATTCGAGCATAAAAAACCATACCTATAGATTAATCAATGTGTTGCACGAAGCCAACGTTGAATTTTTTTTAATTTGTGCTTGCTTGGACTGAAATTTGGCATGGTTAGACTAGACACACGGATTAAAGACATGGGATGGTTTCCAAACTCAAACATGAATGACGATGACAATTTCAGCATAAAAAACCATACCTATAGATTAATTAATGTGTTGCATGGGGCCAACATTGAAATTTTTTAAATTTGTGCTTGCTTGGACTAAAATTTGGCATGGTTAGACTAGACACATGCACTGATGGTGTGGGAGGGCTTCTAGATTCAAAAATGAATGACACTAACAATTCGAGCATAAAAAACCATACCTATAGATTAATTAATGTGTTGTGTTGATGTATTTTTAACTTTTGAATGTATTCACTTGTATTGTACCCCGTTGTTCCTATCGAGACAATCATTTATATTTCATTGTACCCCAATGTTCCTATCATGAGAGTCATTAATATAATAAATTCATGCAAATTCAATGAAGGTAAACCCTTCGTTGTAAGTCAGGGCAATAAACCACACAATTGAGTTGCGTTTAACCCTCTTTGTTGATCACGGGGGAAAAGTCCCCACATTTGAGGGGCACTAGGGTTATTAGACTCTCCTAGAGAAGTCATCCCTCGTAAGTAATTCTCAAGTCGAAAACTAGTATAAATAGAGAGTGAGTCTCTCTATTTGAAACACACACTCACTCAACTAGGGTGCATGAGTGAGAGAGGAAGTGTTGGCACAAGTGAGAGAGACATCAGCTGTCGGAGATCATCTTTATGTTTTCGGGTTTTACTGCATCCATTGGCACTCATTCTATCTCTAAGGAAGTTGCGGGGTTTTCTCCTTTATGCTTTCCCCAAGGAAAATATTTGTGTCTATTGTCTCTTGTGATTAATTGATGTGCATGTTATTCTCTTAGATAAGATCCTAAGATAATATTGTCTGATTGATAAAATCTAACATGGTATCAAAGCTAACCTGAGAAGAAGACATTGTGCAGTTGCAGAAGCTAGGGCTTCTTACTTTTTGGGTCTCTCTCCACAATCCATCAACAAAAGGAGGCTAGGCTAACTCTCCATTGAAGGGGCATCTTTCTGTCGAAGCAGAATTTGATTCCCGACATTTTTAGTTTTTTCTGCAGGAAATTAGGGATTTTTATAGAAGAGGAATTTTTTAGTGATCCCAGCATAGGATTTTTCTCCTCGTCAAAATCAAAGTTTAGAGACCAAGGTCGAAGTTTTTGGTTGAGTAAAACTCCAGGAAAGTCAAACACTAGTTTGACCCCGGGCCTAAAAAACCCTAAAATACTAAACCTAGTAGTTTTGGTACATTTTCTATATATCAGGATTGAAGAATTCTCAGGGGCCAAAATTTTCACAAGCCGAAGATAAAATCCTGATGTAGCCTATGTAAAAATTTCAGCCTCATATTCGTTATATTCTAGGAGATATGATTCCTCCAAATCAGGATTCCAGCCTCTTCCAGGATTCATCCCTAAACAAGACACCTAGGGAGAATTGCTATATATCGAGCTACGAAGGTCCAAATGAAATTTTGTAAGATGTTCCAGATAGGTAATGGACTTTACTTTGTGTAGTAAAATTTTCAGACCCTGATGATGAAAAAGGGACACGTGGAAGTCTGTACAAGTTCGCTATGCTGAACAGTTATGAAATAAGTCACCGTGGGAAAACGCTCATAAGTCCCAATTAGTGAAACAAATTATGCTCAAACCTATGGTGTTGGAAATAGGACAAACTAGCCTACCTTAGTACGAAATTTTAGACACAGAGGGGCAGTACGTTCGGAGATACTGTAGAAACAATATCATGAATTTTTGTAGAGGAAATTGGAAAACTAAGGCTTCCTGTTCTGGGTGCTTCCCTCCACTGTTTTCAGAAAAGGAATACATTGGATAGCTCACCTTGAAGAGGCCCATATTTATATCCAATTATATATAAAAGATTCCAAGTTTTGAAAATTAGGGTTTCTCTAACAAACCCTAGATCAGCCAGCCCTGGAACCAAGATGGACACCTCAAATCGGTAAGATCTAATATTTTTCTATTTATAGTTGAGGCTCTCATTTCAAGATGACTAATCACACTAGCTTGATGACAAGCTTGGTGAAGCTGACAACTTCCAAGCATAGAATTAAAGGATTTCACTGGTTCTTGAATAAAATGAATTGGACACCTACATAAGTGGAGAGGTTCCAGTTCTAGAGGGAGATGAGGCTAAAAGCCTTACACAAGAAGAAATTGGTCAAGGCCAAGAGGATCACCTTATACCACATGTGTATTCCCTAAATACACCTAAAGAGATGTTTGATTCCTTGACCAAGCTATTTTGAAGAGAAGAATATAAATCGGAATAAGTATAGGAACTCTATGATCCTTGAAGAAATTGACTTGGATCAGTATTTCAGTAAGAAAGGTATAGGAGCCAAAGGGAGATGAGGCCAAGGCTAGATCCAAGAGAATCATTGCAGATTCTATTAAATATCGTCTCATCCCTCATGTGTGATCCTTGAAGACACCGAAAGGAATTGTTCGATGCTATGACAAAGCAATCGAAGAAGAATAAGATATGGTTATAACCACCTTGAATGGCCTCCCAGGATCATGGGATTTATTCATTCGAGGAATGTGTGCCAGAAGGAAGTGATTACCTTCAGCAGAATTTGGGAAGAGTGCACACAAGATGAAGCTCAACTCAAGAAGATGGGAGCAACTGAAGATATAGCTCTCACGATTCAAAGAAGATCCCTCAAGCGATGAGGAATATGAAGGACTCAATTCTTGAAGAACCTTTTATCCATCTTATCATTTGTGTTACAGAGAAAAATTCCTATGGCTTGGGGTACCACAACAGATAGCTTGACTCCAGAAATCAATCCTTTCCTATATGCAAGAGAAATCAAATATCTAACACTAAAGGATCTCGATTCGTACCTTATTTTGGACGGTTGATGTATATCCCCGTTGAGCTTTCCAACTCCAGCTTGAATTAATAAATTGCTTCCTCAACATTCAATAAACAAGATAAGCATGCTAGATATAATCATGTTAAATCTACTCTAGCATATATAATAAATAACATATAAGCATTTGAAATCATCCATGGATCAAATATTCATTCAAATACACATTATTGGACAGGAAAAGATATTTCTCTTAATATAAAATCAGAGATTACAATGAATACAACCTATGTCAGCACATCTGCAAATTGGAGAAACTGAGTCCCCCACTTGGGCCTCCACCACTTCAATCCTCCATCTCTCGATAGCAAGCTCACAAGCAAAGGGAAAGCTTAGGAAGAACACAAAAGTACTCCAAGGGACAAAGGGATGCAGACTCAAGCACAAGTTCCAGCAACAATGGACTATAGTTCTCTTGCTCTCAATTCCTCATGCCTTCAATGTATCCAAAGGATTCCTTATATAGCTCTTCAATGGGGTAATGAAAGGTTGAATTTGAGCGATCTCAAGGCATAGGGAAGGCCAGGAGACAAGTGAGTCGGATCCACATCAAAGAAAACTCCAAAAGAATTTGGCCTTTTGCACACATCCCGATGTACGCGGTTTTAACGGTCAAACCCGCGTATATACGCGAGAAAGGGTTTAAAAGTCGTGTATGGCAATTTTTGCATGTTTTTAGGGATGATCTTGGAAACATCAAAGGAACAAAAATGGTCCATGGGTTCTAAGGAGTCTGCAGAGGGACAGGGAAGGCCATAAAAATGTGATTCACCATGTGTGGTAAAATCAGCTATAACAGATGCCCCCTAATGTGTGAGGTTAGAGGGGTCATACGATGGTCAAAATACATTATAAGTCCATCCCAAAAGTGAAGTGATGAAGAACCCAGTGGAAGAACCAACCATCCAATCAGCACTATACAATGATACAACTCTGCACATAACTGCAAATAGATATAGCAGTCCCAGATACATAAGAGTATAATGGCCATGAATAGGCATGATACAATATAACATATGTGGTCATCGCCATGTACAATATAAATAGATCAGAATCTCCATGATGAAGATATACAACGGATCATGATCTCCATGAAGACTGAAGATATATAATTGATCAAGATCTCCATAATGGCTATAAATGTCTAACATATATTGGAATCAAGTCATGAGAGCTGAAATATCATGAACACTGGCACGATCAAGGAGGTAGCATATAAGAGATGCCACCAATCTGGAAGGTCTTCTACACAAACCACTACGAGTACATGTCCTACTATGTGAATAGAGGTGTCGAGGTCAAACATAGTAGTCCATCGTCTGATTACCGGTCATTGATGTATACTGTTAATAGACGCAAGATCACCCACCGATAATGAAAATGGGAATCAAGGTACTAGAGTGCAAACTAACAAGTGTGAATAAATGTGTTGAGGTCGAACATTTGAGAGAATCCATCGATCAGGGGACATTGATGTATTCCCAAAAAACTGTCGATGGCGAGAGAAACTGCCACTAATGACTGCAAGTCTCAAGGCACTCAAAAATGACTCTAGATTCCTATCTTAGAATAAATGATCTGAAGTTGATGGGATGAAATCCGTTGGAAGGAGGGCATTAAGGCATCCCCAATCATCCAACATGAGGTACTCAGCAAATCTGGAAGGACTCGATCATAAGGTGCATAAACCAATAACTGTACCGAGAATGGCCGACATGCAAAGTCAAGATAACTGAGGAATGGCTGACTCAGGTTTCAACTTCCTTAGAACAAGAGAATAAAGGCGAATGGTGACTGAATGTAGGCAGCATAGGCTCGATATGCAAAACTAGGACATCTCTGCGACACACGAGGCATCGACAGAGGCTCCATAGGGACTAGAAGCTTAACCAGTCGATGGAGATAAACTCAGATAAATGAGTATAGCTCCTAAATTCAAACTATTAACCCAACCAACGGATGTGATATACAATGCTCTGTTCAAAGGCGACACGACTCAACTGCTGCCAAAGATAACATCTTTTATTGTCCGGCTTTTTGGTTATTTAATTTTTTTGGACTTTTTCAAATATTTGAAAAGCTTGAAAAAGAATAAAATTGCTTTAAAGTTACAGACTAAGAGGAGACGAGTGTCAAATGGGAAAACAAACTAGTTCCAAGTAGCAGAACATTCCTATGCTCAATGCAAGGATACATGTGTAGGATAGCGACACTCAGGGGAAAGTCCCCTCCCGGTAAAAATAGGGAATCAAGCTACAAAGGATATGCAAAATGGCTCTGCGTGGCTAGACATGAGACAAGCTCGGGCTATATGGCTGATACTCAAAGTCAGGGAAGCCAACATAAGGCTCAATGAGGCAGGTAAAGCTCATGATAATGCAATTACAACTTGACATAAGGGAGTCTAGGGGAAATAGGCCAGCAAAATATCAAGAGGAGTATGAGGCTCTTACGAAATGTCATGGCAATACTATATAATGGAATCCCACACCTTAAAGGACAAAACTATCGGCATGGGCACCAAATAAAAATAAGGATATAACTAGGGTACCCATGTAAGGTCAAGCTCTACCATTCAAATCATGCCACTTCTGAAACAGCAAGAAGGTTCCGTGACAAGATAGAATGGGTTCGTACCTACGGTTATGATGAAACGGTCATAAGGTCATGCAAAATGCAAACGGTGGTGAAACCTAACCTATATGCCATTTTAGACATGATACCTGAAATTGGCATGAACGGGTCAAAACAATGGTCGAAACGGTGCTCAAAACGGTCTCCTACATCATATATTAGTCAAAAACGGTCCAAAAGGATTAGAAACGGTCCAAAACTATTGAAAAAGGGGGTAAAAATTTTCAAAAATTTGAAATTTTTTTATAAATAGTAAAAAATTCAAAACATTATATAACATTTGAAATTTTTACCCAATTGAGCTCAGAACTTCAAACGCGAATTCCAGGAGATCCAGCCGACGGAATCCGAAACCATTTTTTCCAGGTAATTTCCCATGCCCTGCTCTTTCATTTTCGTGTAAAATTTTCAATTTTCCATGGTCTATTTTGATTTCTAGGCCATCCTAAAGTGTGCGCCTCAGCCCACGCAGAAATCGAGGATTTTTCCATGTATAGGGCTAGATATACGCAGAAAAAATCCCTCAAAGTCGCGTACATACGCAATTGTTTAGCAAACAGACGCGTATGCGGCCATGGTCAAGTTTTTTAAAGACTTCTAATGACCCAAACTTGATTTAAATGTGCAGGATGGTTCTAGAATGGAGAGAACGTTAGCACGGGGATGTAGAAGAAACAGTACGTGGTGATCTAATGGCACAGCAGGCTCTTCGTGCATGCGGGCTCTACAAGTTTTGGTGTCTTGGTGGCTTAAAGCCAAACCAAGACTGCTACAGATGCTAGTAGACTACTGGGATCCTGACTCAGATTCTTTCCAAATCGATGGGATGTCCCTCACCATAGAAGTGGAGGACATATACTTTATTACTAGACTTTCCCGACGGGGGAAAGTGGTGAATCTACGATCTCGCGGGCCTGATGGTGGCCTCAGCATAGATGAGTACATAGCCGTGTATTGTTATCTAGACACGGAGAATGTCGGGAGTCAGATCCCAACTAACTTCATACAAGTGCTAGGCCTAAAGGCCATACTACTAACACTGGGCAGGATAGCAGGGCTAGCCTCACTCCACTAGGCCTCACAGCCTCTGATGTTCTATGCGGTGGAGTGCAGGAGACCCACGGTGTACAATTGGAGCACTACACTACTAGGCAACATGAAACACCAGCTCAATGAGTGCAAGATGGGCAAAGTACGAAACTTTGGTTTTAGTAGCATACTGAGCACGTTTTTCTTTGAGCGTGTTCCGAGATTGAGCCCTAGAGTTGACATTCCTCTTCACGGAGTTCAAGATCCATCCCAACGACGTTGGGCAGATGCGATGCGCAGACTCGGTGGAGGTAGGGTGTCCAACCCCTGTCCAGTTGATTTCTTTCCATGGTGGCGATGGCAGATAGTTGCCATCGATGATTACCCCTATGCAGGGATAGATTTTCGGGGAGACCCCGACATGCCATTACCAGTAGGATCGGCATACGGTGACATTGGTAACGAATCCCAACCCTCTTTTTAATATTTTTGAGTTATTTAACTTTTTTTGTGTTTTTTGATGTATGGAATCAAAAAGACATGTTTTTGCGTGACAACACATAGTGACATCCTATCATATGTATGCAGATGTAGGACCACGGTGGCTTGAAGGCTTCCCTCATCATAGACGGAGGGGAAGAGGAGATGATATTACGGGTGTGGATGCGAAGCGGATGCTCCAAAGCATTCATACCAAATTCGTGTGGTTGACACACAGGGTACCCATGGCGCAGGTCGAGGACCTACCTAAGGCCATGCAGTGTCAGGTGGTGGGTGTGCCACAAGTGTTATAGCCTAAAATGACACATCTCTGCCTGTGACCACTTTCCCATGATTTCATCGCATGTCGGCACTTCATGAAAGTCAATGAAAAAACACCTATCTTGGAGGACCCATATCTTGAGTTCTGTAATTCCGTTTGACCTCATTTCTACACCGTTGGAAAGGTATTTCAGTTAGCTAAAACTTTCCAGAAGACACCAAAGTCTGAAAATGCCCAGAAATACCTTAAAAATTCGTTTTTTGTGTATGCGTGACTCTCCTTATGTGCAACCCGCGCATCACTCGCGACTCTTGTGTTTTGCAAGTCGCGCATGCATATATTCGCGGGTTTCCCTTGTGTAAACTCACGTATCATGCGCGAGTTTTCCTCCTTCAGAGTCGCGCATCTGTTTCTCAACATTAAAACATTAAAACACGCCTTTTTGAGTTAGTTTGGGTAGTTATGCAACTGACTCCTTCAGTTGTAACCACTTTGG
>LPNX010080708.1:183069-231961 GCA_001517045.1 Pseudotsuga menziesii
AAGCGATTCCTAGAGTTTAGGGATTAGGTTGGGGGTAGCTGGAGGAAGTTGAGATATTTTCTCAACTTCTCCCACAAGAAGTGGAATTAGTTGGATCTCACTCCAACTATTTATGTACGTGTTGTTTCTCTGTTTAGATGTGTGCAATACAAACTGTTCTTTGTGTGTGAATCTTGTGTAATCATGGCTGCTCTCATGAATTCTAATTGGGAAGGAGAGTACCAGTTCAAGAAGAATGATGTCTAGGATGTGATATCGAGACCTGAAGGGAAGTTCGTAGTATCTTCCATATGGATCTACAAGATCCAACATGCAATAGATGACAACATCGTGGGATACAAGGAAATATTTCGTAGCATGAGGCTTCTCACGGAAAGAAGGCATAGACTATGAAGAGACATTTGCAGCCACCGAAAGTTAAGACACGTGATAGACAGACTCATGTGTGCAAATTAAAGAAGGCCTTGTACAAGCTCAGAAGGAACCCATGGGATAGCACATACATGAGGAGCTTGAAGATCACCTAGAGTGATAAAGATCTTAACCGTTTCTACAAGGTTGAAGATGAAAGCCTATAGAGGATGACAAGCTCACAGATGGGTGTGAGAAGAACTTTTGAAAAGGTTCAAAATATAGGATTTTGGTATCCAGTGACCCTAGATGGATACATAGAATATTAGTAGCAAAAGAAGCTACTTGTCACTCTGGTACAAAATGTTTCAATGCATAGAGTATGAAAGGAAAAGGGAGAATGATGCTCTTCTTCAGAGGGAGTGACTGCAAAAGATCATGAGTTTCGACATGGTACAACAGGATGGATAGCTTACTGATGGTCCTAGGATTTACTGAGAGTAAAGCGGATTCCAACCTTTACTTCAAGGTTGAAGGCAGAAGACCAGTGATGCTCCTGTTATATGTCGATGACTTGTTCCTAATAGAAAAGAAAAACTAATTAGAGATGCAAGAAGGATACTTGCTGCTGAGTTCGAGATGAAGGAATTGGGTATGATGCACTACTTTCTAGGCATGGAGGTGTGGCAAAATTTAGATGGAATCTCCCTGGGACAAGGGAAGTATGTAGTAGAGATCCTGAAGAGGTTTGGGATGATGGAATGCAAGGCCATGACCACACCTATGGCATCGAACCTGAATCTATTGAGTGATGCTTCATCAAAGACGGTTGATGCCACAATGTATCATCATATGATTGGATTCTTGATGTACCTGATGAATACGAGACCATATATTTGCTTTGTTGTGAACACATTGAGCCAGTTCCTAACGGATCCGAGACATGTTTACCTGATTGTTGCAAAGCATATTCTGAGGTACCTGAAGGGTACAATTGACTATGGGCTCAAGTATGGAGCGAATCAAAAGATTAACCTGGAGGGTTATTTGGATTCGGATTGGGCAGACAATTCCATTGATAGCAAGAGAACTTCGGGGTGTTGCTTTAGCATGAGATCAGAGAGGAGCAGTGAAGCTCCAGTATGTGATCCAGATCGATATCTCTCGAAAGAGGGAGTTCTAGCATAGCTGATGAGACAGGTTGTCTGAGCATAAAATCCTGGTGAAGATCGTAGGTGGCTCAGATGTAAACGGTCCTGTAGGTTGTCCTTGGATGTAATCGGTCCTGGCAAAGCTCGCATGTTATCCTTGGATGTAATCATCCCTGATGTGATTCTATACTAGAAATGGCCAGAGTGAAGTTTAAGTACTTCAGATATAAGCTTGGTGTTCTCCAGATCGAGGTTACTTCCAAGGGGAAGTGATGAGTCCATGATCCCTTCTGACATGGATGCGGGATGTGTTCCCCACATGGTCATATGTAAGTGCATAGCCCTTCTTACATGGATGTGGGATGTGTTCCCCACATGGTCAGATGTAAGTGCAAAGCCCTTCTGACATGGATGCGAGATGTGTTCCCCACATTGTCAAATGTAAGTGCAGAGCCCTTCTGACATGGATGTTGGATGTGTTCCCCACATGGTCAGATGTAAGAGCAGAGCCCTTCTAACATGGATGCGATATGTGTTCCCCAAATGGTCAGATGTAAGTGTTTAGCCCTTCTGAAATGGATGCGGGATGTGTTCCCCACATGGTCAGATGTAAGTGCAGAGCCCTTCTGACATGGATGGTCAGATGTAAGTGCAGAGCCCTTCTGACATGGATGCGGAATGTGTTCCCCACATGGTCAGATGTAAGTACAAATCCCTTCTGACATGGTTGTGGGATGTGTTCCCCACATGGTTAGATATAAGTGTTGAAGAAGATGAAGACCTACATGGAGGTTAGGCCTACAACCAGCATGAAAAAGAGTTGGCTCTGTAGAACTTCCTATGACGAGAAGAATTGAGAGATAGCACCATTTGATCGAGATAGCGGGAGCAGTGATGATGATGATGATCCAATCATGATCCAGCTTTGATCATGATCGAGTGATCATCCAGATTTGTTGATGATCAAGTGATGATCCAGCTTTGATGATGATCCAGTGATGATCCATCTTTGATGATGATCTAGTGATGATCCAGCTTTGATGATGATGTAGTGATGACCCAGCTGTGATGATGATCCAGTGATGATCCAGCTTTAATGATGATCCAACCTTGATGAATGATCCAGTGAAGAAGACTTGTGTTGATGAATTGTGTCAAGAGAATTCATTCATAGTTAAGAGGGAGTGTTAATGTATTTGTAACTTCGAAATGTATTCACTTATATTGTACCTCGATTTTCCTATCGGGAGAATCATTTATATTTCATTATACCCCTATATTCCTATCGGGAGAGTCATTAATATAATAAATTCATGCAAAGTCAATGAGGTTAACCCTCCGTTGTAATTCAGGGAAATATACCCCACAATTGAGTTGAGTTTAACCCTCCTTGTTGATTAGGGGGGAAAAGTCCCCATGATTGAGGGGCAATAGGGTTATTAGACTCTCCTAGAGAAGTTGGCCCTAGTAAGTAATTGTCAAGTCAGAAACTAGTATAAATAGAGAGCGAGTCTCTCTATTTGAAACACACACTCACTCAACTAGGGCGCATGAGTGAGAGAGGAAGTGCTGGCACAAGTGAGAGAGACATCAGCTGTCGAAGATCATCTTTATGTTTCGGGTTTTACTGCTGCCATTGGTGCTCATTCTATCTCTGAGGAAGTTGCAGGGTTTTCTCCTTTATGGTTTCCCCGAGGAAAATATTTGTGTCTATTGTCTCTTGTGATTGATTGTTGTGCATGTTATTCTCTCAAATAAGATCCTAAGATAATACTGTCAATTGATAAAAATATAATATGTTGCACGGGGACAACATTGAAAATTTTAAAATTTGTGCTTACTTGGACTAGAATTTGGCATGGTTAGAGTAGACACACACATTGACGGTGTGGGAGGGTTTCCAGACTCAAACATGACTGACACTAACAATTTGAGCATAAAAAACCATATCTATACATTAATTAATGTGTTGCATGGGGCCAACGTTGAATTTTTTTTAATTTGTGCTTGCTAGGACTGAAATTTGGAATGGTTAGACTAGACGCATGCATTTACGGTGTGGAAGGGTTTCCAGACTTAAACATGATTGACACTCCATTTGACCATGTACTTGAACCCACATATAATAAGTGACATGTGAATGGGGCCAACGTTGAATTTTTTCCCATCTGTAATTGTATGGACTAAATTTTTACTTGGTTAGAGTAAACGTGTGTGAGGTCGGTATGCAAGGGTTTTGAGACTCAAACATGACTCACACAAACAAATATTTGACAATCAAACAATGCTGGATATGGTTCAGATGATACAGATGTGGATTTAGATGAAGAATACGATCAATGACATTGAAGTGTATGAGGTATGCAATTATTGTATATTCATTTATTAATAAAATTAAAGTCTACTTGTTATAATGGTAAGTAATTAATTGTTCTGAAGTTTTATTCCATTTTGTATGTCGACATATGTTGCAGGAGACATTGTTTCTTATTTACATTAAAAAACACATTCGTTTATTTTCTAGTACATAGATTTTTTTGGGTTATGGGGAATTAAGGGTGTCGTGAAGGGGGTGGGGGGGGTAGGTGAGCTTCCACCTTCACATGGTCGGTCCTATTTAGTAGAGAATTTTAAACTATTCTTGAAATAAAGAGAATCTCGGTAAGGTAATTCATAGTATGCTTATTTCACCTTCATTATTTTATATTGATATTTCACAACCCAAAAATAAGGTGCTGCAGCTGATCATGTACTTGACCCTGCATATAATAAGTGACATGTGAATGGGGCCAACGTTGAAATTGTTTAAATTTGTGCTTTTATGAAATGAAATTTGACTTGGTTAGAGTAGACGCATGCATTGACGATATGGGAGGGTTTCGAGACTCAAACATGACTCACACTATATCTATATCCTTCAAAGTTGGGAAGTGTGATAATACTCCATGTGATGGATTTATAGTAAAACTAATATGATGACAAGGTGACGTGAAATTATGCCACATGGTATCCAAGGGGAGACTCAATAGACTCAGGTGGTAGATAAAATTATTAATGCACAGGTTTTAATGAAAATGTGGTAATTATAAGAGGTGACCAAGTAGTAGGTGATATATCTATAAGTGGTGTAACTTCCTAATTGGAAATCCAAAGGGGTATAATATTGGTATCCCATATCCCATCCTTGAATTTATTTCAGAAAAAAGTTGCACATAATTCATCATAAAAAAAATACTTCATTTAAATGCAAAGTTACTTTAAATGATAGGGTCCCGTCATCTTACACTATACTTTACAAGGGAGAAACACCAAATATTTTTTCTCAAAACACAAAAACATCATTGTACACCATGATTGCTAAAGAAAAGAGCTTATATTGGGGAAAGCCACAAAAATGACAATTTGAATAACTGAAGAAAGTGATCGACAACACTATGGTGGATTAAGAAGATTATGACTTGGTGATTGTGTTTATATTTGAGCATGGATTTGTTTTCCCTTATGCTCTTGAATGCATATTGTTATATGCTTTGCATTAATTGAAATCATGGTTTAGGTTTTTAGTCTAGTTTTAATTTCATCTTTCTTTTAGTTGACCCTAAGAATGACAGTTTAATGTTTTTCACATTTATGTTGTTGGTTATTGCTTGTGGTTTATTGATTATAAGTGATTAAAATTGATTTAATGTTTTTTTCTATGATGTAGTGCATGATATTTCAAAGAAACACCATCATAAAATTGGTAGTGAAGTAATCTTATTGTCTTGCAAGCAAATATCTTGTTTATAGATGTCTCATTGTCAAGTTTTGAAGTGTGACAAGGTGACTTTAATAATGCTCTATATTAGTTCATGTGGTGTTCAAGGAAAACATGATTAAAGTAAACCTTGCAATTAAAGTAATTTCCCTCATATTCCAAAGGTTGCTTCCATACATAAAACCCATCGAACATACATTCACAAAGGATGGAAGTAACTTCTTAACGTCCATATCTATGCATAGTCATGCATATGACAAGTTGGTGTACTTTAAAGTGACCTTAAAGGCCATCGGAGATGAAGGTAAAAGGTTTCCAATTATGTGTCACGATAAATATTGCCATAATAATAAAGGTGTACTTAATGACCTTACACGTGTTAAAGAAATGTAACTGCAGAAGATATTTTATTTTGTACTATTATTGTTATTACCTCTTTCTGAGATGTTGCTCCTCCAATTAGTGATGTCATTTATGTAATTGGTCATGTAAAGTCTTGAGGTAAAACCTCTCTTGTAAGTCGAGTTAGTAGCACCCACAAAAGTATTATCAAAATGTATATTTGAGTCTCCCAAGGAATGTCGGCCCTAATTGGGAGGAGAAGTCAGCCTTTTGGGTTATTAGGATTCTCCACTGATCAGTATAAATAGGGGAGGCACCTCACTCATTTTGACACACACATAACTCAAGCAGTTGCGCTAGAGAGAGAAGAAACAGACCATCTAGAGGACAGGAAGCAGTCCAGTCTTGTTCTTTGGATCTTACACTATACTTGGGTGAAGTCTATAGAGAGGAATTTTTGTTGATTTTTCTTCCCCGCGAGGGTTTCCCAAGTTAAATATTTTTGTTCTCTTTTGTTCTATTGTGCTTGTTATTCTTTCAATGATCCTTTTTTCTATTTGAATAGAAAACTTAACATGGTATCAGAGCCAACTTGAAAGAAAACATTGTGCAACAAATCCTACAATCCAACAAGACAGGGTTCACTATTCTAGAGACCTCCCTCCATAGATGATCTAGAAAAGAAGGTACATTCAACTCGCCCTAGGAGGGCACATCTTTAAGTTGAAGCAGTTTTTCATTATGAGGATTTTCACTTTTTGACCTATCACTACTGACAGGAGAAACTAGGGAATCATATTTTTAAATGTTCCATCCTCATATTCTGAAAAATCAAGATATTGTCTAGCTCGGCTTAGGCCGCATATTTTCCTCCTCTCTGATATGCAAGTGATCACAGTTGGAAAATTAGGGTTTTCTAGTCAAACCCTAGGTCATCCTTAAGTTGGTTCCAGAAAAGGTCCTCAAACTAGTAAATATTATCTCTTATCTTTTATTTGAGGTTCTTATTCATTAAAATATGACAAATAATACCAAGTTAGATGAAAATATTTAGGGAGCAGAGAATTTCAGAGCATGGAAGTATAGAATTATGCTCATCCTTGAAGAGCATGACCTCGATGGATACATCAAAGAAGAGGTCAAGGAACCAGAGGGAGAAGAGGAAAAATCCAAACAAAAGAAGGATATGATCAAATTCAAGAGGATCGTAACTAACTCTATTAAGGATCACTTGATCTCCCAAGTGTCCTCAAAGAATGCTCCAAAGGAAGTGCTTGATGCACTAACCAATATGTTTGATGGGAAAAACATCAACAAGAGAATGACCTTGAGAAACCAACTCAAGGGTGTGAATATGCAAAAGGAAGAAACCATTCAGTCATACTTATCCAGAGTATCTCAAATCAAAGAAAAATTAGAAGCCATTGGTGACATGGTAGAAGAAGTTGAAGTTGTGATGATCACTCTAAATGGTCTTCTAAGAGAATGGGATTCCTTCATCAGAGGAATATGTGCAAGAAGAAAGCTAACCAAATTCAACAATCTATGAGAGGAATGTGTACAAGAAGAAGGAAGGTCATTAAATAGAGAAGAGAAGTTAAATGAAAATGAATACCAAGCTCTAACTGAGCATACAAATAATGGAAGAAATAAAAGGAAGAATCGAGGATCTCCAACAAGTATATCACTAGAACTCAAGAAAGGTAAGAAGTTTAAGAAGGATTACTCATCCTATGAATGTTATACATGTCATAAGTTACGACATATCTCCAGACATTGTCCACTTAACAAAAACAAGTTCAAAAAGAAGAACGAAAATTTCCATGCCCATGCAGCCAAAGAAAATGAATCAGATGAAGAGAGGACCAGAGAGAATTAAGACTCTAATGAAGAATATTTCTTGATATAAGCCCTCACAAGATCAATCTCTCATGGAAGTATTACTTGGCTCATAAATATTGGTGCTTCCAAACATATGACAAGTCACAAATATTCTCTCTCATGCCTCACTCAGAAAGATTATCCACACAAAGTACAACTTGGAGATGACTATCAATATCCTATCAAAGGAATGGGAGAAGCTTCCTACAAGTTGAAATATGGTAAGTCCATGAAAATGAAAGAAGTCTTATATGTTCCACGTCTAAATAAGAATCTTCTTTCTATATCAGCTATAGACAAGAAAGGCTTCAGAGTTGCCTTTGAAGATGGTGAAGTTATTATGTGGCTAAAAGGAAAAACTATAGATGATGCGGTTGTAATAGGTATTGAAGAAGGAGGGCTCTACAAACTAAAATTGCATACAGACTCAGCTTTCATAGCTTGCAATATCATCCCATGTGAACTATGGCACTTTCCCATGTAAACTACAAAGCACTACCAATTGTGATCAAGGTAGTAACAGTTCTACCAAAAATCTAGATCAACAATGAAGGGATATGCGAAGGATGTGCTCAAGGAAAAAACACCAAAATCCATTTCCAAGAAGTAATAGTAAATTAAAAGGGATCCTAGAGATTGTCCACTTAGATGTGTGCAGACCAACGTCAACTACTTCCTTAAGCGGGTGTGTCTATCATGTTTCTTTTATTGATGACTACTGACGTAATACTTGGATATATTTCTTGAAAAGGAAAGATGAAGTATTTGAAAAGTTCAAAGAGTTCAAAGCTCTTGTGGAGAATCTCTTTGAAAATAAGATTAAGATATTAAGATCAGATAACAGAGGATAATTCACTTCAAATGAATTCAAGGAATTTTGAAAAGAAGATGGGATTAAGAGGGAGCTTAGTACACCCTATAATCCTCAACAAAATGGAGTAGTAGAAAGGAAGAATAGATCTATCATGGAAGCAACCAAAGCCATTATTCATGATCAAGATCTACTCATTTACATATGGGATGAAGCAGTAAAGACCGCGGTCTATGTTCATAACAAATTATCCCACAGTGCACTTGGAAACAAAAATCCATAAGAAATGTTTACTGGTGAGAGGCCTAAAGCCAGTCACCAGAAGATATTTGGTTGTCATGTTTACCTACATGTTCCCAAAGAGAAAAGATCAAAGTTTGACCCCTCAAGAAAGAAGGGAATATTTGTTCGATATAGTGATCAGTCACAACCATACATAATCTATATTCTAGTTTTTTATAAAATTGAGGTCAGCAGAGATGTCACATTTGATGAAGATGCAACCTTTAACAAATCCAGAAAAACCCATGTGGATGAAGAAGAACAAGAAACTCCCATAGTAGTATAGATCATTAAAACACCAGTTAGACATGAAGAAGATCCTATACCAGAAGTTTAGGACATTACAGAACCACAAGAACCTATAAAGACACCTCATGAAACAATCTCAACAAGGAAAATTCCAGCTTGGGCTCATGATATAATTCAAGAAGCATAAAGATATGGTGCACCAGAAGGAAGCAAGAGACTAAGACTCCACTCCAACTGGGTAGCATTAATGTGTAACCTTGTTGACGAAGAACCTACATGCTTTGAATAAGCCTCAAAGAAGAAGGAATGGATGGATGCCATGATTGAATAATATCAATCTATCTTAAAGAATGATGTTTGGGAAGTGGTTCCAAGACCAAAGGATAAATCAGTGGTCTCTTCCAAATGGATTTTTAAGACAAAGCATTCAGCTGATGGTAGTATTGAAAAGTTCAAAGCAATATTTCTTGCATGAGGATTCTCTCAGAAAGAAGGGATTGATTATGAAGAAAATTTTGCACCAGTAGCTAGATATACCTCAATCATAACCATTCTTGCTTTGGCCTCTAAGATGAGATGGAAATTACATCAAATGGATGTAAAGACATCCTTTCTAAATGGTGTCATGGAATAAGAAGTGTATATTGAACAACCTCTATATTTTGAGACACATGACAAGAAAACACACGTGTGATGACTAAAGAAATCATTATAGGGATTAAGGAAAGAACCCAGAACATGGTACAGAATAATTAATGACTTCCTGATGAGCCTAGGATTTTCCAAAAGTAAAGCATATTCCAACCTTTACTAAAAGGTTAAAGTGACGGTATCATGATATTACTATTGTATGTAGATGATATATTTTTGACAGAAAAGGAGAAGCTCATCAGTGAATGTAAGAAGAATATTTCAACATAATTTGAAATGAAAGATATTAGCATTATGCATTACTTCTTAGTATGGTAGTTCCCAGATGAAATCTTCCTAAACCAAGGAAAATATGCAGTTGAGATCCTAAAGAGATTTGGGATATTGGATTGTAAGGAAATGAACACTCTGATGGTGACAAACCTGAAGCTCCTAAATGATGACTCTTCAGAAATAATAGAAATCACACTATATAGACATATTATCAAATCATTTATGTATTTAATAAATATGTTTTGTCATGAACAAATTAAGTCAGTATATGGTAGAACCCAGGCATATTCACCTAGTTGCAGCAAAACATGTGATGAGATACCTAAAGGGTACATTGGATTGTGACCTCACATATGCAACGGATAGTGAGTTTAGATAATTATGTGTCTACATTTATTCATATTGGTCAGGAAGTGCTTAAGACATAAAGAGCACTTCAGGATGTTGTTTCAGTTTTGGATTAGGTGTGATCTCATGGCTTAGTAGAAAGCAAATCGTCTTGTGCTCAGTACATCAGAGGTTTAATACATTGCAGCATGTTTAGCATGTAGTCAAGCAGTATGGCTTCAAAAATGATTGACAGGATTGTTTTTTAATGTCCCTTTTTTAAATTTTTGCCAAAATTCCCAATTTTCCAATTTTTTCACAATTTTGGCTCTTGACTAGTTTTAGTGTCTTCGTCTCCAAATCAGCCCAATTGCTCCCAAATTTTTAGATAAGGTGTATGAATGATATAATAACTTAGTTTTATTTTCAAGGATGTATTATGGCCCTCCAATCGCTTCTGCAAGTCTGTACTAAATTCTGAACAAGATAGAGGATTTTACTGGCAATTTTGGGCTCAAACCCCACCCCACACCCCCCCCCCCCCCCCCCCCCCCCCGGGTAAGTGGTAGAAATGGATTCCCAAATGTGCAAAAACCCACTCAAATTATTAAATTGAAGCAAGGGATGTGTATAAGTCATTATTAGAGACTCGTATTGTTATCAACCCAAATGGCACTTCTCCGTCTCAGTGCCGACATTCTTTATGTTGGTACACAAAAGGACAAACTAGGATTAAAGTTTGCCAAAGCACTATACATGGGCATGACTTGGGATGAATTTACCTCTTAAACCAGCTTGCTATATATTTTTATAAGTGTTTAGTTGCGTATGCGACTATCTTCATTGGAACTCACGTACTGTATGCGACTATCTGCATTGCAACCCACGTACACCAGCGTACGCTGGTTTCCTTCGAGCAACTCGCGTGTCATACATGGGTTGCCTATATCAATAGTCGCATACATCTTAGTTTGGCTTTAAAAAATATAAAATGTGATTATTTGAGATTAGTTGGGCCCTAATATTTAACTATCCCAACTATTTCAACCATGCCAACCTTCAAAACTACTCTATTTCCCAAAGTATAAATAGAGGCCTTGGGGTGGGAAATAATCAATCAAGATTGGAGAGAAAATTTATGCTGGTGGTATATCTTCAGAAGTATTGGAGCAATAGAACTCAGAGTCCTTTGGTTGCAGAGGAGTCTTTGTCTCGGAAGCTGGGTTGTACTCTTATCTCATTCACTGAGTGTTAATAAAGAGAATTCTTCTTCCAACTTTGTGTTGAGTCTATTTCATGTATTGTGGTTAATGAATGTATTTGATTATACATTTTCTATATTGTTTATCTAACCTCTAATATATACATGCATGAGATATTACTTGAAGGATTTTCTCTTTGTAGGTGAAAGAGGTGCATCCCTAGAATCTTTGGAGAGAAGAGGAGCGGGAGAAGATCAAGCTTGGATCAACCGTTGGCTATCGGGTAAGTCAAGACTTTCTTCCTATTCCCTTTCTGTTCTCTGGTAAAGCTGATTGACTTCAAGGTTAGTAGTAAGTTGGTAGCCCCGGACCCTAGGTTACAAGGGTGCTTAATCCTGAACAACAGAACTAGCAACTCCACTGGGGAGTCCATCCTGTTGTGGGTTAGTCCTATAGATACTTGCCCAGTCTTTGCTCTGATTCAGTGTGTGGTTGTCTATATTGGCTTTGATTTGTAGTAGTGTTTCTAGAGACCTCTATTATTTTTTATTTTTGAAAAAAAATTGTTGTGTACACAGGTCGTTGTGCTACACATTCACGTACAGTACGCGGGTTGCTCTATAAGACAGTCGCGTACATCTTTTAGCAGCAATTTTTTAGGTAGGGTTGCTTGTCCCTGTATTTTTTGGGATTTTGCTCTGCCTGAGAGTCTTCTATTGTTGGCATCTTGATGTAAGTCTGAAAGTCCTGTACACCATACTTTGTGCTTTTCAATAAGCCCTTGAGTTTTGTTGTTTGAGTCTTCTTTCACATAGCAATTTGAGGT
This sequence comes from Pseudotsuga menziesii, assembly GCA_001517045.1. Lineage (NCBI taxonomy): Eukaryota > Viridiplantae > Streptophyta > Pinopsida > Pinales > Pinaceae > Pseudotsuga > Pseudotsuga menziesii. The sequence continues at coordinate 195,173 of LPNX010080708.1, forward strand.
GGATTCTCCTATTTGGGTGATAGGTTCAATGCTGTGTATTTGAATCAGTGATAAATATTTTAGATACCTTGTACTAAGATTTTAGATACCTTGTACTATGTACTACTTTCGAGTAGTGTCATTTTGTCACTTGTCCTTCAGTGATTTCAGTGGATTTTATTCATTGATTCTTCCCAAGTTAGGTGTTTGCCAAGTCTCCTCCTTAAGTGGTTGAATTTGGTTCTTGCAAGTCCGCTATACTTCATATTGCTTGCTTTATGGTCTGATTATTCAAACATACTCAAGAAGTTTTGCATTTAGGTGCATGGTAATTTTTAAAGAATTTGAAAAGTGAAGGAAAACATTTGAAACATTTGCATTTTAATTGCATATTGTAGTTTTATTTTCAGTGTTTTCGAATAAAATTTCAAAAATTACAAAAATAAGTCTTAGTCTTCTCATACTTAGTTGTAATTTCATTAGTTCATATTTACAAAAAGAAAAGAAGCTTGTTTTGAGTAGTTGTAATTTGTTTTGGAATTCATTTTATGCACCTTTTTACTTTTCGTATTGAGTCTATAATATCATAGTCATTCACGCCACTTACCCTCTGACTAAGAACAACCCTTAAAATGAATGCTATAATTTAAAATTTATTAGTAAATTTTGTTTTATAGGGTCATACACCTACTAGCTTAGGCTAGATTTGTGGGATAGGAAGTGTAAACTCCCCACAAGTGTTTAAAATCAGACGTAGTTGGCCATTCGATAGGTAAATCCTTCTCTATGTTGGTAGTATCTGGGAATCTCCTCTCAAACGGGAGTTAAGAACGAGGGTGTGTGGAGGCTTGGGATGAGAGTGGGTTGAGGAGATAACCCTCTAATTCCTTGTTAAAACATAGACCAAGGTTTCTGTGCATCTGGATATTATGTCCTAGACAGAGTTTCAGGCTTTGCTACCCTACCCATGCATACGAATCATGCTTGCGACTATCCCCCCATACTATTGATATATTTAAGGTAGACTTTAGTCTCTTTGACATCTAGCATTTATACACAAGTAAACCAAAAGGCTATTTCTGGTTCACCTTGGACGGGCTTGGAAGGTAACCCTTGTTGAAAGTGTAGGAGGGTGGTGGGTGATTCCTCCACTTGTGCCTAAGAACCTCTTCAATGACACCAAGAAACTGTCTCTCAGCGTTCTTCAGGAAAGCATATCTTATACCCTTTGTGATTGTTGAGACTTTAGGAAATTTTGTAGTGATTTCTCTGTGGTTTGTCTGTGTTTAGCTGACCTTAGGGTGTGAAGAGTCAAATTTACAATCGTGGAGGACCAATCTGTCAGAAGGTCACAAAGGTTGCAAAACCTTCCTTTGCTTATCACATTGGAACCTCCACCTCCCCCTTAAAGGTGGATATTAGACACGGACGGTTCTTTCTAACCGATAGGAGTTAGTAAATTTTTGGGTGAACCAGAACTTAGGACAAACCAGTTTGATTTAACTATAGTTGAGATAGAAAAATTACAGGCCGACGAGTTTGCAAGGAACTTTAATTCACCTCTAACTTACTTAAATGATCCTTTGATCGTTCAGGTTCGTCCTTTCAATTCACCCTTGATTGGTGTCCCTCTGGGCAAACTAATGTATAATGCAGGAGAAAGTTCTTCTACTTCCACCTCAACCACTCCGGCTGAAGGAGTGCCACCTCCCCCGGTTGGTGCCCCTAGAACAAGTATACCTACTACACCTTTAACTCCAGCTAGTCGGGTGGTTCGACCATCGGCTCCCACCAATTTAGTAGGTACTTCTGGTGGAGTGGTCACTAGGATTCCTAGTGTACCTTCGGTTCCTACTTCCTTCACACACACTTCTCAGAGTGGTCCTATAGGATCCTCGTCATTTGTCCAGGGTTTTCCTTGGAATGGGGGGCACATTCCCCCATCCACTCCATATGTAGGTCCAACACCTGCATATGTAGGGGTGGAGTTCAGAAACCCTAATCCTTATTGTCAAGTTTTTCAAACTCCGGTTTGAACTCCATTCACGAGCTCTCCTTTCTCACTTTTTAGCGGAGGGATACCTGCTCCTGTGTTCCAAACCCCAGGTTCTACTGGGGCAGCTAGAACCTCATACACTACACCACACATAAACAATCCACTGGCTTGTGGGTGGAATCCTTTCCAAAGCGGCCCAACCACTTCGCAACCGGCCACAAGGGGAAACCCCACCTTCACATCTGAGAACATGGGGGCAAGCCACTCTAATCCCCAAGCTGCTACTTTTAATGCTCCGGTTAGACCCAAGCTCCCTTTACTGGCAACTTTAAACTTGCCAAACTTGTCGAAACTAATGAATGACCCAGTGAGACATAACTCCTCCTGGCCACCCGTTCCTACCAAGCTGCCCTCGGACATTCCAAAAATTTGAAGGCAAAGTTGGTGATGATCCAGGAGCTCATATCACCAATTTCCACTTATTGTGCTCTTCCAACTCATTAAACGATGATACAGTTCGGTTGAGATTGTTCCAAAGAACCCTAACTAGTACTGCAGCAAAATGGTACATTGAACTGCCTTCTGTCGCATTTGATAGTTTTGGGACTTGGCTAATGTATTCCTTAATCACTTCCAACTTCCTGTCCGACATGATTTCGGGACAGACTTGTTGTCTACCTTTCAGTAGGATAAGGCCACTCATATTTCAGATCACATCCAAGAGTGGAGAAGATGGAAGAGCCTTATTAAAGCCACTATCCCTCACGATTTTTTACTGGAATGGTTCCTTAAATCCCTATTTCCATATATATATATAAGGATGTATCTACTTCGGGAGTGACCAATGAGGAAGAGGCTATCCTCAGGGCCCAACAGCTAGATTTGATATATTCTTAGTCTGGGATTTTATATGAGATCATCCTTGATGCACCGAGGCCAACGCATAATGTAGAGAAACCTAAGCCTAGACCCCATGCCGATGGTGTGGTTGGTTTTGTGAAATCTCCCACTGTAGATTCTTTGGCTAAACATCTCCATGAGTTGTCTGTCAAACATTCTACGGAGGAGGTAACAAAGGTTTCCCCCTAACCCCAGAATGCAAATGTTTTTGCACAATCCTCTCAAAAGGGCAATCAGAAGCCCGGTGGGAAAAAGAAGAAAGGGAAAAAAGGTGAGGGAAACCAAAACAAGCAAAAACCCACAAACAATGTTGATGGGGGCAAAAAGGAAAAGAAGAAGGTGAAATTCCCATGTAATTTGTGCCATGAAGATCACCTGACCCATCAATGTCCCCTTATGGAACAAGCTCAGAAGCTACTAAAAGGCCAACAACCGATTGTCCTGAAGGATCCTTTTCCCCAAGGACAGAATTATGCTTCAGCTTCAAATGTAGCAGGGGGCACCCCAAATGCTCCTGACCCTAATTATATCAACATGGTTCGATCCCAGAATCTACTCCAGAATAGGAACAAGAACTATGAGACAAACGCTTTGGAGAAGGGTAAGTCGATAGGTGAAACTTCCAACCCTCTCACGATTGAAAAACCTGTCGAACCTATGCCTAAGATACCAAAAGGAGTCTTCAAGAAAACCTTGCACAATCCCAATGCTAGGGTTGCAGCAAACTAGTCTATAGTCGAAGATTTATCCCAGACCCCTTGTGCAATGTTGGCTTTAGAGGTGTTACAGAATTGTCCCACCCAGCAAGATGCACTCTTAGCATCCTTAGGCAACATGGATTCATCGAGCCTCATGGTGAAATTTAATTTGTACGATGTCAAAATTCACCTACCTTATCATGTAGACTTATTGATAGATGTCGTCCATGGTGGAAAACCCATTGGAAGGGCAGTTGTTGATGAGGGTGCTTCTACATGTGTCATGTCCCTATCTTGCTGGAAAGCTCTGGGATCTCTAGAGCTAGTCCCATCGAACACCCTGCTTACTGCTTTCGACGGGAGGTCATTTCGTCCACATGGTATCCTACCGGCTTTCAAAATAAAGTTGGCAAGGAAGGCAGTATCTGTTGAGGTAGAGGTGATTAATGCACCTTTGGATTATAACTTGATCTTGGGGAGAAGTTGGACTTATGCCATGTTCTCTATTGCATCAGTCGTACTTCAGGTTGTAGTGTTTCCACACAAAGGGAAGTTGGTTACTGTAGACCAACTTAGTTTTACTCGAAAGGGCCACATGGAAACTGACAATTCCATCGTGCCATTGGTTGATCAGGTTAAACCTGCTTCAGATAGCTTAGGGGCTGGAATGTATGCATCATTGATGGGCACATTCGATATTCCAGCTCCAATTAATTATCTAGGTTCTACGAGTGTAGGGAAGTCTATAGCAACGATTGTTGATAGAACAGATCCTTGGGTTCTTCCTTCCCACCATGAACCTGAAGTGCCCTTATTGGCAGCAGAAGTAGCTTATCAAGCTATCATTCATACCGATGTTGATCCCATTCCGATCCCTCTCACAGTCTCAAAGGAGCCGAAAGAATCCTATCTACTTGCTTGGGCAGAAAACTCTTTGCATTCTAGAGACTGCTTAGATATGGTTTGCCTTTTGATGAAGCCATTCTGGAAGCTATGTGCAAACAAGATAAGATCTGCGAAGATATTCACCATCGATCCTATTTTCTTCCAGAGTTAGGCAGAATTGAGAACCAGGAGTTCCATATCAGACTGGCAGGTGATGTTGATACACCTATTAATCCCTTACCAAGGGAAGTAATATTTGCTGAGGGAAATATGCAAACATTTCCGCTACCATCCCTATCAACATCTCTGCAAACCCAAATGTTGTGAAAAATGTACACATCGGTGCAAACTGCTCTCCGGAGGAGATTGTGATCTATACAGCCTTGTTTAAGGAATTCCGCGATGTATTTGACTGGTCATATGAGGAGATGCCAGGCATAGATCCATCAATAGTCGAGCATGAAATCCGAACTTACCCTGATGCTAGACCCGTTCGACAAAAGTTGAGACCTATCAATCCGCATAAAGCGGCAGCTATTAAGGCTGAAGTTGAAAAACTGCTGAAAACTGGTTTCATTTACCCGATAGCTTTGACAGAATGCATATCCAACACCGTTACTATCGACAAAAAGCAAGGGACTATATACATTTGTACTGACTTTCAGGATCTAAACAAAGCCTGTCCTAAGGATAACTACCCCACACCATTCATAGATCAAATCATTGATGTCTGTGCGGGGAGTGAAGTCTTTTTGTTTATGGATGGTTTCTCCAGGTATAATCAAATCCAAATCAAACCAAAAGACCAACATAAAATAGCTTTCATCTGTCCTTGGGGTACATTTACGTACAAGAAAATGCCCTTTGGATTGAAAAATGCAGGGGCTACCTTTCAGCGGGTAATGAATTTTCCTTTCATGACATTAAAGCCATTGTCAAACCCTACCTTGATGATCTCCCAGCACATTCTCATAAGAGGATTAATCACCCAGATCACTTGTGTTTGATTTTTGAATGATGCAGATACTACAAAATTTTCTTGAATCCCCACAAGTGTGTTTTCTGTGTCGAGTCAGGGAGACTGCTCGGATTCATTATTTCCAACAAAGGTATTCAGGTGGATCCTTTGAAAGTTGAGGCCATGGTAAATCTTCCTCCTCCTCGTTCTATCAGGCAGCTTCAAATCTTGCAAGGGAAGTCCAACTTCCTTCGATGTTTTATTGTAAATTATGCCGATATTACTAAAGGTTTCATGCACCTGTTGAAGCAGGACACCCCATTTGTATGGGATGAAATCGCACAACTTGCATTCAAGGCATTAAATAAAGTTTTGTTGTCGGCACCGTTATTGTGCCCGCCAAATTACTCTCATGATTTTATATTGTATCTGGCCGCATCTGAGTCGACCATAGGGGTAGTACTAGTCCAGGAGGATGATAAGCTCCAAGAGCATGTTGTCTACTATCTCAGTTGTGCTTTAGCTGGCCCTAAACTTAGGTATTCCCACGTCGAGAAGTTGACCTTGGCAGTTGTGTATGTTGTTCAGAGGTTGTGTCACTACATCTTATTGAGGACCATGATGGTAGTGGAAGATGTTAATCCCTTCTAATATGTTTTGTACCAATGGATAGTTGTAGGCAAATTCAATAAATGGATAGTCATTCCTCAGGAGTTTGACTTAGATTTCTAATCCAAGAAATCCTTAGTTTTTGCCGAGCTCATTACGGAATTTTTGGTGGAGGAAGATGTAGCCATTTAAGAAGACTCATTCCCAGATGAGCATATCTTTTTTATTTCCACCTATGACCCTTGGTACGGAGATATAATTGTCTATCTCCAGACTTTGAAGTACCCTGCAGCCTTGTCGCGGGAAGAACGGTGCAAACTACGTGTACATGCCAAAAACTACCTCATTATTGGAGATACTTTATATCGTAGGGGGGTAGATTCTATTTTGCATCAATGTCTTACCCACAAAGAAGTAGAGACTGTCCTAAATGATGCCCATAGTGGAGCATGTGGGGGTCATTTATATGGGTTAGCAATGGCCCAAAAGATATTAGGTGCCGGTTATTTCTGGCCCACGATATTTAAAGATTGTGTGGAAGTCATGAAGCGTTGTCATCCTTGTCATCTTTACACCAGAAAGATGCGATCGCATCCTGCTCCGTTATTTCCCGTCATCTCAGTGGGCCCCTTCACGAAGTGGGGGATAGATTACATGATGTGCAACCTAGTCTCGGCTAGGGGGGACAAGCATATCATTGTTGTTGTAGATTATTTCATGAAGTGGGCAGAGGCAATTCCCATCTATAAAGCTGACAGGGAAACTGCAGCCTTTTTTTCATTTTCAACCAAATTATCGCACGGTTCGGTATCCCTAAAGAGATTGTCACTAACCATGGTAGTCACTTTCAAAATAGTATGATGACTGAACTGACCACTATGCTAGGGTTTAGACAAGATCATTCATATTCTTTCTATCCTCAAGTGAACGGTCAAGTTGAGGCTGTAAATAAAACCTTGAAGACAATTCTCAAGCGCACTATTAATGTAGCCCATTCCAATTGGCACACCATGCTATATCCTGCACTTTAGGCTCATCGGACCAATGTGAAAACTACTACAAGGTTCCCTCCTTTCCAACTCATTCACGGAGTGGAAGCAGTAACCCCAGTTGAATGCGAAATCTCATCCTTAAATATTGTTATTCATGTGTTACCTGATACGACTGAGCTGGAAGAACGTTTGTTACACTTAGAACATCTAGATGAGTAGCGTAGAGATGCGCTGATAGCAAACGAGGCTCATAAAAATAGGGTAAAAAATCAATACAATAAATCGGTCAAACCTCGGATGTTTTCTGAAGGGGAGCTTGTCTTGCTCTGGGATCAAGACAAAGAACCCCTGGGGGCAGGAAAATTCAAGTCTATGTGGTTAGGACCTTATGTCATTTAAAAAAATTTGAAGAAAGGTGCATATGAATTAAAAAATTTCGAGGGGAATAAGCTGCCCGAGCTGAGAAATTCTCTACTTGAAAAAGTACTATGCTTAGGCTTAGCGCTTTTTCCTGTATTTTTATTGTATGTATTTTATGTACAATAGTTCGTCAATTTGTGTTCTTATACCATCTATTGGTTGTTATAGATGTCTTCTGAGTGGTTTGTAGGTTTCATAGATGGCGCTAGTCGCCACACTTGTAACCTCGCTTCAGCCGCATGGGTCATTTACTCACCCTCGGGACAGCTAGTTGCATCTAGAGGCGCTTTCCTAGGTCCTACTACCAATAATGTGGTCGAATACAGGGTTGTCATTAAGATTTTATGGGATGCTTTGTCACGTGGCATCACCCAACTGAAAGTCAAACTTGACCCTCAACTGGTCGTTTCCCAGCTCAATCGAGCTTATCAGGTGCAGAACCCTAGTTTACTACGTCAGTTTATGCAAGTTAGGTTATTGGAAATAAATTTTGAGTTTATTACATTCAATCATATTCCAAGAAATCAAAATTCATTAACTAATGCATATGTTAATTATATCTTGGACTGGAACTTAACACATTTTGCATAAAAGTATACAACAGATACATTACAAAACACATGTAAATAAAACTGCCAATATATATGTGTGTGTGTGTGCATATATTTCCATAGATAGGTCAAGTTTTCTGATCCTCATATCCAGTCATAGCTGTATAATATACAAAAAATGGATCGAAGTCCATAAAATGCTCCTAGGTCTAAGCTTGACCACCCTGGTCATCATGTCCACCTTGATCATCTGGACCACCCTAGTCCCCCTGATCATCCTGATCACCTTGCTCTCGGGCTTCTTCAACTTCCTCAGCTGCAGCAGCCTCAACAATGTTGATGTACACAAGTACTGCTCTGGCTACCCACCTCATAAGGCGTATCTAGACAGGTGGTATACCAACCACTAGCTCCTGCATAACGGCAAGGATATGCTCAATATGTAAAGTAGGTACTCTTTGGGTAAGCCTGGCCAGCTTTCCCTCAAGAACCCTAATTAAGCCATGATCTTCTCCCTCCACAGGACGCACATACATACGTGGATGCCCAGCAGAGCGGACTGGCCCAATATCTGCATTTTAACATTTTATAGGATTAAAAAATCTTTTACATATGTATATATCTATATGACTAAAATTCATAAAAAATTTAAAAACTTGAAAAACAAAAATACCTAACACTCCCCATGCTCCTCCAGGAGGGAGGACAAGGTCAGTGTCACCTTGAAAATCTATCCCAGCATATGGAAATTGTTCCAACGCTGGTATTTGTCGCCCCCACCATAAGTAGAAGTCATCGTCATATACACTCTGAACCGATCCACCACCTCCCTGGCGGAGGAAGATTTCCCCCCACCTACTCAGTCTAGGTTGATGGGGAGAACGAACTGGTAGTGGTACTACAAGACTCAAACCGGGCACCCTCTCAAAGAAAAAGGCCACCAATATGCTAGAATAACTAAATTTTTTCAATCGACCTCTTTTACAATCAGAGAGTTGTTTCCTCGTTATTGGGATCACTCCCGAACACCAGTCATATAGGGCTCCTTGTAGACATTCCACTGCAAGTCTCATTTGGTTTTGAGTTGCAAGGTGAAGTGATGATGACCCTGCAACCCTCACTATAGTACTTGCCAACACCTGTAATGGAAAGCTACGAATATGAACAATGGGGATGCAACTACCCCTCTTTTGAGTACCGGGCACATAGTATGCATCAATGTAGTTCTGCACACTTAGTAGGTCACCGCCCCTACTGGTACCTTCCAAGTTAACCGAAGCTCCTCGTGGTGACAAACCGGAGATGAAGTAGATATCTTCCAAGGTAATCTATAGAAACTCACCTTGTAGGTCAAACATACCAAGATCATGATCCCAATAGTTTATCATAAACTCTAATAGGCGGACATTGGATCGTATAGGTGAGGTACAGAAGAATTTTAGTAACCCACTTTGCTGCAAAGCATTTACCATGGGGGCATTCCATAGAGCTTCTTGGTCCATGTCTTCATGCTCCCTCTCCCTCCACTCAAGCACCATGTTTCAATCTGGTAACAAGCCATTGATCAAACATTAAATTCATAGAAAAAATTTGTTTTTTGGCCCTACATATATTTTTCCTACCTCGCGCAGTGTACACGACTGTCCTTTGGCCAAGTCACACAATGTATGCAACTATCCTTTGGACAAGTCGCGTATTGTACGCGAATTGCTTTCGGGCAACCCACGTACAAAACGCATGTATGCGACTGTGGATATACCATACCTGCATACACAACATATCTGTTTTGAGGACGGTGGAAAACATCAATTTTTAGCTAAAAATTGAAATTTGCTTGGATCAAATGAAAGAGCATGGAGTGTAGTTTTACCTGGCACTTGCGGTTTTGAGAATTGTCCACCAAGTTGTCCACAACAAGCAATTAAAGGTAGAGGTAAAACTTGGCTATTTTGGGTAAAAATTCAAATGGTGAGTTTTTTATTTCTATTTTGAACTATTTATAGAAATATTATTTCAAAAAATGGTTTTAACCTATAGTTCATATTTTTTATAAAAATCAAACTAGTACCATATCTTTTTCTTCAATGTAACAAGTCTAAGGTCACTTGAAGTTGTTTTTCGCTCATATAGGATAGGATTTTGGTCATTCATATGCATTTTGGCATTTATACCTAATCCGTCTTAACCCTAGAAATACTACTTTGATTACGGACTATGGTATTTTAACCATTAATACCTTGTCTATGCCATTGTTCTTCCATGGATAGGGCTTTTCTTACATGAGTACCCTAGATTAGATCACATTTATTCTCTTTTGGTACTCATGCTACATTTGTCATTGGTTCAGGGGAGTCTCCTTAGCTATTTTTCACGCCAAATTGAGCCTCATTTTGGTCTCTTTTTACAAGCTATCCATTTTTTTAAGACTCCTCGCCCTTATGGAGTTTCTTTAGGCCCAGGTCTAACTCCTCAAAATAGACTTGACTGCCGAGTAAACTTGTCCATTCAGGATCGTTAAGAATATGTGAATGGACATCCACATTGGTGGTAGGTTATCTCTTTCTCGGACCATGTGGAATAATATGAGAAAGGATCACTCTCTTTTCTGCGGAATTGAGAAGAGTATTCTCAAGTATAGGTTTATCACTTTTCCGGACCTGAGGGAATAAATTTACGGAACCTAAACATGAAAAAGATTTCAAGTGTACTTTATGTCTTTGTCATGCTCGTTAAACACCAAGAACAAAACATCGATTTTATTGTTGTAAGCCCCATTCCTCGTACTCAAATGAATCTTTCCAAGTGATCTTGCTTTCCTTCACACTCCTAAAACTCAAGCTATATGCTGCTCTTGAAGGAGCGTTGGGTAGGTGGTAATTTAACCTTTTTTGGACCTCCCTGACTAAGTACAAAAAAGGTTCACCTTTTCTTCTATAGAAGTTAAGAGAGTTCTTTTGTGGTATGTTTTATACTTTTCCGGCCTCAGGAGACTAAATTGGACGAAAAAGGACACTCCTGGAGTCTTCTTCGGAGTTTTCAGACTCTCTAAATATGAAAACACCAAGTGAGAATGTACTATTTTGGGCTCATAAAATCCACGAATCAGTGACACTATCAAGCATTACTCCCTCTTCTCTTCAAGCTTGTCAAAAATGAAGAGAGACTTGAGTTGGCTTTTCTGGACTCGTTAAAATTTAACAGGAAATATAAGGAAGAAGTTTTCTTTTGATTCTCATTCAGTGGCATCATGTCTTCCTTGAACATAGCACTCTTTGTACTTTCTGATACTCATGTCTCAGTGTTCACTTTCAGTTCAGCTATCATTTTGAGTTTCTTACTCCTCCTCTTGTCCGTTATACCTGGGGAATCTGATCATGTCTCCTACATGTCAAATAAGTCTAGTTGTATTATCTACAAAGTTAAAGGTTACCTTGGGTCATCTCTATGTTGTGCTCATTGTTCAAGGATTTATCCCTACATCTGATCTATATCCTCATCCCATCATTGTCCTATTTGATATTACTTGTGTATCCCTTCCTTTATCCAGTTCCTAGTCACTCTTGTGATCTGTTGGAGGATCTATTTCCTTCCTCATCACAGTATGGTTTCTCATCAGCACTTCCTGATGACTAAGACCTAGAGTTTTTGACGATAGTACCTTAGGATTCACTTTCATTATTGGTGAATTCCTTTTCTTCAGATGTCAATTATCACCTATTGGTTGACAATCTATTGAATCCTATCCATGTTTGAATTCAACACATCTATTCACATGGCCTGTATTGTACTGGTTCTTTTGGATTTGTTACGAAGACCTTAGGTTCATATATATGGCCTAAGTCGCGCAAGATTATGTTGTGTTCACTTACACAATTTCCAGATCTTTGAAGACTCATCATTATTGTACATTGTGGCTTCGATCCACCTTTGTAATATACTTGGTCTTGAATCCGTATCATATGATGTACTCAAATATTGTAAAGGAGCTAGTGTTCCAGTATATTGAACATGGCATCCTCAGATATGACTTTGTATATGACATTACTATGTATTTGTTTCAGGTACTTACTCTACTCCATTGGACCTCTGAGTTCTCCAAGATAATGATTATAATGTATTTCGGCCATCGCTTCCCTCTGACCTCACACATTAGGGGGCATCTATTATCAATCCAAATAGCACTTATTCGTTCGAGTGCTGACATTCTTTATGTTGGTACACAAAAGGACAAACTAGGATTGAAGTTTTCCAAAGCACTATAGATGGGCATGACTTGGGATGCATTTACCTCTTAAACTAGCTTGCTATATATTTTTCTAAGTGTTGAGTTGCGTACACGACTATCTTCATTGCAACTCATGTACTGTATGGGACTATCTGCATTGCAACCCGCATACACCAGCGTACACAGGTTTCCTTCGAGCAACTCGCATGTCATACACGGGTTTCCTATATCAATAGTCGCATACATCTTAGTTTAGATTTAAAATATATAAAATGCGATTATTTGAGATTAGTTGGGCCCTAATATTTAACTATCCCAAGTGTTTCAACCACCCCGGCCTTTGAAACTACTCTATTTCCCAAAGTATAAATAGAGGCCTTGGGGTGGTAAATAATCAATCAAGATTGGAGAGCAAAGTTATGCCGGTGTTATATCTTCAAAAGTATTAGAGCAGTAGAACTCAGAGTCCTTTGGTTGCAGAGGATTCCTTATCTCAGAAGCTGGGTTGTACTCTTATCTCATTCACGGATTCTTAATACAGAGAATTCTTCTTCCAACTTTGTGTTGAGTCTATTTCATGTATTGTGGTTAATGAATGTATTTGATTATACATTTGATATATTGTTTATCTAACCTCTAATATATACATGCATCAGATATTACTTGAAGGATTTTCTCTTTGCAGGTGAAAGAGGTGCATCCCTAGAAGCTTTGGAGAGAAGAGGAGCAGGAGAAGATCAAGCTTGGATCAACCATCGGTTATCGGGTAAGTCAAGACTTTCTTCCTATTCCCTTTCCGTTCTCTAGTAAAGCTGATTGTCTGCAAAGTTAGTAGTAAGTTGGTAACCCTAGACCCTAGGTTACAAGGGTGCTTAATCCAAAACAACACATATGCATAACCAATCGACCTCCCATGGCTTTTATCACTTCTTTCAATCATATATAAAAACCTAGTTTTGGACCCTTGGGGAAATGAGGTGTAGTTTGCTCTAATTGCTATGAAATTCGACCCAATGGCCACAAATTCTTAGTTACTGAACATGAAACCCATAATATACTTTAATTATAGTCCATTAATTCATAAATCATCAATAGGTTATACATCCATTCAAATCCATCAAGATTACAAGAGTTTACAACAAGGTAGTGGGGAAATGGCATTGTTTCTTCATTATTGAGCAATAATACATGAGATTTATTGGCATTTATAACTAAGATATTTATGAAATTAAACAGAATATAATTTACATAAGAATACGAAATACTAGAGCAACAGAAGCTCCCTCAAAGAGATGAATAGCTCACCAAGTGCGCCTCACTCCATAGAGCTGAAATATGGTGAGAAAACTTGAGATGAAAGGAAGAACAAGATGAACTTGATATGTCCATGAGCTGTTGTATCTTGCACCTATAACTTATGACTCCATTGAATCTCCTTGAAATACCTGAGTGGCCTCTCCAAACACCAACTAGGATGGGAACCTTTCACCCTCAAAATTGGCTAAGGCATGAACTAGTCATCCACCAGCTCTCTCTCTCTTCACAATAACAATTTTCACAAATGAACAAAAGGGCCTTCTCATGGCTGATCCCTAAATTTTATAAACATTATTGATCTCCTAAGGTTATAAATCCATCCATAAACCAAATACAAGTTGAATTAGTGTGGCTGCTCATGCTATGCCATGTGGCCTCTCTCTTCACCTTCCCTCTTCTCCCAAATTCGAGTAGGAGCCTCTTGGCCTTCTCAAACTCCCATGAGAGCCCTCTAAGATGCTCTATTCAGGAATGACATGTCAGATATGTTAGATTTCAGCCTTCAGATCTGACTTGTGTCATAACTGTCATAGAATCTCCATCATTGGTGTCATATATGTCATAAATGTAAGGGGAATATAGCCAAGTGTCCATGAAACTCCCATTTGGCTCTTCCTCTCCCCATGTAAGTTACAATTCATCCCAAATTCGACCTATGAAGTATATGCACAAGTATATTAACCTTATAATCCATCCAAAAACATTAGGCCTCCCATAGATTCGAGATTGCAAGAGGAGGATAACATTTAACATAGGAATTCTAGCTTGAGTGGGCCCCATAGTCTCCATGTGTCTTCATTCTCCATAGCCATTTCATTTTTCATTTGCATTCATTTAATTAAATCCATTAAATAAATATTTATTCCTTCTAATTTCTAAACACCATTTATTAGCTCCCTTATTAACTTCCCAATGTTTCCACCCAACCTAGGGAACTAGTAGGATTAATGAAATTTGTCTACTATGCAATTATTTGAATGGGGACATTACATGCTTGATACTGAAATGGATGCAATTGATATATATTGTGACAACCAGAGTTGTATTAAACTAACATAGAACCCAATGTTCCAGAATAAGTCAAAGTACATAGAGATAAAGTATCAATACATACAGGATATCGTGCAGAGAAGAGCCATAAAGCTCCAGTATGTTCCTAGAGGAACAAGTTGCAAATATGTTAACTAAGCCTCTGTCTCATGTGAAGTTTGAATATTTTAGAGACAAGCTTGGTGTAGTTCAAAAGGACTTCCTTGGTAAGAGGGAGTGATGATAAGAGAATGATATGGTAAGGGTATGCAAGTACATATTTTTCCTTGACGAAGTTGTGGATGAACAAGAAGAGAATGATGAGCCCCAGTGATCGGATCATTGTATAGAGAGCCTAATCATATCTTCATGGCTAGATCCCAATATGGTTGGTGACATCACTGAGGGTTGATCCCAGTATGATTGGTCATATCACTAAGGGTAGATCCAAACATGGTTGGTGGCATCCCCACAAGGAATATCCCAAGAAGGTTGGTTGTATCTTCAAATAGGAAGATCCCAACAAGATGTGGTCTTGCATTCATTTGCGGACGTTGTGGATTGGAATTCATGTGGATATGTTGTGGTTTGAAATTTATTTGCAGACGTTGTGGTCTAGCATTCATTTGCATACGTTGTGGTCTGGCATTCATTTACGGACGTTGTGGTTTGGCATTCATTTGTAGACATTGTGGTATGACATTCATTTGAGGACGTTGTGGTCTGGAATTCATTTGCATACGTTGTGGTTTGACATTAATTTGCAGACTTTTTGGTCCAACATTCATTTGTGAACATTTTGGTCTGGAATTCATTTACAGACGTTGTGGTCCAACATTCATTTGCGGACATTGTGGTCTGGCACTCATTTACATATGTTGTGGTCTGGCATTCATTTACATATGTTGTGGTATGGCATTCATTTGCAGATGTTGTGGTCCTGCATTCATTTACAGACGATCCAACATCTTTTGATGTTGTGGGTGATTTCACATTAATTTGTGATGTTGTGTTTATTGTAGGTGATGTGATGAGATGTGATGCTCGTAATGTAATGCTCGAGATGTGATGCTCGTAATGTAATGCTCGAGATGTGATGTTCGTGATGATGTGACGAGATATGATGCTCGTGATGATGTGACGAGATGTGATGCTCGTGATGATGAGACGAGATGTGATGCTCGTGATGATGCAATGAGATGTGATGTTTGTGGCGATGCGACAAGATGTGATGCAATGCTTATGATGATGCGACGATATGTGATGCAATGCTTATGATGATGCGACGAGATGTGATGCCTGTTATGATGTGTCGAGATACGACACTCATACGAATGTATTCGTGACATGATGATTGAGATGTGATGCTCCATGAGGGCGATATTCCATAGATAATGATAATTTTGATATAGTTGTGAAAACTTCCTATGATGTATAGACTTACCAGTCAGTTGTACAGATGTATTGTTGCGTTGTAGAATACCTTCCTTGTTAAGAGGGAGTGTTAAAGAAATGTAACTGTGGAAGATATTCTATTTTGTATCATTATTGTTATTACCTCTTTCATAGACGTTGTTCCTCTGGCTAGGGATGTCATTGATGTAATTGGTCATGTAAAGTCTTGACGTAAAACCTATGTTGTAAGCCGGGTCAGTGGTACCCACAAAAGTATTATTAAAATGTATTTTTGAGTTCCTAAGGAAATTCGGCCCTGATTGGGAGGAGAAGTCAGCCTTGTTGGGTTATTAGGATTCTCCACTGATCAATATAAAAAGGGGAGTCACCTCACTCATTTGGAAACACATGGAACTCAAGCAGTTGTGCTAGAGAGAGAAGAAATAGTCCAGCTGGAGGAGAGGAAGCAGTCTAGTCTTGTTCTTTGGATCTTACACTGTACTTGGGTGAAGTCTATATAGAGGAATTTTTGCTGAGTTTTGTTCCTCGCGAGGGTTTCCCATGGTAAATATTTGTGTCTTCTTATGTTATGTTGTGCTTGTTATTCTTTCAGCGATCCTTTGTTTTATTTGATTAGAAAACTTAACCCATACTAGTGCACATGAAGGGATATTTTCAAATGATTAGACATCTAGTTCTCACAATTTCGATGAATAATTCATGGGCCTCCTATAACCCCTTGGGATAAGTCTAACTATGACAATATTCAACACTATTTCTCTATTCATATTCATCATTTCCAATCACTAACTATCGTTGAATGCAATGTGTGTGTGTGTGTGTGTGTGTGTGTAGAGAGAGAGAGAGAGACTTAAGTAGGTTTTCAGCATGTCATTTTATTGATTTAGGATTTGATTTAATAATAACTATTGTTGTTTGAAAGGAACTATTTCTTTGGGTGTCAATAGTATCTTTTGAACCTCTTTATCCTACAGAAAATAAATGCTCCAAGTAATTTGAAATGATTAGGTGTCCACCTTTGGTTTTAAAGATGTCATTGTAAGGCATGTTTAGGATACTTGGAATATGAAATGTAGTAATGAATTGGGGGTTATGTTCCTTTGGGAAAGAAAAAGAGAGAAATTAACAAAAGGAAAGAACTATTTTTTGATATAGCAATGAATATGGATTACATGATTCTATGACACATAAAACTAAGTGTGACACTACCATGTTGAAGATATGTGCATAATTAGCCTTAAGTGTGAAAATGAATTCACAACAAGTGTGCCTTGGTATACAAAATGGACTTTATTGGATATTAGGCCATGAATAAAATAGTCATTTGTGTCTCATAGTTTATTCATGGCATAATAGCCAATAAAGGCCATTTTGTATACCAAGGCACACTTGTAGCGCATGTATTTTCACACTAAAGGCTAATTATGCACATATATTCAACATGGTAGTGCCACACTTAGTTTTATGTGTGATAGAACCATGCAATCCATATTCATCGATGCCATCATAACCTCCCACTATCGTTGATGGAATGTGTTCAATTTATTTTCCATAAGTAGCCTTTTCCTTAGCTTAGGTACATGACTGTGGCTTTCCCACTAGGGGATTATGATTTAGGTTGATCTCCTGATATGTTCATGTGTTTCCCCCTCCCCTTTCCTATTTATGGTCCTTGATCTATGGATTTTCCTTGGATCTACGACTTTCTCATCAAAACTTGTGTACTTGAGAACAATTTCAGGGTTAATGACCCACATATTTGCTAGAAATGTGTGAATATGATAAATAAGGCATGGATAGGTCCATGCACATGGAATAATTAGTCCATTATTAATATAATGTTAACCTACAACTCTAAGTTCCTTCCTTTTTAGTTGACAATGCTCTCTCTTAGTTCATGTGAGCCAATAATTATCCCTCCTTAATTGATGATTGAGTTTCAAGAGAGTATTGTGGGAGGGTTTGAAATGTAGCTTACCAACCATGATGATGATGCTTATGATGACAACAATGCCAACCATTATGATGATGCTTATGATGACAATGACACCAACCATGATGATGATGCTTATGATGACAATGACACCAACCATGATGATGATGCTTATGATGACGATGATGTTCTTGATGTTGATGACAATGACGAGGATGACGATGATGTTGTTGTTTATGATGATTGTGATGATAAATAGTGATGACAATGATTATGATCAGGATGGTGATGATGATTATGATGATGATATCGATCATGACGACAACGATGATGACGATAATGAAGATGGTGATGGTGATCATCTGTATGATGATGATGATAGTCGTGATGACAACGACAATGACCATGATGATGATGATGGTCGTGATGACAACGACAATGACCATGATGATGCTTATGATGATGATGATAGTCGTGATGACAACGACAATGACCATGATGTTGTTGTTTATGATGATTGTGATGATGAATAGTGATGACATCAATGATGACGACGATGATGACAACGATGACGATGGTGTTGTGTATGATGATTGTGATGATGAATAGTGATAACATCAATGATGATGACGACGATGACAATGATGACGATGGTGTTGTGCATGATGATAATGATGATGATGATTCCTAAGAATGACGACATTAATGATGATGCTTTTGATGACGATGAAAACAATGATGATCATGATGGTGGTGATGGTGATGATCATCATCATCATCGAAGTCGATGTCACTAATGTCATCATCACTGACATCCTCATTAAATTTTTAATTTAATTTTTTTTTATTAAAATTTATTTTCCAATGTGTATGTATTAAAAATTACATAAATATATAAATGTATATTGTATAATATTTAAAATTATATATAATATATATATATACATATATACATAAAAATAAATAAAAAATAACAAACAAACAATATTAAAGCTCACCTTTGAACCTCCCGTGCCAAATCAATGAGTTTAGTGAGTCATGAGCGGTGAGCAGAGAAGAGTCGTGAGCATAGATATGAGCCTTGAGCCATGAGAAGACCAGAGTTGTGAGCCATGAGCATAGCAAAGTAGAGTTGGATTGCGGTTGAGGAAAGGGAGGCAAAGAAGAGTCACTCTGAGAGGGTCCAATGCCTCCCAAATCTGTGAGTACCTTTCCCTAAGTCTCTATTGTGTCGTTTTCATGAATATGAAAAATAGACTCCATTTATTTTCTCCAAATTGAAATCATATCTCCAAATGTGAAATCCTTTTTTTTGTCTCATCTTTTATTGTATACTTGGAATCAATTCAATCTGGTTTTTAAAATGAATAGTATTCACCACCTTTTAACCTTTAAAATTACTAGTATTTGCCATATTTTAACCTCTAAAACAAATTGTTTATATTTAATGAACTCGTTGTTGGGTTTGTGAAATTTGTATTCAGGCTTTTGACCTTGACTTTTTTATTTCCTATTTCCTTCGGGTTAGTTTCATTTAATTTTGTAAATCGCTTGGGATTGGGTTTCACCATTCACATATTTTTCTTGGCAATATCGAAATAATTTGAAGAATATTTTATCCATAGACCCAAATCGCTAATGCTTATTTGGGATTGAAATATATGAGATTAATATCCTTTGTTAAACATTCAACTCTCTCAAAGAAAAAAATTAATAGGGTTTAAGGACAAATTTCACCTTGTTATTGACACCATTTTTGTTTCTAGTATTAAAGACTATTATTTTGATATGGATTTAGACTCCATTTTCCCATTGAAAGGCATTGACCTTTACAAATTTATTTTCCCCTTAGGATATAAATTCTTCTTTGCATGAAATGTTATTATCTTGCTAGTGGTTACCTTATCATTTATAGCAAAACTTGTGCATCTAGGGTGATTTTAAACAATCAAATCTTTTGCCCTAGTATCCCTTATGCTAGATCTTGAACCTTGACTTGACAACCTTTCTTGATATAGGATTTGTTTATGGATCTAGGCCATTCTTAGTAGGAGGTTCAAACAACATCACATCACATCAAATACACCAATAACTCATTCTAAAACCATAGAAAAAATGGGTGCATATGCTTGGAACTCCTCCATAACATAACATCAATGCTACCAAGGTGTAAGCATATGAAAAATAGGCCCATAAGTTAAGGCCCTCAATGTATATATAATGTATTACACCAACAATATCTATACATGCCTCAACCTTGATCATGTCGTAACGATCACAATGATGATAGAAGAACCATGTAAAGTGTTATCTCCTCAAGAACAAATGGTACACCAAATACACCCAAATAGTACAATGCACTATAGTTGAAATACTACTAAGATCAAGGGAAACCACAAGTACATGCAACCAACTTATTTCCTCTAGACATTACACATTCGTCATTGAGGAAGTAGTTCGATGTACCATAAGAACAATGTAGGGAAAGGGTGTGCATCCATAAAATTGGCTAGCCTTTGTCAAACCATCCATCATTAATATCCTAAAAATACCTATCATCATGATGAGAATCATGGGTAAGACCTCATGCAATATAAAGGGTAACAAGGTATACAAGACTTCAAAGAGTTAGTATTGCAAAAAAGGGATTGATTCTACCCTTTCCAAACACAAGTGATTGTTAAACTAAGCACATGCCCATGTGTTATCTCCCAAAATAATTTATTTCGATAGTATGAAGAATCTAATTAACGCAATGAGGGATATGAATATCACTGACAATTTGAAAGCCTCTGTTTTTTATGAAAATTTCACAAGTTGTAGCTTTCGGTGGCTTGGACGAGGATCAAAACATCTCATTAGCCACTGATAGACATACGGACTACGACTTCTGCAATCAGATGAAAACTTCGACGATCAGAGGTTCTAAGGACTACGTATCAGTGAGGCAAAGCTGAAAGGTTCCGCAATGTCGATGATATAAAGCACTAAATGTCGCCGAAGTCATGTATCAGAAATCGAAACCACTGCTTAATAAAGCATGGGAACTTGAAAACACTAACCGTCGGCAAGATAGTTCACTAAGGAGCCGCAATAGTGGGAGACGGACTGACTACGGGTTCTGCCACAATAGAAATCATCGACAATCAGAAGAACTAAGGACTACAGATCGTCAAGTTTATAACTAAGCATCTCTGCAGTGTCGGTAAGGCAACGGACAAGGCCTATGATAAATGACAAAAATCATTGCGATAGCGATAAAATTAGTTCATTTCACCTCCGAAACAGCGGCGGCATAGGGAACTAAAGCTCCGATTCAAACTTCTACTGACCTCTAATAGCGATAAAGCAAAATCGCCGACAGTTAAAAATATAAAGTTTTGAAAAAATAAAACAAAAGAGACAACGCGCATTGGCGAATAACAAGACTATCCATCAGCAGCATAGAGGACTAATGTCCCGATTCCTTTGTCAAGCGACTTTTGACAGCGATAAAATTAGTTCGTTTCACCTCCGAAATAGTGGCAGCGTTTCGGTCTAAGGCGTCGATGGGATAGTGGCTAGAGCTTCTGATTTCGATCACGAAGATAGTGGTTTAAAGTTTTGACATTGCGGCGGCGTTTTGGTCTAAGGCGTCGATGGGATAGTGGCTAGAGCTTTCGATTTCCGATTATGAAGCTAGTGGTTTAAAGCTCTGATATTGTGGCAGCATTGAGGCTTGGGGCACCGATAGGTTATAGGAAATAGCTTCCGATCGCCGATGTAGAAACCATGGTAGCATTCAACCTTAAGGTTTCGATGCATTAGTTATTACAGCTTCTGATCGCCGATAAGCTAGTGATGGAAAGCATTGATACATTTAGATATAAAGCATCGATGGGCTAGAGGACAAAACTTTCGATCACCAATGCATAAACCATCGCGAAGTTAGTCATTTGAGGCGCCGACACTACGGCAGCATTGAGGCTTGGGGCCCCGACGGGTTAGAGGAAACAGCTTCCGATCACCGATGTAGAAATTGACGTGATGCTAGTAATTGGAGACGCCGACACTGCGGAAACATTTAGGCCTGGGGCGCCAACAAGTTAGAGGCTATAACATCTGATCACCAATCGCGGTGGCAGGGTAGGAAATTTCAGCGGATTAAACAAGAAAGGTCACGTCAGTTAACCGCCGAAACACTGGCTTTTGGCGCCAAAATTACACTGAACCAGCAGTGGTGATTATCAGCAACTACTACAGTTATTTAGTATTCAGTCAGTGAACTAGATCTTCATCATAAGTTAGAAAAATAGTTAGGTAGGGTTTGAAACCCTTATATGAAAAAACTATCACTTTCAAGTATTTTTGGTGTAAACAGATCGAATTTTTAGGATCTGTATTTTTTGTAGAAGGTTATAAAGCCTGAGATCAATTTTATAACAAAGGTTCAACTTTGGGGATTTATGAGTCGATAATGTTTTCAAGCTTCTCATTTTACTTATTCATGATATAAGCTCTTTTGTTGTGATCTGTTGAGCCATCATCTCTTTCTTTACTGTATTTATGCCTGAATGTGTATTTAGGTCATTTTTATATTGATTAAAAAGCTAATAGTTGTCATCCTATTGGTTTATTAGTGCTATTTGATTTATAAATACCATCCTCATCAAGATTTAGCCATTTATATGCATGTGTTTGTATGTAAGTCTGCCAGCCTGGTGAGTTCTCCATCCCTACACCTTATTGTCGAACTTCTGAGCAATTGCAACTAAAAGCCTTGTAAACGGGTGAGTTTTATGCATACCTTGAGAGTGGAAAGGTTATATAGGTCAACTAACTTGATCCATATCAGAAAACCCTAAAAACATTGTAAGTTACCAGGCATCCTCGAGCTACAACCTAGACGAGTTTCCTGGAGTGATAACAAACTGGCGTCGTTGTCGGGGAAAGGAGATTGAAGCTTAGCTTCCCTGGGAGACGACATAGATCCATGCTTTGATGATAGACAAATATTGGACATTATTATGGTTGTAATCATCTATATGGTGACTCCATTGATATAAGGTGGCTTCAAGAATACCAAGTGCCAGAGCAAACCCAAAGGGGCCACCAGCAACACCTGTTTCAAATCTAGAAGAAATTTTGAGGAAAGCTAAGGCTTTACTAAGACATACCAGCAGTGCTGCACAAAAAGCTACATCAAGTATTTCAAGAAATCTTTCTGCTATTATTTCTTCTACTGAAACTCTTAATTCCCAGGAATTTTTAGATACATCAGAAAAATCTAGGGGTTGGGCATCTTCAAGCACTTTTGCTTGTGAAGATCCAATCCCTGGTGACTCCACTGGGATAAATATACCACTGCCTTCTCAGCAAGTATCTTCATTAGTGTTTCCTTCCATAACCTTATCCATACCCATTTCCAATATGGTTGCCCCTCAATTGACCAAGATGGAAAGGATCCTGGTAGCTAGATATGCACCCCTAATTTTTCCAAATCCCCTCGCAACCATGCCTACTGGGAATTATCTCAAGTATGTGCCTAAGTTTACAGGGGAAGGGGATTTCACTACTGAAGAACATCTAGAGGCTTTTTACAGCTATGCTGAAAATATTAACATAGAACAGGAAGATGTATGGACTAGGGTTTTTGTGCAAAGCCTAGATGGCTAGGCTAGGAAGTGGTTTAAGGAACTGCCTGCTGGATCAGTTGTAATACCCCGGTTTTAACCCCACTTGCATTAAAATACATAGGATACATATGTTGTAAATAATCTTGGTGCGGAGCTAAAGGCCAAGGCCCCACCATAGATTTGGTTATGTTGTGTTTCTGATTAGGAATGGTCACCGATGGTATATCGGGACATGCGGCATATATTTAATTATGGCATCATGTAAACACGCATTTTAATTAAATAACTCAACCAGCTATGTTCGCAGCAACTAAATTGAGAAGGGGCATGATTCCAAAGGAAAAGGAAAGAGGGATGTGAAACATTGAGTCACGGGGAAAAACTATGTGTCACCACCTCCCTTGGTTATTTTCCTTTTTTGTTAGTTGAGGCAGCGATTTGCTGGCAAGAAGACCACTACCACGCCACGCTTGCTCTCCTCTCCACGGCGTAGGGACCGTTTTTCCCACTCCCTCGGATCATGGCTATTCGTCTTCCTCATGCAGGACGGGGGATAAAATGTTTTACCATCCATTGTGTGGGGGTTCGCCTCCTCTCTCGAGTGCTAATTGTCAGTATGTAATTCTGTTCTTTCCATCCACACAGAGAACCAACTTCGGCCTCCATGCATTGGACTGTGTATTGTTTTCATCCATCATAGTGGATCGCAGCGGAAATTATTGGGATTTCTCCCACTGATTGATGGGAGCGGTTTTCCCACGCATTGTTGACTGAGATACCTACAGTGCGGCATTGGTAGAAGATCGGGGTGATCTTTCCGGTGAATCCACGCTGAGCTGTGAATGTTGGTCATGTCTTTTTTTTTACCATTTTCTGGTCTGTGTAAGTCTCACAGTGATGGCATTGAAGATTGGATTGCTGTGGGTTCATGTGAGCATGTTAGCTGTTGTTTTCCATGATGGCTTGACTGTGTTTTTCCCTATAAACGCTTGAATAGTTTTTTGGCTACTTGCATGCAGTGGATTTGTCCCTGGACTATTTTGGGTTAGTGAATGAGGGCCTGCGGTGCTTGATAAACCTGGTGGGTCGAGAACCACACGGACAAGAGCTACTGAGCTAGATTTCTTCTCCACAACCCCTGAAGAGCACTGGAGGGAAGATCAGGGTCTGAGGGACTGCGTTGCAGAGAAGGGACTGACTTCCTTATGTTGGGTGTGTGTGGGTGTTCTAGAATCTAGGCTGGTTTTGGTGTTGGTGTTGGTTTCTACAGCTCTTCAGTGAGCTCACCAGCTTAGCATTAGCCTTTCCCAGCTCCTGGATGGCCTGATAAACCCAACTTTGTTGGCTTGGCTGATCTGTTGTTCTCCTGATAAACCCAATCATGTTGGCTTGGCTGAACTGTGTACCCTTGTGGTGTTGTTACCCTTGGCTATGTGTAAGCCTGTTAGTTCCTTATTCCTTGGGGAGTCATGCCCGGCTCGGCGGTGGCAGCATTGCTGAGAGATTCAGGAGTGTGCTAGCCTATGGTTGGGTGGAACGTTGTAGCGACGTAGCTGGTTGCGGAACGAGTTCTTTATAAAGATAAGTAATCTTGTCTATTTTACTTTTGCGATAATATTTAATGTTAATGATCATGATGAACATGTTGAATGCTTGTATGAATGTATGTTGCTTCCACTGTGTATGATAAATAATCGTGTATGCATGTTTTAGTTCAAAGCATTATGTTTTAGCTTTTCACCATATTATGAGTGTACATGTTCATGGGGCTCTTAGCCCGGATGGTTAACGCCATGGTAGAGTCCTCTTCGTCGGTCAGAGGGTCGAGAACGTTACAGTGTGGTATCAGAGCTCATGTTGCAACATGGGCCTGAATGGACCAGGAAGATGCAGTGACAGAGGCAGGATTTCTTTCTGCCCAGCGGAGATCAAAAGTTGATGACAGAAAACTTCCATAAATTTTTCTAAGTGTTTGAACTGTCGGTTCATCGGAACACTTAGTGGAATGGACTTCCGATGTAGCGGAGAGCTAGGCGGAAGCATACCCGACGAAGGACAGTTGGAAGGAAAATTGCGGAAAATTTTCTAAGTGATTCGACGTCTGTCGGTGGAAAAAATTGATCAAGCGCCCACCGTTGTGGATGGCTAGACAACTACACGTCCGACGGGTAAGGCCTCCGACCTCCGACGACGTAAAGAAAGAAATTTTTAAAAAAATTCTAAGGCTCGAAATCATCGACTATCGAAAGAAGATCGAAGATTGTGTCCCGCCGTTGCGGCTGCTGATGGAACTCTTTCACCGACGAAAAGAAGAGAATGGAGCCGATCAAGCAGCAAAGAGGAAGACTAAAATTTTGAAAAAATTTCTAAGTCCTGGAGTCGTTAATCATCGCCAATGGTTAGTGGATAGAGCTTCTGACAGCCAATGAGTTATGGTCCGCGGAACCCGCAGTGGGATCACTACCCACTGTTGCGGCTGTTTAGTGAACTATCCTTCCGATGAACAGTGCACCTGATCGTCGATGAACAGCGGAGGAAGTTAGTTGTTTGGACTGCTAAAACATCGAAATGTTAGTTGGGATGAGACCCGATCCTGTACAAGGAAAATTTTGGTATTTTTTAGTGGGATTTTCAGTTGTTTTTCAGTGGATTTTCAGGGATCAAAAGGAGAAAGTGGCAGTGATCTTATGCGCTAGATTGCACGAAAACCAATGATTTACAAAAAAAAAATGAGGGCGCTGCCCTCGACCCGCCCTGCAGTGGCGGCAAGCCCCCTTGACCCCTGTCATCCCCCTCATATAGACGTTCTTTGATGAAGGAAATATTGTGTTTGGGAAATTTGTTATTTTATGATTTTTCCAAGAAAAAGGTAAGTAGTTTGATTTATATTAATACTATGCATCTAATAGTTTGCTACTAACACATTGCAGAACTATAGATAGCTTCCAAGAGCAGTACTCCAGAAAGAACAGTGTGGTAAAGCCAGAGGTGGTTCAGTCATGAGAACCCATGATGGGTATGATGCTCGAGATTCTTACAAGCGAGCAGAAGATGCCATGGGAGAAAATGTCCATAATAGGAATGATGACATTGAGTCCAATGGAAGGAGATTCCAAGAAACATCGTCAGATGTTGCAGCCACCATGAGAAGCTTAATAAAATCCCAGGAAGAGCAGCATCAGTTGAATGCTGCCATATTGGAAAGTTTGACAGACTTGCATAAAAAGATAGATTCTAGATGAGGTACATCAAGACCAGAAGGCAGTAAGAGAAGTACTAGGAGAAGGAGAAGGACTTCCAGTGGATCGTCTGACTCCGAAGAATCCAGTGGAGATACAAGTTCATCTCCTCATAAAAGGAAAAGAAAGAGACACCATCGGGATCGTTCTCGAGATGAGTTTAGGAAAGCTAAACCTCCTACATTTGATGGTGAGATAAAGACGGGACAAGAAGCTGAGGCTTGGCTTCTTGGGATAAAGAAGTACTTTCAGGTGCAGGATTATTCAGGAAACATGAAGGCACGAGTTGCCATATTCAATCTGAATGGAAGGGCGTCCATTTTGTGGGAACACTTCAAGCAGGTAAAAAGGATCAGTGAAAGGAAACTGAAGTGGAAACAGTTCAAGAAGTATTTCAGGCAGAAATACCTCTCTGACAGGTACTATGATGACAAGATCAAGGAGTTCCATGAGCTGAGATTGGGACAGCAAACCATGGATGAATATGCAAATAAGTTTTTGGAGTTGTTGAGGTATGTTCGGTACATCAGAGATGAAAAATTGAAAGTTCAGCGTTTTCTGAGTGGATTACCTCAGTTTTACAAAGATAGAATTGAGTTTTATGAACCTACAACTCTTGAAGAAGCAATAAGAAAAGCTAAGTATTGCTATGAGAAAAGTAAAGGAAAACCTGATTACCAGAAGGCATGGAAGGACAAGAAGAATGAAAAGTTGGACCAAAGAAAGAAAGGTTTCAAACCTTCTAGATTTAGGAATCATCAGAAGCAGCCATCTCAAGCTGCGAGTGATCCAATTGGAGTGACAGGTGGAAAGCCTAAAGAGCCACATCCAAATAAAGGTCCACTCAAATGTTGGAAATGTGAAGGACCTCACTTGTGTAGAAATTGTCCACTCGAGAATGAGAGTGCAAGGCCAGCTTACAATGTTCAAGAAGCAGAAACAGTGGGTCAGGTAGCAGGGGCAGTCCCTAGGATTTATGTAGCACTGGAGGACCGCCAGGCAGATCACCAGTCAATTGTGGTTGAAGTAGCAGGTAAGATTGTTGAGCAATCTGTTTCTATTTTGATTGACCCTGGTTCTACACACAGTTATATTACCCCTAGAGTAGTGGAGATTTGTGCTTTTAAGAAGGTAAAGCATAGGAAATCTTGGTTAGTTCAGCTGGCCACTGGAACTAAGAGAAAGGTTAGTGAAATGGTAGAGAAATGTCCATTGGTCATGGATGGGTTGGTCACTTGTATAGATCTGAATGTTCTACCGCTTGGTTCCTATGATGTTCTCATTGGGATGGATTGGTTAGAAGCTCACAGGGTGAAGCTTGACTGTTACAATAAGACTTTCGAATGCATGAATGAAGAAGGGAACCTAGTAGTTGTGAAAGGCATTCCAAAGGTGATTTCAGTATGGCAGGTTTCAGCAATGCAGTTAAAGAAGTTCTGTAGGAAGGGTTGCCAGTTGTATGCAACTCATATTTTGGAGACATCAGGAGATGAAACTCCTAGGTTGGAGGACTATCAGGTGTTACAGGAATTCAGGGATGTGTTTCTTGATGAGATTCCAGGACTTCCTCCAAAAAGGGACATTGATTTCACAATTGAACTTGTGCCAGGAGCAGCACCAGTGTCCAAGGCACCCTACAGGATGAGTACACCGGAGATGCTAGAGTTGAAAATGCAACTGCAAGAGTTGTTGGAAAAGAAGTATATCTGACTGAGTGTGTCTCCTTGGGGAGCACTGGTTCTGTTTGTAAAAAAGAAAGATGGTACACTCAGGTTATGTATTGATTACAGACAGTTGAACAAGGTTACTGTGAAGAATAAATATCCTTTGCCTAGGATTGATGACCTCTTTGATCAAATGAGAGGAGAAAAGGTATTTTCCAAGATTGACTTGAGGTCTGGTTACCATCATGTGAGAATCAAGGATGAAGACATTCATAAGACAGCCTTCAGGACAAGGTATGGGCATTATGAGTTTGTAGTGGTACCATTTGGTCTCACAAATGCACCAGCTACATTTATGCGCCTTATGAATAGTGTCTTCAGCAAATATTTGGACAAGTTTGTTCTTGTTTTCCTTGATGACATTCTTGTTTATTCTAAGAATGAGGTGGAGCATGAAGAGCATTTGAGATTGACATTGCAATTGCTCAAGGAGCATCAATTGTATGCAAAACTAAGCAAGTGTGACTTCTATAGAGATAGAATTCAGTATTTGGGTCACATTATCTCAAAGGAGGGTATATCTGTGGACCCTGAGAAGATTGAAGCCATTATGAATTGGCCTACTCCAAGAAATGTGACAGATGTAAGATCTTTTATGGGACTTGCAGGATACTACATGAGATTTATTGAGGGATTCTCCAAAGTTGCACATGCCATCACTTCTTTGAAAAAGAAGGGGATGAAGTTTGAATGGACATCGAGGTGTGAAGAAAGCTTCTAGCAGTTGAAGAATCTTCTCACCAGTGCACCAGTACTAAAGGTTGTAGATCCAGAGAAATATTTTGTGGTGTGTACCGATGCATGCGGACAAGGGCTTGGAGGAGTCCTTATGCAAGAAAACCACGTGATATGTTATGAGTCAAGGAAGCTGAAGGAGCATGAGAAGAACTATGCCACTCATGATCTGGAACTTGCAACCATAGTACATGCCCTCAAGATGTGGAGACATTACTTGATGGGTAGAAGATTTGAACTCAGAACGGATCACTGTGGACTGAAATATTTATTTGATCAGCCTACTTTGAATGCTAGGCAAGCAAGATTGTTGGAATTTTTATGTGAGTTTGATTTCGAAATCAAGAACATAAAAGGGAAAGAAAACAAGGTAGCTGATGCACTCAGCATGAAGGTACAGGAAATGCATGTGGCATCTCTTAGTATTTGCCAATCAGATTTGAGGTAGCATATTGTTAATCAGGTTGCTGGAGATGAATTGTATGAATAGGTAAAAGACAAATTGCAGTAGAAAGGTCTTGAGAAGAGGTATGAAGGATATAAATTGGGAGAAGATGGACTTCTCACCTATAAAGGTAGAATTTATATTCCAGATGTAGCAGATTTGAGGAGAGTTGTTATGGATGAAATCCATCAAGCTCCGTATCTGGTCACCCAGGATATCAGAAGACAATTTCTACAGCTAGAAAGCAGTACTTTTGGCCAGGTATAAAAAAGGACATGGCTGAATACATTTCAAGGTGCATGAAATGTCAACAGGTAAAGGTTGAGCATCAACATCCAGCAGGTTTGTTGCAACCTCTACCAATTCCGGAATGGAAATGGGAAGTTATTTCCATGGATTTTATTACAGGATTGCCGATGACTTGGAGACAACATGATTCCATCATGGTTGTGGTGGACAAGTTAACTAAGGCAGCACATTTTATACCGGTGAAGTATATGCACGAGACTGATGACATTGCAAAGATCTTCATGAAGGAGATTTTCAAGTTACATGGATTGCCTAAGGCAATAGTCTCTGATAGATATGTCAAGTTCACTTCCAATTTTTGGAAGGGATTGTTTGCAGATTTGGGTACAAAGTTAAACTTTAGCACTGCATACCATCCTCAGACAGATGGGCAGACAGAGAGAGTGAATCAGGTGCTTGAAGATATGCTTTGCATGTATGTGATGGACAAACCAACCAAGTGGGAAGATTACTTACACTTGGTAGAGTTTGCTTACAACAACGGACAACAAGCATCCCTGGGGATGAGTCCGTATGAAGCCTTGTATGGAAGATGGTGCAGGACACCAGTGACTTGGGACAACCTGGTGAACAGAGTTGTGCTTGGACCATAATTGCTCAAGGAAATGGAGCAAGAAGTTGTAAAGAATAGGCAAAATCTGAAAGCAGCACAGGACAGACAGAAAAGCTATGTAGATAAGCATAGGGTGAACAGGGAGTTTAGTGTTGGGGATCATGTTAACCTCAGAGTGAGGGCAAAGAAAAGTTCCTTGAAGCTTGTAAGTTGTGCCAAGTTGTCACCTAGATATTGTGGGCCATTTGAAGTGCTTGAGAGAATAGGACCTGTTGCATATAGACTTGCATTGCCTGCTAATACTAGAGCTCATAATGTTTTTCATGTTTCTTTGCTTAAGAAATATGCACATGATCCTAACCATGTGATAAATTGGGATGTGATTCAGGTGGAACCCGAGGGAGATTTCCAAATCGAGCCAATGCACATCCTCGACAGGAAGGTCACAATGCTCCGGAACCGGGCCATAGGGAAGTTAAAGGTGCAGTGGGAGCATTACGGACCTGAAGAGGCTACGTGGGAGCTGGAGGATGCCATGCAATTGGCACATCCATTTTTGTTCAATCCTGCGGAACACTAAGGCAGTACCAGAGTAGCATTTTGTTCAAATTTTGTAAAGCACCGAGGACAGTGCTATTGAAGGGGGAGGGGAATGTGATACCCTGGTTTTAACCCCACTTGCATTAAAATACATAGGATACATATGTTGTAATTAATCTTGGTGCGGAGCTAAAGGCCAAGGCCCCACCATAGATTTGGTTATGTTGTGTTTCTGATTAGGAATGGTCACCGATGGTATATCGGGACATGCGGCATATATTTAATTATGGCATCATGTAAACACGCATTTTAATTAAATAACTCAACCAACTATGTTCACAGCAACTAAATTGAGAAGGGGCATGATTCCAAAGGAAAAGGAAAGAGGGATGTGAAACATTGAGTCACGGGGAAAAACTATGTGTCACCACCTCCCTTGGTTATTTTCCTTTTTTGTTAGTTGAGGCAGCGATTGGCTGGCAAGAAGACCACTACCACGCCATGCTTGCTCTCCTCTCCACGGCGTAGGGACCGTTTTTCCCACTCCCTCGGATCATGGCTGTTCGTCTTCCTCATGCAGGACGGGGGATAAACTGTTTTACCATCCATTGTGTGGGGGTTCGCCCCCTCTCTCGAGTGCTAATTGTCAGTCTGTAATTCTGTTCTTTCCATCCACACAGAGAACCAACTTCGGCCTCCACGCATTGGACTATGTATTGTTTTCATCCATCATAGCGGATCGCAGCGGAAATTATTGGGATTTCTCCCACTTATTGATGGGAGCGGTTTTTCCCACACATTGTTGACTGAGATACCTACAGTGTGGCATTGGTAGAAGATCGGGGTGATCTTTCCAGTGAATCCACGCTGAGCTGTGAACGTTGGTCGTGTCTTTTTTTTACCATTTTCTGGTCTGTGTAAGTCTCATAGCGATGGCATTGAAGATTGGATTGTTGTGGGTTCATGTGAGCATGTTAGTTGTTGTTTGCCACGATGGCTTGACTGTGTTTTTCCCTGTAAACGCTTGAATAGCTGTTTGGTTGATTGCATGCAGTGGATTTGTCCCTAGACTATTTTGGGTTGGTGAATGAGGGCCTGCGGTGCTTGATAAACCTGGTGGGTCGAGAACCACACGGACAAGAGCTACTGAGCTGGATTTCTTCTCCACAACCCCTTAAGAGCACTGGAGGGAAGATCAGGGTCTGAGGGACTGCGTTGCAGAGAAGGGACTGACTTCCTTGTGTTGGGTGTGTGTGGGTGTTCTAGAATCCAGGCTGGTTCTGGTGTTGGTGTTGGTGTCTACAGCTCTTTAGTGAGCTCACCAGCTTAGCATTAGCCTTTCCCAGCTCCTGGATGGCCTGATAAGCCCAACTCTGTTGGCTTGGCTGATCTACTGTTCGCCTGATAAACCCAATCGTGTTGGCTTGGCTGAACTGTGTACCCTTGTGGTGTTGTTACCCTTGGCTATGTGTAAGCCTGTTAGTTCCTTATTCCTTGGGGAGTCATGCCCGGCTCGGGGGTGGTAGCATTGCTGAGAGATTTAGGAGCGTGCTAGCCTATGGTTGGGTGGAATGTTGTAGCGACGTAGCTGGTTGCGGAACGAGTTCTTTATAAAGATAAGTAATCTTGTCTATTTTACTTCTGCGATAATATTTACTGTTAATGATCATGATGAACATGTTGAATGCTTGTATGAATGTATGTTGCTTCCGCTGTGTATGATAAATAATCATGTATGCATGTTTTAGTTCAAAGCATTCTGTTTCATCTTTTCACCATATTATGAGTGTACATGTTCATGGGGCTCTTAGCCCGGATGGTTAACGCCATGGTAGCGTCCTCTTCATCGGTCGGAGGTTCGAGGACGTTACATCAGTGGCAGGCATAGAGGCCCTAGATGACATTTTCCTAAAGCATTGGGGAGAAAGGAGGGATCACATCTACTATATCACAGAATTCAGCAACCTGAAAAGAGAAAATGGGGAGTCTGTCTCCAACTTTACCAAGATATTCAACAATATGTACAGCAAGATCCCTATCGAAATTAAGCCCACTGATACCTCAGCTAGGATAACTTATGCAAATGCCTTTGACTCTGACTTCTGCTTACTTCTCAGAGAAAGGAGGTATGCTTCCTTATCACTCACGTAGGATGCTACCCTAGAGGTAGAGTCAAACATTCTGGCATCTCATAAGGTAAAAGGGAAGATAGATAGGAAAAAGCAGCCAACAGACTATAGTGGGGCTTCGGCATCAGAGAAAAAGATTGAAAAAATGACGAAACTGTTAGATAACCTAACTACTGAAATGTCTAAATTGAAGGACCAAGGACATCTATCTACGAGGGGTAAAGGGCCAAGTGACTTTGCTCATTGAAACCCAAATTTTGTTCCTTATAGAAGAGGAAACCCCCCATTTCAGATTCTCAAAAGGGAGAGAAATCAAGGGGAAGATCAGAGGATAAGAGCTCCATTTCAAAATGTTGTATTATAAGAAGAGCCAGAATTCATTGAAGAAGAAGGAGAAGCTGAAGACAATATCCACTGAATGGAGGATGAGGTGGACTATTCTTTTCTAACACATGCAAAATATGAGGAAGCCTTGATTGATAAGCAAATCACTGAAGAGGCTGTCTATCAGGCTGATGGTCAGGGAGGTTAGAAACTGAGGTCTAGGCTGGTTGCTCCCCTCAAGAAGAATGTTGTACCTATCAAGCAACCTGCTGCACCAGCTAGAAAGGTTGTTGTTTTACCAAAGAAAGTGGTTGTCCCATCCAAAGTATTGCATAAACCAACACCTTCAGCCACACTTGATCATGTCCAACTCAAACCTATAGGTCATGAGGTAAGGTTTCCAGATAGGCTGCATTATTCCTTCAACCTCGAGTCTGAAATTCAAAAATTGAAAATCCCTTTCCCTTTAATTGAGCTAATGAAGAATGATGCATTCAAAACCTCCATTCTGAATTCCCTTCACCCCAAGGTGCACATTGACATTGACTTTGTGAACCTGCAAGATGAAAATCCTGTTGTAACCCTGGGCCCCATGATCTAAGACCTAAAGGAATCCTGCCCACCATTCTATATATCCTTGAACATCCATGATAAAATCCTCCATAACTGTCTGTTGGATTCAAGAGCCTCTCATAACCTAATGCCAAAGGCTGTGATGGATGAGATTGGCCTCAGCATCACCAAGCCCTACCATGATTTTTTCTCCTTTGACTCCAGGAAGGTCAAGTGCTTGGGCCTCATCAAAGACCTTGTTGTAAACTTAACGCAGCTACCTTCGAAAAGCGTAATGATGGACATTGTAGTGGCCGATATTCCTCCAAAATTCGGCCTCTTGCTGTCTCGGTCATGGAGCAAAAGACTAGGGGGCACCCTTCAGATGGATCTCACATATGCCACCATTCCCATGTTTGGAGGTGAGACTAAGAGGCTGTAGGGGGGAAATCAGCTAGCATACATTATAAGCAAGGAGAGCCACTCAATGAATCACCCCATCTACGCAATGAACATTTATTTTGGGTCTTGCATTTTGCAAATAGATGATAATCAGCAGACATCAGTTCAGCTCACTAATCCCACCCATCAGCAACCCGAAGAATTAACAACAACAATCTAGACCATGTATTTTGATGGGGATAGCGCTCAAAGCTCAGCAGGTGTGGGTGTAGTATTGATCTCCCCATCTAAGGAAAACATTCACATGTCTTATAAGCTTGATTTCGAAACCACGAACAACATAGCAGAATATGAATCCTTGCTACTAGGATTTAAAGCTGCCAAGGAGATGGGGATCATGTGCGTGAAGATTTTTGGAGACGTAGACCTCATCATACAGTAGGTCAACAATGCTTTTCAGACAAAAAATATCAAATTGAAGGCCTATAGGGACAAGGTATGGAAACTTAGAGACTCCTTTATGTTTTTTGAACTGTCATATATTCCTAGGGCTTTGAATCACCTGGCTGATTCCCTAGTCGTCTCTGCAAGTATGTTTGTTCCTCCTTTACCCCCTAAGCTCAGCTATGATGTTCAGGTCAAGTACAGACCCTCTCTGCTAGACAATGTAAAATTTTGGAGGGTGTTTGAGAATGATGAGGAGCTTAGTAAATTCCTTCAGTTAGTAGATGATTTCTCTGACATACACATAGACTAGGAAAACCTTAACATGGAGGAATCCAAATAGCTCAAGTTAAAAGATAAAGTGATTGAGTAGAATAATGTCCAATTGCCCAGCAACTACATACCCCGAGGTCTAGTACTACTGGAAGAATTGTTTGATCACAATGACATCCCTCTCAATCCTGCCAAAAAGGAGCTAGACCCTGCTATCCAAGAGCAAAACATAGGCATCCAAAGCTGTCCTAAACTGATAAATATTTCCACGGGGTTGAATGCTGACCAGAAGTCTAAATTTTGCAACTTGATAAAAGAGTTTGCTGATGTTTTTTCCTGGGAGTATAATGACCTAAAAACTTATGACACCAATATCATCTAGCACAGAATTCCTTTGGAGAAGGACACCATCCTTTCAAACAAAAGCTAAGACCCATCCACCCTCTCCTATTACCAGTGATTGAAAAATAGATCCATAAGCTCCTTAAAGCCAAGATCATATTTCCCCTTAGATATTACAAGTGGATTGCAAACCTGGTAGTGGTAAGAAAGAAAAATGGAGAAATCAGGTTATGTGTGGATTTTAGAAACCTGAACAAGTGTTCCAAGAAGGACAACTATCCACTGCCCAAGATGGAACACCTATTGCAGAAAGTCTCAGGGGCTAGAGTTATGTCCTTCCTTAATGGCTTCTCTGGATACAACCAAGTTGTTGTGCACCTTGATGACCAAGAGAAGACTGCCTTTACCACCCCCTGGGGCACCTTCATGTATGCTAAAATGCCATATGGGCTAATGAATGTTGGAACTAATTTTCAGAGAGCCATGGACCTAGCTTTTGTAGGGATAAAATATAAATTTGTGTTGATATATTTGGATGACTTAACAGTTTACTCTCACAGCCATCATGCAGACCACTTACAGCATTTAAGGAAGGTATTTCTGAAGTGCAGAAGGTATGGAATATCACTGAACCCCAAGAAGTCCCAGTTTGCACTCAATGAAGGAAATCTCCTAGGCCACATAATCTCAACTCAAGGTGTAAAGATCGATCCGGTAAGGGTGGAAGCAATTCATCAGCTGCCAATACCAAGGTCAAAAAGAGACATTCAGTCTTTTTTAGGCAAGATAAACTTTGTCAGGAGATTCATTCCTAATTTCTCTGAGCTGGTAAAGCACATAACAGTCATGCTAAAAAAGGATGCAAAAATAAAGTGGACTGACCAGGCAAGAAATTCTTTTGAATACATTAAGAAGGCCATCATGGGGGCCCCAACCCTGATTAGTCCCGACTACACCAAGGGTTTTTACATTTTCTCTTTTGCATATTATGACACAGTGGCAGCTGTACTATTACAAAAGAATGATGAAGGTCTTGAACATCCAATTGCTTTTTTCAGCAAAACCCTGAGAGATGCTGAGCTGAAGTATGACCCAATTGAGAAGCAGGCTTATGCTCTCATAAAATCTTTGAAGACTTTCAGAATCTACATTCTCCATGCAAAAGTCATTGCATATGTCCCTTCAGCTGCTGTGAAGGATGTTTTGACTCAGCCTGACATTGATGGGAAGAGAGCTAAGTGGATTGCCAAACTCA
>LPNX010080708.1:232013-291586 GCA_001517045.1 Pseudotsuga menziesii
TAAGAGGATTAGGTCTAGCCAAACTCATGGCCAAAGAAAATTGTGAACTTATGGGAATAAATTTCACATGTGTCAGATCAGCAAAGGTGCAGATTATGGTAGCAGCTGAAACAGAACTAAATCAAGATCAGAATAACAGTCCATCAGTAGCTGAGAACATATATTCATTTGAGTGGTACTCAGGTATCATTCAATTTTTGCAAAAATTAGAAGTTTCTCCTGATCTCACTTCTAACCAAGCACAAGCTCTTAAGTTGAAATCTGTTAAGTTTTGCACAATTGACAAATTGTTGTATTGGAGGGATCAGTCTGGAATTTTGTTAAGGTGTCTAGATAAAGAGGAAGTAGAGCAGGTCATGCATCACTTTCATTCCAGTACATGTGGAGGCCACCACTACTGGAAAACCACAGCCCACAAGATCTTAAGAGCATGATACTATTGGCCAATCCTCTTTGCTGATGTATGCACTTTTGTAAGGGCCTGTGACCAATGTCAACGATTTATAGGGAAGCAGCAGCTCAAATCCTTGCCCCTTAGGCCTATTACAATGAATGGGCCTTTCCAGCAATGGGGTCTGGATTTCATAGGTGAAATAAATCCATCTTCCAGTGGATAGCATAAATGGATCTTAGTAGCCACTGACTACTTTACCAAATGGATAGAAGCAGTACCCACTAGAAATGCCACTCATCAAGTCATCATGAGATTTTTATATGAGAACATCTTCAACAGGTTTGGTTGCCCAGTAAGGTTAGTAACTGATAATGCACCAGCTTTTAAGGCTAGGGCATTAGTTAAAATGTGTGAATCGATGGGTATTCAATTAGTGCACTCCACATCCTATTACCCACAAGGCAATGGCCTAGCCAAGTCATCCAACAAAAGCTTAGTCAGAATCATCAGGAAACTGCTAGAGACAAATCAGAAAAGCTGGGATTCAAAGCTTAAGTTTACTTTATGGGCTGATAGGGTAACAGACAAAAGATCCATAGGGACTTCTCCATTCAAACTAGTTTATGGCACTGAGGCCATCTTTCCTATCCAGCTCATCCTTCCTATGGCAAAGTTCTTTCAGGAAGAGGAGGGTGAACCAAATGATATGGTAAGAAGGATGATGGATTTGGTAGAATTACATCAAATAAGGGAGCAAGTTGTAGGAAAATCAGAAGCTCATCAGCAGAGGATAAAGGGCATGTTTGACAAAAGAGCAAAGGCAGACAACTTCCAGGTCGGAGATTGGGTCCTCAAGTGGGATGCTGTCAGACAGGACAAGGGGAAACATGGAAAATCGGACTCTTTGTGGATTGGCCCTTTTGTGATAGCCCAGGTACATAAGAATAACACCTTCAAATTGCAGAGTTTGGAAGGTGAAGAGGTATTTGATGGCCCAGTAAATGGGCGATTCTTGAAGCTTTATTTTATTTGAGGCTCTGAGGCCTTATGATTGTAAATTAGTAGATAGTAGGTTGTTTTGCTTTCAAAATAAACTCCATGCCCAATGGAATAATAAAGGATAGTGTTAAGTTACTTAGTTTCTTTTAGGGAAAGGCATTTTGGTCTGGGGTTCTTGGGACCTCACTGGGAGGTTCCCATCCCCAAGTAGGAGCCGGATGTTAGCTCCCAAAATAATTTATTTCGATAGTATGAAGAATCTAATTCATGCAATGAGGGATATGAATATCACTGACAGTTTGAAAGCCTCTGTTTTTTATGAAAATTTCATAACTTGTAGCTTTCGATGGCTTGGGCGAGGATCAGAACATCTCATTAGCCACTAATAGACATACGGACTATAGCTTCCACGATCAAATGAAAACTTCAGCAATTGGAGGTTCTAAGGACTATGTATCAGTGAGGCAAAGCTGCTAAAGGTTCCACAATGTTGACAATATAAAGCATTAAATGCTGCCAAAGTCACGTATCAAAAATCGGAACCACTACTTAATAAAGCATCGAAACTTGAAAACACTAATTGTCAGCAAGATAGTTCACTAAGGAGCCGCAACGGTGGGAGACAGACTGACTACGAGTTCCGCCACAATAGAAATCATCGGCGATCGAAAGAACTAAGGACTACGGATCGACGAGTTGACAACTAAGCATCTCCATAGTGTCGGTAAGGCAACGGACAAGGCCTACAATAAATGACAAAAATCATTCCGATAGCGATAAAATTAGTTTGTTTCACCTCCGAAATAGCGGCGGCATAGGGAACTAAAGCTCCGATTCAAACTTCTACTAACCTTCGATAGCGATAAAGCAAAATCGCCGACAGTTAAAAATATAAAGTTTTGAAAAAATAAAACAAAAGAGACAACGTGCATCGGCGAATAACAAGACTGTCCATCGACGGCATAGAGGACTAATGTCCCGATTCCTTTGTCAAACGACTTTCGACAGCGATAAAATTAGTTTGTTTCACCTCCGCAACAGTAGCAGCATTCTGGTATAAGGCGTCGATGGGATAGTGGCTAGAGCTTCTAATTTTTGAATGCGAAGCTAATGGTTTAAAGATCTGACACTGCGGCAGCGTTCCGGTCTAAGGCACCGATGGGATAGTGGCTAGAGCTTCTGATTTCCGATTGCGAAGCTAGTGGTTTAAAGCTTTGACATTGCGGCATCATTGAGGCTTGGGGCGCCAATGGGTTAGAGGAAACAACTTCCGATTGCTGATGTAGAAATCGCGGCAGCATTCAGCCTTGAGATCCTGATGCATTAGTTATTATAACTTTCGATCGCCGACAAGCTAGTGATGGAAAGTGCCGATACATTCAGATATAAAGTGTCGATGGGCTAGAGGATAGAACTTTCTATCACCAATGCATAAACCGTCGCGACGTTAGTGATTTTAGGCGCCGACATTGTGGCAGTATTGAGGCTTGGGGTGCCGATGGGTTAGAGGAAACAACTTCCGATTGCCGATGTAGAAACTGTCGCGACGCTAGTAATTGGAGATGTCAACACTGTGGCAACATTCAGGCCTGGGGCACCAACGGGTTAGAGGTTATAACTTTCGATCACCAACCGCGGCAACAGGGTAGGAAATTTCGACGGATTAAACAAGAAAGGTCACGTCAGTTAACCGCCAAGACACTGGCTTTTGGCAGCAAAATTACACTGAACCAGCAGTGGTGATTATCGGCGACTACTGCAGTTATTTAGTATTCAATCAGTGAACTAGATCTTCGTCATAAGTTGGAAAAATAGTTAGGTAGGGTTTGAAACCCTAATATGAAAAAACTATCACTTTCAAGTATTTTTGGTGTAAACAAATCGAATTTTTAGGATCTGTATTTTTTGTAGAAGGCTATAAAGCCTGAGACTGATTTTATAATAAAGGTTCAAATTCAGGGATTTATGAGCCGATAATGCTTTCAAGCTTCTCATTTTACTTATTCATGATATAAGCTCTTTTGTTGCGATTTATTCAGCCATCATCTCTTTCTTTACTGTATTTATGCCTGAATGTGTATTTAGGTCATTTTTAGATTGATTACAAAGTTAATAGCTGTCATCCTATTATGCCAACAATATCTAACCATGCCTCAACCTTGATCAAGTCATAACCGTCACAATGAAAATAGAAGAACCATGTAAAGTTCTATCTCCTCACGAATAAATGGTACACCAAATGCACCCAAACACTACAATACACTACAGTTGAAAATAATAATAGGCTCAAGGGAAACCACAAGTACATGAAACCAAATGTAGTCAAGTAACTAATGTTGCAAAGCCAAGGTCTTCCAAACATGTTTCAACACTAAGACATGAACAATTACATGTTGTAACCCATGGTAAGGCATAAAAAAAAGTAATCTCAATGTACTAAGGGATGATTGATGCTTCATGCATATAAGAGAGCATTAATACTTCATGCATACATGGGAGCATCAATATTGTGCATATGTTATAAGCATCAATGCTTTGTGTATATCAAAGAGCATTGTTTCTACAACAAAGGGGACCATAAAACTAGTGAAATTGCATGCATTGAACCCATTGTGCAATTAAGTTAACATATCACACATATTCTTCATTTTATCATGAAGAATATGTGGGAAACCAATGAGTGAAGCTCATATATAAAAGATCAATATAAAATCTCATATATTGTATCTATTTTATATATTTAATGCATCTTATAACATTGTATTAGAGGCAAGTTAAAAAAATTTGGAGCTAGTGATTCAATCTTCAAGAAAGAAAGGAGTCCAAGATTAAAATACTTTGAGGAAAGAGAAGATTTCCAATAATGTATATATAAATCATATACCAATTAGGTTTAACAACAATGCTATAAGATCCACTATCCATGGAGGTGGGTCAAAGTCCATCCAAGATAGTTATTCATTATCAAATTTTGTTGTCCAAGTCCACACATCCCACTCTGATGCATGGTCAATATCATTCAATTCGAAGGTGCTTGAATAGAAGATATTCCTCAATAACTGGTTGCACATCAACCTAAGGTTGTACAAGACAAAGACCACATCATCCAATCATTTTTGTTCCCAATAGTTTAAATAGCAGGGGTTTAGATTGTTACTAGGTGACAACAAGGAGTGTTATTTATTATTATTTCTTGCACTATTTTTGTCAATTTATTAACTTCCACAATAGAGTGTATGCTAAAATCTTGGAAAATGTAAATCCCACCTAAACTTTATCCTTTATTTTACTCTATATACTATATTTCAATATTGTTTAGTTAAGAGGGTATGATTGAGAAATCAATACATTTTTTAGCCATGTGGATGGATTTGAGGAATTATCCTTCAATAATTGACCTTACAAGGAGCTATTGCATATATTTGACCTTATTTGACCTTCCATCTCTTTGGCAGGTCAAATAAGAGGTAGTTACAAGGAGCTATGGCATATAAGAGGTAGTTACAGGGAGGCATTCAATATATTTGACCTTATTTGACCTTCCATCTCTTTGGCAGGTCAAATAAGAGGTAGTTACAAGGAGATATTCAATATATTTGACCTTATTTGACCTTCCATCTCTTTGGTAGGTCAAATAGGACATATTTACAAGGAGCTATTGCATATAAGAGGCAGATACAAGGAGCTATTGACAATAATTTAGGAAGATATTTGGCATATTCTCTTTCACTTACAAGGAGCTATTGAATTTTCTAATAATATGACATGACCCATGACATAATTTTTTCATGCAAGGCAATTAATTCACCTTAGAGCACCATATCATCAACCACTTTTAGAATTGGGGTCACTTTATCCAAATCTCAAAGCATATTCCATCACTTTATGTCCACTTTTTTATATCCAAATCTCAAAGAATATTCCGTGATGATTTCAAACTATGTCTCACATAGTTTAACAACACATATGCTCAAAATTTTGATGATTCCTTCTTATACAAACTCAAGGCATTCAAAAATTATGTTTGGCCATTTTTTCCAATTTTGAACATGCAAGACAATTCAAGGAAAAATCCCTTACTAATCAACATATGCATTTTCAAGCTTGGGGGATAATTGCTAACTATGTATGATAATAGTGAAAAATGCATGCCTTAATACCTTGTAATTATCTAATATGAATTGTGCATACCCAACAAGGTCCTATTTGAACTTTTTCCCCATGGTGCAGGTAGAACCAAACGAGTGTTTGTCATATCTTTCTTCCTTGAGCAAGGAGAGTTCAGTAAGACTAGATGAAAGTGAGACATCTGGTACGTCTACAAGAGTTATATCAACTAGATGTCAAAAGATTAGAAGAAAATTTCATAAACGCATGTATTTTTTCTTGTTGAAGGGGGGTCATGTTCCTAAGATGATGATACAAGAGGCGACATCAAGGTTCCCTTGAGGTACAAACATCTAATAAAACAATGGGTACCCAAGGATCTTCCTCAACTAAACACAGATTTTTTTGTGAACGAGAGGATATATCGAATTGCACCATCGTCATTACATGATTTGGGGTTATTTAGCATGGATGACATAAAGGTTGGTTACGACAGATGTACATAATTGATGGAGTATGTTGGACCCTGTTACAACTACAAAGATTGGATGTGCCTGGTACAATATACATGAAGTATGCACATATATGGATTGTCAGCAAATTATTTACAGTCAAAAGAAAAAGATCAAAATAAAAGAGCAACGTTGTACATTGACGGAAGACCAAAAGCCACAGGGAATATTGCAGGGTTTATAAACAATACACAACCCAGCTGCATATTTTAGGGGCATGAAGGAAATCATGTTTTTGTATGTGCCATTAAATAAATAGATGCAGGGGAAGAGTTGATTATTAATTACAATTTGAATCGAGTAGATACAAACACAGTTACTATGGGAGTGGTATGTCTAACAATTTACCCAACCTTTTATTAATTGATTTAACATCTTAAGGATTTTTCGTTAGTCTATTGTTATAATTTTGTTTAAATTTTCTATATTTACTTCGCAGGGTAGTGATCGGGGCATCTCCCCAGCAACTGGTCAGAGGAGTACAACTTCCTCGAGGCAATAGGTACATCTTTGTAATAGTATAAATATAATTTGAAAAAAAAAATTGTTGTTGTGTTTTTTCATGATTATATTCGTTTTGGTTTATATAACGTTAATTGTATATTTGTTGCAGACTATTGATCGAGGAAACCACCCGAATGTTGATCATACTACAACATTCTCAGGGGAACAAGTATACTTGATTTCAATTGTACAATTTAAATACGTCAAAATGCTTTCTTATTATGTTGTTTCCGTGAGTAATGTTGGTTTCATTTGGATTATTTTTTCTAGGTTTTTGAAGCAGGGTGTTGTAAGGGGCACCTCCCTAGTAGTAGATAATATTGGACCTGCCTCAAGGCAGCAGGTATACGTCGATGCAATTATACAAGTTTAATATGAAAAAAAGTTGTTTTGTTGTGTTTTTTCATGAGTATATTCGATTCATTTAGATAATGTTATCTATATACTTGTTGCAGAGTGTTGATAAGGGAAACCACCCGATTGTTGATCAGATGACAGTAGCCTCGGGGAAACACGTATACCTGATTGTAATTGTACAATTTAAATACATCAATTTTTTTCTTATTATGTTGTTACCATAAGTATTTTGGATTTGTTTAGATGATTTTTTCTATGTTTTTTATGCAGGGTGATGTAAGGGGCACCTCCCTATTACTAGATCGAGGTAGGTCCCCTATAACCATTGATCCGACGAGTAGACGATCCTCGAGGAGGCAGCAGGTATAATTCATTGAAATTGTACAAATATAATATGGAGCATAATGTTTTTTTTTAATGTATTTTTCATGTGTATATTGGTTTCATTCTAATAATGTTTTCTACTTCTTTTTGGAAGGTGGATGATTGAGGCAAGTGCTCAGTTGTGGATCAGAAAACACCAACATCGAGGAATCAGGTAAACCTAATTGTAATTTTATGAATCTATCATGATCGATATGTTTTGTTAATATACTTTTTTCCTCAGTTTATTGCTTTCACGTCAGTAATTTTTTACATATTTTTGTTGCAGACCACTGATTCAGTGTATGAACCAGCGTTAGAGAAATCAATATATTTAGAGGTGGATAAGTTGATGCGCGATGCTAGAGTTGGTTATTCTCTAGACCAAATTAAGATGATAGAGAAGGGATTGAGAAAAATCAAAGAGGATATCCTTCGTCTGTTATTCATTCAGCCGCAAACAGATGAGATTAGAGCCAAGGTTGATGTTTTGGCAAAGAGATTGCATTCCTTGCAAGTAAGTTGCGGAATATTGAATCATAATATAAATTTACTTAGTACTTTATAATTTTTACTTGTATATTATGGTGAACTTATAAAATATGGTTTGTATTTACAGGATTTTCTATGGCCACACACTAGTGGTCAAGGTGGTGTTGGCCCCAGTGATGCTTGTGGAGAGTCGTCACATGAGAAAACGACTCCACGTACATCTCATGTGCCACTTTTGTCGACTGAATAGTCAACAACATGTTCTGCAA
Organism: Pseudotsuga menziesii; assembly: GCA_001517045.1. Classification (NCBI taxonomy): domain Eukaryota; kingdom Viridiplantae; phylum Streptophyta; class Pinopsida; order Pinales; family Pinaceae; genus Pseudotsuga; species Pseudotsuga menziesii. The sequence goes on from LPNX010080708.1 coordinate 240,011, forward strand.
CACCCCCGAGGCCAGCTGTGAGTGCACCCGCCAGTGATCGACACACTAGATCGTGCAAAAGAAGGGGTCAACACAAAGTTTGCTAGTATTGATATTGTTGAAGTAGCATTTCCTGGATCTTCCCGTGTCACTAGCACTGGTACAATACAGACAACATTATCGGTGGACGAAGAGCTCATTCCGTTAAAGATAGAGAAGATCCCATGTAATTATTATGCATTGTTCAAGTTAGTTTTTATAATTTGATTGTAATATACCGATAAAAAATGGTATTTCAACTAATGATGGCATGATCGTTTTGTAGGAAATGATGTTTTTTATGAACATATAAATGATTTGTCCTTGGATATATTTGGTCCCACCATTTGCACAAGGTGGGATAAACAAATAAAAAATTAAAAGATGAGTTCACTAATCGGTTGGTTGGCTTGTTCGACAATGAGACCTTTAATAGAGCCATGGTCCTAAAGAAGGTTGGACAACATATGAAGATTGTATGGGACCAATATAGGGTTCACCTAGAAAGGAACCCTAGGTATGAGCATCCTCTGATGACTCCAACTGGAGAGTGGAAAGCCCTAGCAGACGATGGAAAGGAGAGGGCTCCGTGAAAACAAGGAAAACTAACATCAGGCATAGGGAGGTATGCAATACTTTCCATAATGCAATTCTAAACCTTATTATTATTAGTTTATATATCAAATTTGGAACACCTAATGTATTTCAACACTTTCATAGGATGTCTGACACATCAAATGCCACAAAGGAAAGACAAAAAAAAAATGGTCAACACAAGCTTGGGCGTGGTGGTTATTCGAATTTGGCGACACAAATTGTAAGTATCGAACAACCAATAATACATCCAAATAATAAATTGAAAAATATTTTTGTTTTATTGCGTCGCAAAAGGTAAATTCATGATGTTATGAAATATGCAAGCCAACTGATTCAAGAAAGTGACCACTGAGGAAGAATTAAAGCTTGGTTTCCAACACAGCTTTGGAGTTGTTGTTGAGCGCCGAAAAATATTGTATGAGAAAACACAGTCTTCTGGTGATCCATATTCTTGCGCACAGGTATATAAAATCTATATGGATTAATGAAGATTTATTACTTGTGTAATCTATTCATTATAAAAAAAATTGCCATAAAATATTGACTCTGTTTTGAGCAGGAAAGCAACAATCCAATCAATGTCGAGGATGGACAACAACCAATCGAAGATCATGATTCGAATCTAGATAATGAATTTATCCATATGCTACAATTTTAAATATTGCATTGCAGATGGTGAACATTAATTGTACTTTTCCATGTTTCAACTACAGAGCATGTAGAGGGTCACACTATACAGGTTGAGCCTAGACAGGAATATGAAATACATCACGTGGCCATATCAGGTAAAAAAACACCTTTGTAATGTTTTTTTAATGAGATACTTGTCATTATAATACCAGAATATATCAATGTAACATTTTCAAATTATTGCAGCAAATCCGGACCCCTTGCCGCAAAATACACAGCAAGTTAATGAACCACCAAGAACTGAACAACAAGTTCTAGACGATGAGTTTCTTCTTGATTTTGTAAAGAGAAAAAAAATAGAAAGAAGTGACTGTAGAAAAACTATGAAATTATTTTTGATAATATAATGTCATGCATATTTTTTTCCTTACTGAATGAATGAATGGTTTAATGAATGCTAGCTTTTATTGGGTGAATGGTAAATGTTTCTTTATAATGAAATTTGCATGTTTGCACATAAACAAATTTTCAAGTACATGCATTGGGCATGGGGAATTGAGAGTGATGTGAGGGGGGGAGGGGCCATAAGAGCTTCCACCTTCACATGGTTGGTCATGTTTAGTAAATAATATTAAATTATTCTCAAAACAAAGAGGATCTCAATGAATGGCTACGATGGTGCCTTTTTACAACCCACTCGCATGTCATCTAAATTTTGACAATTTCTCGGGGCTTATTATGAAACTAAAGCATCTTATCCTACTTTCCAAGCCTTTGACATGGTAAGTAATTATCCATTTCTCACTTACTTATGACAATTTGAGAAAAGGTAAAATCAATGAAAGTAAGCACCAACAATATATACATAAGCAAGCAATTCTTACATAGTGATATTGTCAAATAGAAGTTGTTCAAATCAAGTTCCACAAACCTATTTATGTTCAATATCCATTTTCATTTGCAAGACATAGTGGATACTACAGATATCTACACATCTTATCTCTTGCCCCACAATTTTCAGAATTTCCTTTTATATTCATGATAGTGCTAGAGCTCCTGTCAACCTGCAACCTTCCCTGGTGGTCTGCATGTCCGACTACCCACCATGCTCTCTAGCCACACCAAAGGCTCTACAACAAGCTAGCACCAACACCATCAAGTCTAATTTTTTTATTTCACTAAGCATGCCTCACACAAGTTCTCTAATCAAAGAGCTCCAAGTTTCCTCTAGGGTTTCTTTGTCACGTGCCCTAGGATCTACCTTGATATCACAAAAGGACTCAAACATTAACACTTCAAGTATCCTCTAATTTTTTCCCCCAAAACCCTAGTTCCTTGCTTGCTTGCATAAATACAAGTACAAATAATCAAGACAAATGCATCTTCAAGATACAAATTATGTAATGAACTCGTAAATGGCTTAAGGCAAGATGACGTTCAAAATCAAATAGGTAAGGTAATCGAGACATGGAATACTTATGATAGTTTGAGAAAGGGTAAAATCAAATGAAATTAAGCATTAACAAGAATATCATTAATTAATTCAATGTTTAACAATAAACCATGGGCATGTAGCTATGGATGACAAAAGATAAGATTGATAAGATCATTTTATCAATGTCCATTGAATCAACACAATAGTAAGTCAATAAACCCTAGGGTTTCAGCTAGGACATAAACCCTAGTTGTGGGCATAAACTAATAGAGAAATGAGTAAGAGATTCCCACACTCTCTTGTATACCATGTTGAGGTTCAAAAGAGACTGCAAGGATGAAATTGAACCAACCAACAAACCCTAATTCCTGTAATAAACAAGGAGAAAAACAATGTTAGGGTAGCACAACATTACAACCTAAGAAGTGTATTATAGATGATTTATGGGTGCATTACTATAGGGAGAATCCATAAGTGTGATAGAGAGAAGATGCAAACCAATAACAAGAGAGTTTAGGGTGCTCATAGTCTAAATCGCTTGTATTCAAGAGATTAGGAAGTTCACATGAGGCATGGGTCCTTTCCCATTTTATGCCAAATGTAAAATTACGCCATTCTAGGATTTGGGAGGGTTTTAGTTATAGTTATGGTACATTTATGGATAATTCATTGAGTGAAGACCTTACTATACTTGTTGCAACAAGTACAATGCTAGAATGTAATCTTTGCATTTCTTACTTATAATGGAACTAGGATGAACAAAAATTATTATATCTGTTAGATTTCATCTATTTTTTTCTTCAATACAAGGCAATAAATGAATTGGTGATGTTTTTTAACTCACGAGTTTGTTAGCAAAATAATGTAGTCTTTACAGTTTTGTAATATCTGTTCTATCTCTTATCATCATTTTTCATGGTACTAATAATAATTGTAATATGATGAAGTTGTGAGGGACCTTGCATGAGGTCTTTCCATCCAAATAGAGAATATGGAGAGGATTCCAACTATAAATATCTAGGTTTAACAAAAGCGCAAGTAAGGGTAAGTTCAAGATGCCACCACTTCTTGTAAACGGGATGCTAGTTTTTGAGATTTTCCAATTCTTGTTATTATCTTGATTTCCCATGATTACTCATATTTGGTGCAGGATATACAAAATTTCTATTTCCTAAGTTGTAAGCATAAGAAGCATCAATACAACTTGATAAAATGAGATGCTATTTAAAGTAACATGTTGTCTTATGGACATGAGTATATTCATGTGAGCATATATAATATATATTGACATGGTGTGTGGCAGGTCCCATACATAGCTTCATCCTTGGGGGTGTCAAGCTTGGCACAAATTGTCATAAAGACGTGTCTGACTGGGTCACTATACAACTTACAAAACTTAATGATCAACGTGATGGTGTACAACTTTTGAAACCGACATCCCTTGCTCTACATGTATGGCATATTGTACTAGTTGTCCATATTTTTCTGTAATCATTGTCTTTGGAATATTTCATTGAAAATGCTATGGATATTTGGACAATTCATACTAGTGATGGTATTATCTATAATTGTTAAATTAGAACACATACTATTTTTATTTTTCAGTTTCGTTTCCAAGCCTCTGGTAAGGTAAGGAATTATCTATTTCTCACTTACTTATGACAATTTGAGAAAAGGTAAAATCAAATGAAAGTAAGCACCAACAATATATACATAAGCAAGCAATTCTTACATAGTGATAATGTCAGATAGAAGTTGTTGAAAAAAAGTTCCACAAACCCATATATGTACAAGATCCATTTTCATTTGCAAGACATAGTGGATCCTACATATCTCTGCACATCTCATCTCTTGCCCCACAATTGTCAGAATGTCCTTGTATATTCATGATAGTGCTAGAGCTCCTGTCAACCTGCAACCTTCCTTGGTGGTTTGCATGTCTGACTACCCACCATGCTCTCTAGCCATACCAAAGGCTCTACAACAAGCTAGCACCAACACCATCAAGTCCATTTTTTTTTATTTCACTAAGCATGCCTCACACAATATCTCTAAGTAAAGAGATCCAAGTATCCTCTAGGGTTTTTTTGTCACATGCCCTAGGATCTACCTCGATCTCACAAAAGGATTCAAACATTAACACTTCAAGTATCCTCTAATTTTTGCCCCCAAAACCCTGGTTCCTTCCTTGCTTGCATAAATACAAGTACAAAGACTCAAGACAAATGCATCTTCGAGATGCAAATGATGTAATGAACTCACAAATGGCTTAAGGCAAGATGATGTTAAAAATCAAATAGGTAAGGAAATTTAGACATGGAATACTTATGATAGTTTGAGAAAGGGTAAAATCAAATCAAATTTATCAACAACAAGAATATCACTAATAAATTCAATGTTTAACAATAAACCATGGGCATGCAGCTATGGATGACAAAAGATAAGATTGATAAGATAATTTTATCAATGTCCATTGAGTTAACACAATAGTAAGTCAATAAACCCTAGGGTTGTAGCTAGGACATAAACCCTAATTGTGGGCATAAACCAATAGAGAAATGAGTAAGGGATTCCCACACTCTCTTGTATACCATGTTGAGGTTTGTAAGAGACCACAAGGATGAAATTGAACCAACCAACAAACCCTAATTCCTGTAACAAACAAGAAGAAAACCAATGTTAGGGTAGCACAACATTACAACCTAATAAGTGTATTAGAGATGATTTATGGGTGCAGTATTATAGGGAGAATCCATTAGTGTGCTAGAGAGAAGATGCAAACCAATAACACGAGAGTTTAGGGTGCTCATAATCTAAAACACTTGTATTCAAGAGATTAAGAAGTTCACCTGAGGCATGGGTCCTTGCAAAATTTATTCCAAATGTAAAATTGTGTCATTCTAGGATTTGGGAGGGTTTTAGTTCTAGTTATGGTACATTTCTGGATAATTCATTAAGTGAATACCTTACTATACTTGTTGCAACATGTACAATGCTAGAATGCAATCTTTGCTTTCTTATTTATAATGGAACTAGGATGAACAAAATTTATTACATATGCTAGATTTCATCTAATGTTTTCTACAAGCTAAGGCAATAAATGAATTGGTGATGTTTTTAAATTCACGAGTTTGTTAGCAAAATAATGTAGTCTTTACAATTTTGTAATATTTATTCTATTTCTTATCAACATTTTTCATTGTACTAATAATATGTGTAATATGATGTAGTTGTGAGGGACCCTGCGTGAGGTCTTTCCATCCAAATAAAGAATCTGGAGAGGATTCCAACTATAAGGACTACCCATCTTGGTCATGGTAACAAAAATATTTAAATTTCGTTATGTTTTTTAAGACTATTACTTTTGGCTAATATGTAAGGCTTCAGTCGCTATTGGGAGCTCTAAGGCATGATCTAAATATTCATTTGGTTTGAATTTGGAAAACGTAGGCACATACCCTTTGCATTATTTCATTGAATGTTGGATTTCTTGATAAATGAATTTGAGATGTTATTGTGATGGATTATTTAGGCTTTCCAATTGCATTTTTTCTTGATCATTTTGTTTCCCTTCAGTTGTGCCATTACTTATTCATAGTCTTGGGATAGAGCTTCTACCATATGTTGGCTAGATACTTGTATTCATCTTTTTGAGCCATGAGTTAATACTTCATAGTTTGGTAAATGTATTCGCAGCCTTATTGTCAACCTGTGTTTTCTTACAATTTGCAATGGCCCAGCTTACTCTATTGTTTTTTTTTTTTGGTCTCTGCTTTTGAGTAAAATAATATGGATAGGTCATGCTTACTAGATTACTTGTGACCTCGATGCTTTGGCATTTCATTTTCTTTATGGGTAGTCTATGCTTTTTGCAAGCATTTTTGTGACTCTCCATTTCCATGGCAAATTGCCTGGCTTGAGCCTAAACCTTCAATGGATCCTAAGTTTACACAGTAATTTAAAACTTTTCCATGGCCTGAGAGGTTCTTTCTCTGCTTACACAAAACATTGAAGGAGGTGGGGTTACTTAAAATATCTTCAAATTGTGACACCTGAACAATTTCCTGTGTAGCAAAATCTACATAGAACTAATATTTTTTTTTTAAATTCTCAATCGTGGTCGGATATCCGATGGCCCTTCCCACGATATCTGATGAGTATGCCATACCATCGATGACAAATGTCATTGGTCTTTCTCTTTTTTGTTGGTATATGTGTTGAATATCCGATGGTTATGTGGTTGGATATCCGATGACCTTTCCTACAATTCTAATGATCATGCCATACCACCGACGACAAATGTCATTGGTCCTTCTCTTTTTTTGTTGTTGTTGTTGTATGTGTTGGATATCTGACGAACATGTGGTTGGATATCTGACCTTATATAAAGTATTGGGGGTCGGATATCCAACATGTATGTGTTGCATATCCGACATGTATATTGATAGATTTGTGGTCGGATATGCAACAATGGAATGCTATATATCCGACAAGACCATATTGTTGTCGAAGATCCGACAAAAATAAACCGACATTTATAAAATGTGAGGCTTGTCAGATTGTCAATAGCTTGATGTTGAAATCAAATATATATGTCATCGTATTTTGGGTTCATATTTTCATGTGTCATATATTAATTATTTATTCATTCATATTATGAAGATGAAACATCTTCCTCCTTAACTCAGATACAAACTAGCCCATTACACTTGAATACGGTGCAACAAATTCTTCTTGAATCCTATAATATATAATACTTCTTTCAGCTTCATGGACTTTCCAGATTTTAGTTTGTAAGAGGCTTCTCCCATTCCTTTTATGGGGTATTGATAATCATCTCCAAGTTGTACCTTGTGTGAATAGTCTTTTTGGGTAAAACATGAGAGAGAATATTTGTGACCTGTCATATGTTTGGAAGCACCACTATCTATAATCCAAGTGTCACTTCCACGAGAGATTGATCCTGTGAGAGTTGAAATTAGGACATACTCTTCAGTAGAGTCTTCATTTTCTCTAGCCCTCTCTTCATCTGATTCATTTTCCTCATATGCATGGGAATGGTACTATCAGTTATTCTTCTTAAATTGATCTTTCTGATGAGAACAATTTCTAGCAATGTGTCCCATCTTATGACATGCATAACATTCAAAGGATGAGTAATCCTTTTTAGGTATCTTACCTCTTTTGAAGTCTTATGGTCTTCTGGGAGGTGATCCTCGATTTTTTCTTTTGTTTCTTCTTTTCTTCGCATGAGCAGCTAGAGCTTGATATTCATTATTGTTTGGCTTCTCTTCTCTATTTTCTATCCTTCCTTCTTCTTGTACACATTCTTCCCATAGTTTGATGAACTTGGTTAGCTTTCTTCTAACACGTATTCCTCTAATGAAGGAATCTCATTCTATTGGAAGACCATTTAAGGTGGTCATCACAAATTCATCTTCTTCCACCATGTCGCCAATGGATTCTAATTGTTCTTTGATATGAGATACTCTTGATAAGTATGATTGCATAGTTTTTGCCTTTTGTATCTTCATATCCTTGAGATGGTTTCTCAAGGTCATTCTTTTATTGATGTTCTTCCGTTCAAATAGACTTGTCAGTGCATCGAACATTTCCTTTAGAGTATTCTTTAAAGATAACTGGAGGATCAAACGATCCTTTATAGAATCAACTATGATCCTTTTGGCTTTGATAATATCCTTTTTATGCTTGGCCTTTGCCTCATCTCCCTCTGGTTCCTTGGCCTCATATTTGATGTAGCCTTTTAGGTCACATTCTTCAAGGATGAGCATGGCTCTATACTTCCATGATCCCTCAAGCTTTTCATCAAGCTTGATACTGTTTGTCATATTTAATGAATGAGAACCTCAAATGAAATATAGCAGATAGAACTTACCAATTTGAGGATTGCTTATGGAATCTGCTTTAGGATGACCTAGGGTTTGACTAGAAAACCCGAATTTTCCAACCGCGGTCACTTGCAAAACTGATTGGAGGAAAAATGTGCCTCCCCAAGGTGAGCTAGACTACATCTTTATTTTTTGGAATATATGGATGGAACCTTGAAAAATATGATGCCCTAGTTTCTCCTAACAGTAGTGGTAGGTCAAAAAAATGAAAATCCACATAATTGAAAACTGCTTCGACAGAAAGATGTGCCCTCCTAAGGTGAGTTGAATGGTCCTTCTTTTTTGACTAATTTGTGGAGGGAGGTATCTGTAACATTGAGCCATATCTTGTTTAACTATGGAAAAGCTACTGCACAATGTCTTCTTTTAGGTTGGATCTAATACCATGTTAAGATTTTAAAAGTTGTTACGCTAAAACAAAAGGATCACTGAAAGAATAACAAGCACATCAAAAGAGAACACAAATAATTATCCCAAGAAATTCTCATGGGGAAGAAAACCCAACAAAACTTCCTTGATATAGACTTCAACCAAGTACAGTGTAAAACTTAAGAAATAAGACTAGACAACTTCCTCCTCCTCAAATGGATTGTTTCTCCTCTTTATAGAGAACTTGCTTGAGTGCTCACCATGTCCAAATGAGGGAGGAACCTCTCATATTTCTATTAATCATCTGAGAGGTCTAATAACCCAACATAGTTGACTTCTACTTGCTTCCAGGGCCGACTTGCCTCGGGAGACTCAAAAATACATCTTAATAATACTTTTATGGGTACTACTGACCTAACTTACAACAGAGGTTTTACCTCAAGACTTTACATGACCAAATATAGCAATAACATCCCTAATCGAAGGAACAACATCTTCGAAAGGTGTAATAATAATAATAATACAAAATATAATATCTTTCATAGTTACATTTCTTTAACAAAGGTGAGGGTTTCTTATGGAAATTTGAATAGATGAAATCACAACAAGTTATGATTTGTTATCCCATTAACCAAATTTTAGGTCAATTGTTTATTAATATGCACATATAATGCAATATGGTTTGAGTAACCCTGATTGGCATAAGGGATGTTAAGGTGCAATAACTCAAATGATGACAAGTTTGATTTTACACTCTCCCCACACTAGTTCAAACCTTAATGAGACATTCAACCCATTGTGATAAGGTTGGAAGGGTAGGTGACCCTTGTGATAAAGGTTACACTTTGGGTGTGCCTCGGGACATCTTGGCCCTTGCTAAGCCACAAGTCATTTGTATAACTGGATTGTGGGTTGTTAGGTATACTCTTGGGTTATTATGGAAACCAATTGAATTTGAACCTAGTACTTGCCTATATGATATCAATTAGTTATTGACTCCCATGGATTTAAAAATGATTAGAATAAGGGATACCAATTCTCCATTCATTGAATGATAGTTAAGTATGACTATATATATTGGTAAAATACCATCACCCTTTATCCTTTTCAACAAAATAAAAAAGAATTTAATTAAAGGACATAACAAATAATAAATGCCATAAGAGCATCATATCTATTTAACTCGAGAAATGCCTCATTTCTCAACTTTCTTATCATATTTATTTTCTTTTGCATAAATGAATTTAACTATATATATATATATATATAATACATTTTGGGTCAATTTTGTTATTTACCGAGGCTAAAAAAAATTGACCAAATAATATAAACCATATTCTTCACAAACATCAAAATTAAACTACATAATATTTATGATCAATTCAATTACGAGTTCCAAGGGAAACTTCTAGCACAAGTATCCGTACAAAAAAATTAAAAACAAAATGCTTATGTATTTGTATAAAAAAAGCTTGCAATTGAATTGGTTAGCAAGGTAATGCAAAAAGGAGTTGTCTCTTGTGAAAAAAATTCAACTTACATACCTAGTCAATTGGGTGAGAACCATGAGGATTTATAACATCTATACATACAATTTCAAGAAGTTTATGCAAGTAGAAACGCTATAGAAGACACCTAAAAACAAAATAGTTTTGCATATCATAACAAAATACAACCGATGAAACACATGCTTGCTATTTTTTTCATCTCAAGTAAGATTAGTAGGTTTAGATTCCCAAGTCTCCAAGTCCATGTTCACTAGAATTTGGTGGACTATTTCCTCTTCTCTATGTTCCTTGGGAATAGATCCCATAGACATGTATTGGTTGGAGGCTGCAAATTGAGAACGTTTACTCTAGTTGCAAACCATGTTCCCAAGCATGAAACATTTGCTTCTAGTGATTGGATTTGCCTTTTTTGTTTAACTAAAGTGTTTATTACTGTTGCATTATGGGAGATATAGTGATCTTCATTTTAGTCATAGAGAAAATGGGGGTTCTATTATCACTTATGAATTCTTCATGTATATGCAAAAGCCTATGTATCTCTTGAATATCTCTATGATTAGGACAATTTCTAAGACAATCCATATTCCATAACCTCTAATAACGATTAAGATATAAAATGAAACTTAATGTATCCTATGTTTGTTGAATAAAGAGAAAGTGCTTTGACAAAGGAGGATTGATGCTTGATATGTTAACAATTGCAACCCAATTTTCATAGACATACATGCAATGAGACAAAATATAGACCTCAATGTAATATAACCATCCAAGACTGTTCCAAACTTTAAATGATGATGTCATGAACTAAGCCAAGCCCAAATCTACATCTCCATACTTAAATTGATAGGGATGATGGAGATTGAAATAAGAGAGACTAGATAAAACACCATACCCATGAAACTTGAAACCAAGAGGTGCATAAGTAAATCCATAATTGAATGTCAACCTAGTGACGACACCCTCCCAAACTTGTAATAAGTCTAGTAGGGTTTCATAAAACCAATTCCAATTATACCTAGAATTGCAGAGTACCAAGGGGAAGTCCCATTTTTAACCAATCCAAACCAAAAAATTACGTGGAGAGAGCTCACCTGGTTGTCCTACTGAACCATAAAGGTTTGTGAATAAAGACTTATCTTCTCCAATTGACCCCTTCCATGCTACTCTCTAAGAACTACATCAAATTTCATAATCTCAATTTCAAATAAGGTGAAATCCTCCATGGATTCAATACATTGGCAGAGTATTAACTCAAACATGTGTGAAAGGATTGTCCATGTGATAAGAGCTTCATTCTGCCTCCATAAAATACCTAACTTCTATACTGACGTGTTGACATGATAAAACTTTGCCTCATGCAAAAAAAAGGTGGCAGTGTTAATCCTATGAGATGGCTTGAAACTCCTCCACCCCATTTTTCTATTGATTCCTTCATTTAATCTCATGACCCCAATAACATTTTTACTCGTCTCATGATTAAGAGCCCTTAGGACATGAAAAAAGTTGACATCCTTTAATAAAGGATATTTTCTTTTTTACAATGTTTACGATGAGTCTAGTTAATTTATCATCGTTTGGGGCTTTGTCATTGTTCATAAAATGGAAAATGGTGGAGAAATCCCCTATGGTTATTATGGATTTCACTAAAGATGACTTTACAGGTTAGATCATTGTGGGAGAGCATAGAGCTTTACCTAATTGTTAATGGTTGTACTTATTCCCCATATTCCTCGTCCACAGTTCAATTCTCTATTTCCCCATGGATCATAAATGACCCCCCCACACTTTCCACCCCAAGGTTTCCTTTGGCTACTCAATCAAATAAAAGTATATGTTTGTGTTTCCTTTTTAACCATTATTTGAATTACTCTTCTTTCATTTTTATTCACCATGTATGTTGTCAAGATGATTTAAGGCTCAAGTTCTTAAAAAGAGAAGATCATCCCATAAGTATTTCTCATAGTTTAAAAATTCTACGATTTGGGTCAGAATAGACTGATTTTTCCATCATGATTTTGATAAAATCCAGTCGGAATTTTTGCGCCAAGAGGCGCTCTATAGCCCAGTATGGGGGAGATCTTGTAAAGTTACATGCAACGTTATTTTTATTAATAAAAAATATATTTTTTAATTATAAGCCAAATACATGTTAGCCAGAAAAACAACCTAATATGGGGGAGATGTTATAATTTTCGTACCTAACAAAACAATAAAAAAGTAAAAATTTAATTATCCATAAAAAAAAATTGGGTAAGGAAAAAAACACAATATGGGGGAGATGTTGTAATGTTCCTACTTAACAAAATAATAAAAAATAAAAAAATTGAATTATCCGCAAGCACATTGTTTTAAAACCATGTGCAAGGCCTTCTAAACAACCCATGGTTTTATTGTACATGGTTTAAAACCATGTGCAAGGCCTCCTAAACAACCCATGGTTTTATTGTACATGGTTTAGGAGGGCCTTGCAAATGGTTTTAAGACCATGTGCAAGGCCTCCTAAACAACCCATGGTTGTAGGAGGGCCTTGCATATGGTTTTAAAACCATGTATGGGGAAATGTTGTAATGCTCGTTCCTAACAAAATACAAAATAATAATAAATATTATATGTCGCCTATAAATAATATTAAATATTATATGTGGACCTTAAATAAAAAGATATGTCTTTTGTTTGAATCAAATCAATGGCTATATATAGGACACACCAAAGTTGATAGTTCATTGAGTGCAATATCTAAGAAGAGGTTTGCACCTGGAAAGATTTGATCCCTCTTAGCCCTTGATAGAGCCTAGGATTTGGATCTACACTTGTTAATAATCCAAGTTACAGTTGTCAAGTTTTGGAATTTTGGGTTGCCCAGGGGTTTTTAGGGGTGTTATCCATTTTTACCATCAAAACTGGGATTAAAACATAGTTACATTCTGATTTTGCAAAATAGAAAACATCGAATTCTGGGAAAAAATGGTTGTGGAGTCCAAATCATCGATTTTTTAGACATCTCCTAAGTATTTTTGCCAACCATTTATTTTCTCCCATGCCAAGTAGCTACATTAAGTGACCCTTCAACCCATTAATTTTGATTAATTCTACTAGTAATCCTCAAATTTCACTACAATAAACTCCTATTAAAAACTTGCTTTATTTCTAGCTAACCAAACTTTCTAACAAAGAAATTTTGGTAAGACTTGGAGTCCTTTCGAAAATTGGCTTGTTTGTGCCACATAATAATTGGTAAGACTTGGAGTCTTTTCGAAAATTGGCTTGTTTGTGCCACATAATAATTGGTAAGACTTGGAGTCCTTTCGAAAATTGGCTTGTTTGTGCCACATAATAAACACTTACGTCAAATTTTCTAGGGCTATCCATTTAATAGACCACTTTAATTCATATAAATAAATATTAATTATTAAACCATTTTTTCGGAAAGTAATTTTTGTAAACACGCTCCGAAAAAAAAAAGTAAAAAGGATGCTTGATTTATGGAAGAGACTCCATTATTTACTAGAGCCCTATCGTAGAAGGACCAAGATCCCACCCCGGAAAATTGCTTTAAAAAACAATAAATTGGAAGTAACATGTAGACGGTTTTCCAAAGCACAAGGGATGGAATTTAATTAGGCGTGAGCCCTAGCTTGGCTATACACGTGATAATGTGTGACCCACTTTAGGCAAAGACCCCGATTACCCCCGACCGAAAATACGGTGCGCGTTGGCATGGAGGATGTGTTCATATAAGGGTCTAAAGGAGAGGAAAGGAAAATACAAAGGGGGATCAACACATGTACATAGGAAAATTGGATTTGGACTGATCCATGAAAAATTATTCATTGATAAATATGGATCTATTGCCTCTTCCTGCTACCAAAACACATGCAGAAGAACGAAGGAGATATTGATGGCCCAATTCTAATAAATAATCTATACAGTAAGAGCTTCTATGTCCCATTTCTTTCTTCTCCACGCTTAAATAGTTCATTTTATATAGCAATATGGTTGATTGGCAGTGGATGTTCTATTGAATTATCAGGTGCTTTAAGCTGTTCGTTGAGTTATTTATGTTTGTGCTTTTTTTTATTCAAAATGGTATTTGTTTATAGCAGAGCTGATTTGCATTCATGCCATAATATACTAGGGCTTGCTTACTACATTGGCATTGATGATTGACCTCGTAGTACGACGAGGTTTTATGATTAGTTTAGTTAATAAGTTAAATCCTCAAATAATCCAACACTTAAGTGTTTGTGTGGTTTAAGATTTTTGGGTGGCTTCAAATTTTGCGTTTTTTTGGAAAAGCAGAGCTGAATTCGAATTACGAATTAAGAAAATTTAGGGTTTTTTTTACAATCTCCAACGTAGATGATTTAGGATGCAGATCGTCGTGTTTAGAATGTCCTCCATGCTTATCACAGCGTCTTGATCAACTTGGTAGCCGGGCTTGTAACTTTTTTCCCACTATCATCTATTTTGCTAGCCCTTGTTCAAGAAATACATGATAGAGTTGGAGGGACGTTTTTTCACATTTTGTTTGTCAGTTTCATATGTTATCCCGTACCATGTACCTAGGACATGGGAACAAACACACATTATCTTTTCTTTGGCGTGATAAAAGATCTGTTCTTTTAATGGTAACGGGGTTCGAAAAAGTGAAAAATGCAAATGGGGTTGTAGTTCAGTGGTGAATACTGTGGTATGTTAGGCCATCCACCAAGATTCAATTACCTCAAAGTTATGGATAAGCAGCGGGAGCCAGGTGTAAGTCATGGGTGCTTTTGATGGAAGAGTGCACCTTGTAGCAGCTGCTTAGCTGATGGAAGTGCTTGTGTTGACTGGTTTACCCTTTGAGGGGGGCCATTTTGCCCACACAATCAGTCCAATTCTGGTGCATAACATCTCCGAGCTAGTTTTGATCACTTATACCACATTCTATTAAGGTTGTTTAGAACTTTAGACTCCATAGTGTGACTCTGCTCTTTGAGGAAACCAAGCAGCTCCATTCCTAGTCTGGCCTGACCTTGAGTCATACTCATGAGTTTCACTCACAAGTATGATTTAGAATCTCAAGTCAAAGATAAGTCAGTTTGACTTAGGGAGACTGTCATTTGCCTATAAAAAGCATGAAAAAAGGAACACTTATTTTGCTTGTGTTTAACCCAGCTCGCAGCCAAAAAGTAGACCTATCACTTATTGAGAATCCATGGCATTTTGAAATGATTTAATAATGGAAATTTGGATTATATGGACCTTATAAACTTTCATATTAATTTTATATATACTTAAAACTTTGTATTTTTTTTATAATTATTTCCTGAGTCAACTTCCAAGTTTCTCTCAAGTCCAAGTCAGCTCCCAAGTTTTCCCCAAGTCCGAGTCAACTCTTACTCTTCAGCCTCCCCAATGTCATTCTTGGAGTAGACTATCGTAAATTTGGTTGTAATGGTTCACTTTGAGTTTGAAAAGAAAGCATTTGAAAAGAGGAAATTCTCAATCATCAATCGAGGATTCAGTAAACTGGTCTTTAGCATTTGTTGATTTGAGAAGGCGAAATACTTTTCATCCAAATTAATTTCACAAGTTTGTACTAGTAAATGACAAGGGTCTTACGCCTTCAAAAGAAAGAAGAGTAGACTGTTATAATTTTTTCTCGAAGTCCCAAAGATTCTACTAGATCAGTTTCATGTGGAATGAATTGTACTTGATTATTCACAATGTATCTAACCACCCATTATTGAGTAATTTTATGGAGCCAGGTGCAAATTTTTGGTGTTTTTAATGGAAAAGTACTCCCCTATCATGTTAACTTACTCAAACAAAAGTTCTTGTGTTGAGTGGTTTGCCTCTTGGGGTCCGTTTTGCTTCTGCAAGTGGGCTACTTGCAGTGCCTGACTTCTTCAGGCCAGTTGTAATGTTTCTCTTTGAGCTTAAAAGGAAATGCTTTCAAGAAAAACCTAAAGGCTTAGTTATCGATTGATACTTTAATAAATTCAACTGTAGCATTTGTTGATTTGAGAAGGCAAACTACTTTTCATCTGAATTGTTTTTCACAAGTTCGTACTAACAATAGTACGAGGGTCTTACATCTTCAAAAGGAAGAAGAGTAAAGGCTTAGTTATCGATTGATACTTCAATAAATTCAACTCTAGCATTTGTTGATTTGAGAAGGCAAACTACTTTTCATCTGAATTGTTTTTCACAAGTTCGTACTAGCATAGTATGAGGGTCTTACCTCTTGAAAAGGAAGAAGAGTAGACTATTCTAATGACTTCTTGAAGTCTAAATCTGTTTCATGCAGAACAAATCACAGTTATTCAAAACAAATTTAACCAGCCTTTATTGAATAGCTATCTGGTCAAGGTTCATTTAAGAATGTGGCACAATATAACAAAGTATGAATCAGCACTGGAATTCAAGTGTCCAGGATAATCATCAGCTTCATTCTGATCATATACTCTAATGTTAATCAACCTAGGTGCCTGTTTTTATATGTTTGAATCCATCCCAAAATCTATTGTCATGGAAAATTTCTGTTGTTTCTTGAATCGCCAAATATTGCAAGGCCATCTCCATGAGATGCATTGTTTAATGGTGTTCAGTTGTTCCGTTATTATGACCAAGTTATCATCACTGTTTGATTAAACTATCATGGATTTCAGTTTGATCCAGTGCCTCTCTTATTTTTTCACATGCATGAGATCAGCATCTTTATCTTCTGGTTCCTCCTAGCAAAATTGACTTCATTGCATTGACTCCAGATACATCATGATTCATGATGTTTAATTCGTTACAATGGTATAAAAAATCAGAATCATTGATTTCAAGACTTAGAATGCTGATCTAGGTGAAGAAATCTCTGGTACATTGTTTCATCCCTTTTTGAGGGAAAAATATTAGTGTTTTTTATTTAAGAAATAACGGGAAAGGAAAATTAAGGCTGTTCTATCTTGTAGTGTCCTTATGCTTATGTGTTGGTTTGGTAATGGTTATAGGGTAGACTCAGAATCAGAGTTAAGAATAACTCTTATAACAATAGATAATGTGCAAGCAACTTAATACAAGATTATGTGCATGATCATCATTTTCAGCATGTTATCATCCGTGCGATCACATGCTGTCTTGTACTATTATAGAGTCTAAATACAATAGTCTTTGATCAAAAGATGGTGGCCAGTTATGGTGCTCCCAACTCTACGAAGCTGTTCATAAAGCTCGAGTTCTTGATACTTTTTTATGCTGCACTACTGGGGTTCTGTATTCTACATCTAAGATTGAAACTAAAAATTATGTATTATTATTTAGCACTTATTTTCTTAACAGTTCCATATATTTTGGTCACTATACATGTTCAGAAAATTTAGTTTGTATCCAGACTTCAGAGAAGTACTGTGCATACATGGCTGACTAGTTTCTTTCCTTGTATTAACTGATAAATCATCGGAGTTGGTGATTATTTTGTCTATCCATGATTTTGTGTTTTGTGGATTGTGGTTTAGGCATGCAAAGCAAGATCAAATCCAGGTCAGGAGAGGGAAACTTTTTGTATTTGAACTTTAAGGTCCATGAGTTTCAAAGAAACATGGAAGTCACCCTCAGTCTAGAAAACCACAATAGTGAAGATCCTGACATTTGTCTCAAAGAACCAGAAAATGAGCACTTGTCAGGGATCCACAACATAGTTCATCCAGTCAAAGCTGAGGATATGAAACAAAATGACGTGACAGCTCTATGGGTGAAGGTTTGCATGATTAATTTATGGCAGTTTACTACTTTTTAGTGATGCTTAAAATTTTCACGTCGATAAAGTCAATATGATACATTTACTCCTTTTATGTTGATAGAGTTTCTTCCGCAAAGAGAGATTCTTTACAACCTAATATTATATATAATATATATTTCACTCCTTTTATGTTGATCTTAGAGTTTCTAATGCAGAGAGAGAGCTTCTTGACAACCTAATAATGTGCTTTATGCATGGCAACAAAACCTTTGTGTTTATTTTCAGAAACTATGACCATCAGCTCTTATTTTACATGAGGTAATGCCTTGCATGGTAAAACCAATTATTCAACATTTTTAGGACTATCTATATGCAAAATTTTCTAAAGGATTTAATAAGAAATGTTAAATTCCAAACACACCTGAAACATGTGTTAATAATTAAATGTTCCGATCGTAAAGGTTCATCATATCGAATTTTTATCATCCTGCACATAGATATTTGCTTTTAGCATGCAGCCATTGCAAGGTATTATTTTTTCCTTCTGTTAATATTTCATTATTGTCTTTTATGCAAGTATTATGATTCTTTTAACCCCAATCTCAACATTTGCCAAAGAAACCTAATAGTTATGGAAACACGCCCATTATTGCAATAGATTTGTTCACTATATAATTTGATCTAATCTTTTTCCCTCTCAAATTAAAGTTACTATTGGTGTCATTTGTGTTACATACATCTATTTTGAATACATTCTGACTATGATTCTTTAAAGGATACTAGCATAGATAGGCTAAAAGTTTTGCTGTTGTTGTTGGTCTAGTGGAGGAGTAGGTGGCAGCCAGGGATACAATGCTCTAGTGATGACTACCCTTCAGAAACTTTGAGAGCAAAGCCTACTTCTGAGCACAAACAATACATTGTAGTTTTTTTCCCCGCACCAATAGTCATTGTTGGGCAGATTCACAGCTTGTTTGTCCTATTACTGAGAAACCAGAACCCCTTGCATATGGTACGCATGACAGTGGATTTGAACTAGTGAAGGACTTGTGCATCCCAAGGTGGTATATGATGCAAACTCTAGCAGTTTCCATGCTTGATGTTAGCGAACGACTTCATATTGAGGTTAGATATCTCTTGTGTACAGTTCACAATTTTCCTTTTTATGTGAATGTAATTGTTTATGCCTCTTAATCATCTCCCATTGTCTCTGTTACTTATTCAGGCCGTGGTTGAAAGTGCAAGAGATGTAAATGCATGGAGAGAATTTGCAAGGGAGGCGAGCCACTGCAAAAACTACTCTGATTTAGGGAGGATGTTGGTCAAGCTTTATAGTGTAATTTCTCGGCATCTATATCTATGAATCATTTTGACTAGGTGCTTGTTGATGTATGTAACTCATATATGCTGTCCTTTCAAACTTTAATTCACCTATTGATATTTATCTGGTTTTCTCTGAATCTTTTAATAGAACTTTACCTTTGTGTTTTACATTAGGTTAGATTATATACAATGGATTATTTTGTTTATTTTAAACTGTATGTTTTTGTATAGAAAAGCAGAGTAAGTCAACGAAGATAGAAGATATATTTCATTAATGATGTTGCAAATTATGCATCTCTCAGATGCCTTTACGTCATACTTCATTACAACTTATAACACCCCTAAGTGGTTATGGTGATTTAACCACCTATCCTCTACCCTTGACCTTAAATATTACATTGGTCACATGATACTGATATAAAGTGATCATTATACAGGTGTTTTGATTTCCCAACTTGAATATCACTGGGGTGTTAATACTCCAAGACCCCTCATTAACATGGAAATAATATTTTTTGATTATTGCGTCGAGAGGCGCTCTACAGCCCAGTATGGGGGAGATCTTGTAACCTGATGTAACTTGATGTAACGTTAGTAACGTTTGTAACATGTTGGCAAAAAATAATAGTGATAGTGAATATTATGGGAGAGATCTTGGAACGTGATGTAACGTTAATAACGTTTGTAACATGTGGGCAAAAAATAATAGTGATAGTGAATATTATGGGAGAGATCTTGTAACGTGATGTAAAGTTTGTAACATGTCGGCAAAAAATAATCCAAATCCTTCTTCATCTTTGTTTTACATTTAAATAACGAGTCCTGCATCAGTCCAGAGGTTTGATGTGAGCATTAAAATAAACCTGTAACAACAATATATAAATTAGGTTAGACACAAGAACATAAAAAAATCTTTTTCCTTGGAATCGATGGGATGAATCTAGCAAACAATATAACCGTGTCTCAACAATTAGGATTTTGATTTGGAAGAGTTAAGAAAATTGCGGTTGAATGTAAAAAAAGCTTAAACAAATTTCATTAGCGGATCTATACAAAGAACGCAGAGATTTTTAGATACTCTGAATGTCTATGTTTGGAAGTAAAGAAGAAAAAATTTGGAGAAGATTCTCACTTCCCATAGGCATCTAACCTTGAAGATAGTGCTCAGGTATTTCTCTATGTGGTTCTTGAAGAATTTGTCGACTCCTTATGTTACGAAATATTCGAATCGATCAGCAAGAGTGCCCAGCAGTGGGCAGCCGTAACTTCTAGGGATTTCCTTCACATGAACCCTGTTGAGGTCATGCCCACGAATACCATGATCCTATCCTATCTTCAAGATTTGCACATTATTGCTGCAAAAAGAATTACCCTAAAAAATTATATTCATGGTGGAGATATTCATGGATCCTACCTTCATTCCAAATATAATGGAGAAGTTCGGGCTTAAGATATAGAATGAATCCTGTTGATTTCATAGTAAATTCACTTGACCGTTAGGGCTCACATACATGTTTCAATAAATTTTCAAATAAAAAGCTGTTTTTGATCCTGGAGTACACGTTTCAATAAATTTTCAAATAAAAAGTTGTTTTTGATCCTGGAGTACGCAAGCATGTGTAACATGGTAAGATAAACTATAGAATTACAGCTACACACAAGGAAGCTGAAACTTGCTCAAACCAAGATTTCAAGTTTTTGTTGTACAAAATAAGATCGGTTAAAGCTGGCAGCATCCTAAAGAAATTGAGAGGAGCATAAGGCAGAAGGTGCCGGAGTTTTGGATGACGAAAGAAGTATAATCGGAGAACAATAACAATCACTTTCAGGAATGGAATCGCATATAGAAAGACTGCATCAAACAAGCAAAACAGAATAAAAATATTCATTTGTGGTTGTCCGGTATATATCTACACAGTTCAACTTAGTGAAATGTATTGTAGTACATGCAGATGAAAATGAAAGATTTAATCCAATGTACGAATATTATCAGTGAAAAAATAGTGGTTAGGTAGGGTATATGGTTAATGATTTCAAATTACAACGAGGGAAAGGTCCTGTGTACATGTTTTACAAAAAGATAATAAAGATAATAGTCGTTTTTTTGTTTTGGTTTCTACTTTACATTGAAACTACTATTTTAATACTTTACATTGAAACTACTGTTTTAAAACTTTATTTTATTCATATTGTTTTAATAAAAATTTACAAAGTGTTACAAAGTATTTGTGAACCATGTTTCAATTACCAAGTTGGTATATATATTTTATAATTATTTAAAGTACAGTCACAACCTCATCACGCACTCAAGGAAAAAGATAATTTTTAGTTTAATTAAAATTGTAAAATATAAATATTTAAATTTATATATATATATATATTAATTTTATTTTTTTAAAATTTATTTTGAGGTGATTTTCAAAAACATTTGCATATTTGGACATGAGCATTGAAGGTGGATAAGACTCATGCCACAATTTTAGTCACTGTAGCCTCTATCAAGCGCAGAGAAGGATCAAATCTCCTGAGGTGCAAACTTCCTTAAGTGTAATACCTAAAAAGAGGTTTGCACCTCGAGAGATTTGCTCTCTCGGCGCTTGATAGAGCCTAGGATTTGGATCTATGCTGGTCTACCTGCCTGCAATACAATAGATTAATATTTTTTTACAAAGAAGAGCTTTACAAACTAAAATGTGAAGGTAATTTGGAAGACTGCATATGGGTCTACCACCCTCCACCGAGGCACTTGGGTAACTGACTGTAGTGATCACTAGTTCTTTAGGATGCTAACCCTTGTTACATGTTGTGCCTTTAACTTCTCTTCATCTCCATATTCGGTTCTCTTCATTGGTGATCTATCATACCATTACCTTCCTCATTTGAATGCAAAATTCTACTAAACCCACATAGACAATTTTTCAACTTATAAGATTGCCATCATTCTCATGCATCCTTTTCTTCACAATAATGGTTAAGATTTTATATTATAATAGCTGTGGCCAATCGTACAGTGAGGGTCTACGAAATGGTAGGGTAAACCTTACCCAAAAGTCTCTCCTTGCATATAAATCCATCCAAAAAAGAACTAAAACTTTATATTAAGTACCACCTAGAAGCAACTCGACATGTGTATTGTCTCACATATTGAGCTAATAACAACACAAAATGACAAAGCATGCTCTAAAACTGAAAGAAAAAGCTTGAAATTGAAATGCCTAGAACGAGCTTTGGTATTCAAGTCTATCTGCATTGTTATTTTTTTAAGTTGCCAATGCCATAATGCTAGTTGTTGGCATTAATCCCAGATGGGTCTCCAACATAGGAGATAGAGTGGCCTAGAGAGGCTCCCACATGGTGTGTAGGACATATAGCAATGTTGAAAAAATTGGCAAGGGTCCCGAATACAACTTCTCGGCCACATCGGCGAAAAAATTGGGAAATATCGGCAAAAGTCGACAAACATTAAAAAATACAAAATACATTCATTTTTTTTCAGAATTTTAAACGTTTAAAGCAATAATAACTTCAGATAAACGCATTGGAACATAAATATGGAGAAAGCATTGATATACAGCATCATCATGTAGTCATGCCAAATGTAAAATGATACATCGAAGTCGATACTGTATCATGAAACATCATAGTTGTCCAATCAAGGACTCAAAAGTGGATAACCAATAAAACATGACATCACATATATAAATGTATTCAAGGAAAACTAGCATCTAGCTATCTAATATCATTGCTCTCTTCCCGAGTTTTCATACTTCATATTTTTCCCTAATCCAATGATATAAGGTTTTCATAAATGCTTTTTATTTGTCCCTCCATATTATGACTTAAACCTAATTTTTGAAAGGTATATTTTATTGATTTAGTTGTCGGCCATTAAATGTATTTCTTGTTTTGTATTGGTGATAAATCATAGATGTATTTTTCACTCCTCCCAAATTGAATTTCCGACATGAGCCTCACATTTAGCCCTAACTCATCTACCACTTGAAACATTGCTCTCTTTTTCCTACAATGTGCTATGATGATCACTCAAAATATGTTTGCTCAAAAAATTCCCTAATAGTGAAAAAAGTAATTCAATTACCATTGTGATCTTTGATAAACGGATACATATTTTGTATCGATTATCCTTGCATGGTTTGATCTTCAAATACAACAAAGTTTTGAAATATTTATGTGGTAGAGGAAAGGTGTTAGTATACAACAAAATGGCTAAAATGGCAAATTTTTGGAAAATTAACCTTTTTAGCAAAAAGAGATTTTTTGGAAAAAGTCGGGACTTTTTGGAAGCTCTTCCCTTCTAGGGCTAGAGCTTCTTCATCCACAATCTGTGGGGCACTGCTGGATGAACCTGAACCTTGATCCATGCGGGCCTCCTCCTGCACAAAATTATCCCACAATCTCTGCCAATTAGGGAGCTTCTCCCTAGTCACCACACCTTTTACAGAGGTGTCCCATGGCTTAGAAAAGCCATTGAGAGCTATCCGAACTAGCTCCTCATCTTTAGTCTTAGAGCCAACTGCTCCAAGGTCGTCTCTGATCTGTGTGAGCCTTGTGAGATGAGGCACCACTCCTTCACCCTTGGGGATCTTGGTACTACGTAACCTCTCTTGTAGCACCATCTTTCGATTTTCGTTCTTGCTCTGGTAAAGTCCTTCCAAAGCCTTCCACATTTCCAATGCGGTCTTCTTTCCGGAAAGGTGAGGGACTATGTGGCCCTTCACCCCATCCAAGATGATCAACATAGCTTTGGAATCTAACTTCTTACACCTTGCCCACTTTGCCGGATCTGTGGGCGCAACCTTCGTGAAGTTGATGTGCTCCTTTGCATCACTAACGCCCAGGATCCCCATGATCCTTTCTTTCCAAGTAGGAAAGTTCTGAGCCCCTTGGAGTCTATCCTCAACTCTCAATTGTACGACCGTAGTGAAGTGTACTTGTCAAACCCTAAATCTGAACTCTAGGTTTGTGTCTTCAATAGATCTGCCCTCGATCCATCAATACTGCTGTTGTTTCTCAGATAGAGCTTTGATACCATGTAAATTTACTTTAAACTTAATCTTGAGCTACACAATATTTTTTTAATTTTTACTGATAACCACACGAGTTTCTTTACTAGTAATGCAACGAAAAATAAATACTGAGAAACATATAACAATAATCACATCAATATAGACAGTATTTTACGATATGGAAACCCCCAGAAAAACCCAAGATGGGAAAACTGCTGCAGCAGTTAGATAAGAAATTTTATTATGAAGATATAGAACAATTACAATCCAACAAATCAATTCACCCAACCTGGCAAAATAGAACCTTTGTGAATCATCGAGCAAACCCAACAAATCATAATGACCCCCTTGCGCAGTTGTACGACCTCCTTTGTCAGCAATACAGTCCTCTGTGTCAGCAATACTGAATTTGTACGTCCTGCGTTAGTTGTACGGTATCCGTACGACTGCTGTACAACCTCTGCCTGATATGTACGACCTCCCTCTCGATGATCTTGAACGACTCTATGCTTTGCTTGATCAGTCGACGAATCCTTCGAGTGAATGCTGCTCTGTCTTCTCTGCAAACT
The DNA here is from genome assembly GCA_001517045.1 of Pseudotsuga menziesii. Lineage (NCBI taxonomy): Eukaryota > Viridiplantae > Streptophyta > Pinopsida > Pinales > Pinaceae > Pseudotsuga > Pseudotsuga menziesii. The sequence goes on from LPNX010080708.1 coordinate 265,110, forward strand.
TCTTCCTCCAACTTCTCTATCTATGTGTGTGTGTGTGTGTCCTCTCCACCAAATATTCTTTTAACTCAATGGCGAAGCGAAAAACCTAACCCTCACTATGGATCAATGGATGAGATCCTTCGGTGAGATCAATGGCTAAGATTAGATTAGCCATCACTTAAATTCTTTTCACTTTTCACTTTATAAAAGCGACTCCATTAAGTCAATTAATAATTAGATCACTTAATGTACTTTCCTAAGTCTAAACTTAGGAAAATCACATTAATACATTTGGCTTCTTGCTTTATCTTCTATCATGCAAGGACACATGCAATGATAGAATACCTTCCTTGTTGCCACTTTCTAACAGTTTAAAGATGCCCTAGGGAAGAATACCTTAGAGCTAGAGGGTAGGCAGGTTTTCGATGCGCTCATTTGACCATTGATCACATCTTTACCCTTTGGGCCATCAATCAGGAGGCATGGCATCATTCTTTGAATGTCTAGTGCTCCTGCTCTTTTTACAGTTTTTTGAAAAGCTTTTGATTCAGTCCTTACAAGGTCCTATTCTAAAGGCTCAGAGACTTTGGCATCTCTAAGACTCTACTAACTGCCATCATGCTTCTATATGAGTTGGTCCTTAGTTGTCTTTGCATGGCTCATGGGGTATCATATTGTTGATTTTTCCTAAGCAGCATCGAGAGCCATTTTCTTGGAGAATGGAGGCACCTGGTTAGTTACCAGGAACTTGAACCGGTCTAGTACTGGGGACTTAGCCTAGAGCTGAGTGGCCATTCTCTGAATGGAGGCACTTGGTCAGTTACCTGGAATTTGAACCAGTCTAGGACTGGGAGGCTTAGCCTAGGACGAAGGGGTCATTCCTTGAATGCAGGCACCTAGTCAGTTACCAGGAACTTGAACCAGTCTAGTACTGGGGGACTGAGCCTAGAGTTGAGTGGCCATTCTTTGAATGGAGGCACCTGTCAGTTACCAAGAATTTGAACCAATCTAGGATTGGGGGACTTAGCCTAGCGCTGAGAGCCATTCTTCGAGAGAATGGAGGCACTTGGTCAGTTACCAAGTATTTGACATTGAGTCAATTGATGTAGCCTAGGGCTAAGACACCTAGACAGTTGTTAGGTTATCACTATAAGCCCTAGACCAGGTTTGGGAATGTGATGCACTCCTATCCTTGATCAATGGGCTATGTGACCTTCTTTAGCGATTAGTTACCCTTGGTTAAGACACCTAGTACGCGATCTTGGTGGCACAAGGAGTTCAAGTTAAAAGCATTAGTAATTCTCCCTATTTATGATGATGTACTTTGAGTGGGCATGAAGGACCCTTATGATCACTAGCCTTGACCACAAAACACATGAAGGACCTACTTGCCTTAAGCCTTGGTCCATGTGGAAGACCAAGAGGCTAAACTCAAAAATACAAAAGACTTATTGTACCACAAGAAGTCAAAGTAAAAATACAAGAAGGTCTCTAGTACCACTAAAAGTCAAAGTAAAAAGGGTAAACATGAAAAGGAATAAAACCCTATTATTTGTTGAATTTTAGCATTAGCAGAGATACTTAAAAATTTGTAGATTAACTTAAACAGATAACAAGTGCAGTAAAATAACATTCATCACATCAGCGCAATGGACACAAGAATTTTTCACAGGGGAAACCTTTAAAGGACAAAACCCCCAAAAAACATTAGTAGCTCATCTCGTAAATGAGATGACTTAGGAAATTCTTCAAAAAGTTCCTCAAACCCCAATTTGGGTTTGACCACAATTTATAGTAAATTTTCTCAGTGAAAATCAGAACGAGGGTTTCAAACCTTAGTTAACCAAAAATTCCAGATCTGCCCAGAAAGATCAAAACTGCTCAAAAAATAGTCTGCCTGAATTTTTATCAGAACTGCCCAGAATAAATTAGGGCTGCCTGAAAATAAAAAAATGATTGCCTAGAATTTTATAACACCTACTCGAAAAATTAATTACAGGCTGCTTGAAATTTTCCAGACTGCCCGGAATCTCTGTCTGAGCCTACCCGACTGTTTTTTGCCTGCCCAATTTGCTGTACGGTGGTCTGCTCCACTGCCCTGTGGCAGCTTTGCTATTGCATGGTAGCCTATTCGAGACCTCACGGGTTGGCTCGTGGGCTTCCCTGAGGGACTGTGCAGCCTCGGGCTGCTACAGCACCCTCATGGGTATGCCTGTAGGCTGCCCGGAGGTACTGTAGGGCCATGACAGCCCGTGTGGGTCTGCCCTAGGGCTGGCCGTGAGCCAAAACCTCACGGGTATGCCTGTAGCAGGCTGCCCGTGGGTGCCAAGAGGGTAGTGCCCCTTCGTGGCCTCCCCAAAGAAGAAAAGAAAGGGCTTCCCGTAAAGGAAGGAGGCTGCCCGCGAAAACTCTAGCTGCCCAAGAGAAATAGTGAGGTTGCCCATAGATGGAAAACTGCCCGAAGATGACTGTAGCTGAAGATGAGGGTTTGGAAAACCCTAAGATAGAAAATTAATGAAACCCTAGCTGAGGGTTTAGCTGAGAAATCTTCAGTAGCAGCAATACCTGTGTGAGCAAGTGAATATGTAATAATGAACTGACTTGAGCTACTTTTATAATCTTCAGTTACTTGTAAATGGGCCAAAATTAGGAAAGATAAAATAATAATATTTTATTCTTTTCTAAATTTTACTTTACCTTTTTTTACCAAAAAAGGGTCCTTTTAGTAACTTTAACTTTTACCCAAAAAGACCTTACGCAATTTGACTTTCACTTGTGGTCTTTTTCCTGTGGTCCAAAAGTCCTTATGTATTTTTGACTTTTGACTTTAGCCTTTTTCCAAGTGCCCCTGTGGCCATTACCTGTGGTCTTTTATTTATTTATTCCAAAAGTACATCATCATTAACCAAGAGAGTTACTAATGCTTTTATCTCACACCCTGTGTGACACCTAGATCAAGCACTAGGGTAACTTAACCAAGGGTAGCTAATCCTTGGAGAAGTACACAAAGGCCATAGATCAAGGGTCAGAGTGTCACACATGCCTAGACCCAATCTAGGGCTTACAGTGCCTTCCTGATAACAGACCAGGTGCCACCATTCTCCAAGAGAATGGCAACTCAGAACTAAGCCAAGTCTACCAGTACTAGACTGGTCCACATCGTGGTCCCAGACCAGATGTCTACCATTCAACATAATGGTCACTCAACACTGGGTTGAGTCTACCCAAGGCAGAGTTGGGTCTATATCATGGTCCCAGACCAAATATATGCCATTCAACAGAATGGTCACTCAACACTGGGTTGAGTCTACCCAGGGCAAAGTTGGGTCTATATCATGGTCCCAGACCAGATATCTACCATTCAACAGAATGGTCACTCAACACTGGGTTGAGTCTTCATCATGGTCCCGGACCAGGTGGCCCCATTATCCTAAGAGAATGGCTCTCGATGCTGCTCAGAAAAATCAACATTATTATATTCCTAATTGTATGGGACCACTTTGATTATCACAATGGATGATCGTTGAGTCAAGCTTTCCCTCGAATAGATCAAATAACAATTTTCTGAGCCAAACTGCTTCCTTGTAGGCATCACTTGTAGCAATATACTCTGCCTCAGCTGTACTCTGAGCTATGGAACCCTGCTTCCTGCTGGACCAAGAGATCATTGTTGATCCCATACTGAAGCAATATCCAGATGTACTTTTTCGGTCAACTGCACTGCTAACCCAATCTGAATCTTAATATCCTGATAACAATACTCCACTGCTGGAAGTATACCTGAGCCCATAAGTGATAGTACCTCGCTCATATCCGAGTACCTGTTTGGCAGCTACCAAGTGTATGTGCTTCAAATCGAACATGAACTGACTCGATGCATTCACTGTGTAATAGATGTTTGGTCTTGTATGCACAAGATACATCAGGGAACCAATGAGCTGTCTGTAGAGAGTAGAGTCCACATTTTGTGAACTAAAGGTTGAATTCCGCAACTTTGTCAAGTTGGTAGTCATTGGTACGCTCATAGCCTTGCAGTCCTCCATCCCAAATCTCTGCAAGATATCCACTTCATACTTCCTTGTGTCAGGAAGATCTCACCTGGCTTTTGCCAGACTTCTAAACCAAGGAAGTAATGCATCAATCCGAGATCTTTCATCTCGAATTCAGAGGAGCTCCCTCTTACATTGGTCTATCAACTGTTCATCATCTACATATAGAACAAGTATCAAGACATCATTATGAACAACCTTAAAGTACAAGTTAGAATCAACTGTATTTTTGGAAAACCCCAAGCTATGGAGAAATCCATCCATCCTAGCATACTAGACTCTCGGAGCCTGTTTCAGTCCGTACAAGGTTTTCTTCAGTTTACATACATGGGTCTTCTTCCCATGAGTCACAAAGCCTTCAGGTTGTTTAATATAAACTTCTTCCTCAATATTACCATTGAGAAAAGCTGTCTTTACATCCATATGATGTAACTTCCATTCGAATACTGCAGCAAGTGAAATGATGGTTTTGATAGTAGTATACCTGGCAACAGGAGCAAATGTCTCGTCATAGTCAATGCCTTGTTTTTGAGTGAAACCATGAGCTACGAATCTGGCTTTATATTTCTCCACACTGCCATCAGCAGCATGCTTGATTTTATAAAGCCATGTGGAAGTCACAACTGACTTTCCTGTTGGTCTAAGAACAATTTCTCAAACATCATTCTTCATGATTGACTTGTACTCTTCAATCATGGCATCAACCCATATCTGTTTACTTGCTGCTTCTTCATATGATGAAGGTTCTAAATTGATAAGCTCATGCATAAGACTGGAGTACTTCTGTGATCTTATGCTTTCTCTAAAAGTCCTGGGAGGAGCTTTTTGCTTCTCACCATAGTTACATATATCAGCGATATATCGCCCATATCGCGAGTCATTCCCCTTGGCGATATATCGCCACTAAAAAATCACGACATTTTCGACATTTTGAATATATCGCGATATATTCAATGTGTCGCTATATATTGGGAATATATCGGGATATTTTGGAAAATATCGCCCCGTTAAAAAAATTTGCATGAAATTTGAGAAATAAATCCAAGGGTTAAGTTTTTGGCAGTGTTATTAAAACTAAATATATTAAATTCTTAAAGTAATAAATGGTAATACTGAATTCTTAAAGTAAAAGTGACATTCTCCTTAACTTTCATTTTCTATCATTTTACTTATTTTTTTAACATTACCATTAATTGTTTCAGGATGTTTGAGAGTGGTTCCAACCTTATCGGACTTCATATGCAAAAAGTAGAATTTTAGATCCCATTTAGAATTCATCAGACTTAATAGTTTTCAGGATTTCAAGATTTCAACAATTCCACTGAATTTTATAAGTATGAGGGTATGGAATTGGCATTTAATCAAGCACATCAACCCCTCTCTGTACCTTGATGTTGGTGGCATTGACTGTTGAAATCTTTTATCATGACCTTAATAAAAATGTACCTTTCACTCATTAAACATGGGAAGTTTAATCAAAATTCTAGAGTAGTTGGACCTTTCACCATAGCCTGAGTAGTTGGAGCTTCCAATTTGACGCCTAACTCATCCAAAGCACCTACAGGACCCCCTACTGATTCCAGAGGAAGAGTGGTGTCCCTTGCCTATAAAAGGGGTAGAGGGGATCGATGATTCCTACTATTTATCGTTGTATTATGTAGTATCTAGATGCCTCATGAGTCATGATGATTCATCTCTTGAGAGACATTTATTTTGATCATTTGATGTGATTTTCTATCATTCCATCAGGAACATATTTCAGTATTTTCAGTTTATAGTCGATATGTGATCATAATCCACCATTTGACATCTTATGCATCTTATACATTAGTTGTATTTTCATATTTATGTAGCAATGTGTTTATTTGATGTTGTTGTTGCTTTAGATGTTACAAACATTGAAAAAAATGGTTATTTTTGTATTTTTTTTATGCTTTACGACATTTGTCAATTTTTTTTGATATTTTCGCTGTTGCTGTCAATAAGTTACATTCTGGACCCTTGGCAATATATTCGTCTACACGATATATGTAACTATGCTTCTCACCTTCTTGTACCGTCTCTTTGTACCAAGTAGGTTTCCTTTTGGAAGTAGGAACTTCAAGTAGTTCTTCTAGTGGACGTTCAATGTTCTTAGGAACATCTGGAATTTGATCATCAAATTCCTCTTCCTCCCTTTGAATTTCTGAATCTGGAAACTCAAGTGGAGCAACTGCATCTTCCAGTGAAAGCTCTAGTGTTTTACGAAACACAACTTCCTCATGGAAGATCACATCTCTGCTGACCTCAATGTGCCTTTGTCCAGGTATATATACTCGATAAGCCTTCAAGCAATCACTGTACCCAACAAATATACCTTTCTTACCAGAGGGCTCTAGCTTGGCCCTTTTCTCTTTTGGCACATGGACATACACAGGATTACCAAATATCCTCATGTGATCAACCGCAGGTTTCTTCTTGGTGAAGACTTTTTCTGGAGTCTTCTCCCCCAATATAGCACGTGGGCTTCTGTTCTGAATGTACACAGCAGTTCCTGTAGCTTTAGCCCACAAAGACAAAGAAAGATGTAGATCAGTGATCATGGCTTTAGCAGCCTCACAGATGGTTCTATTCTTCCTTTTTGCAACCCCATTGTGCTGGGGGTTGTAAGGCACTGCTAGCTCTTTCTTGATTCTTGCTTCTCGACAAAAATCATCAAACTCATTAGATTCATACTCACCTCCGTTATCTGATCTCAAGTTACGGATGTGTCTGCTAGTCTGATTTTCAATCAGTGTCTTCAACTCTTTGAACCCGTCAAAGGTTTCACTCTTGGCCTTGAGGAAGTAAAGCCAAGACGTCCGAGAGTAGTCATCAATAAACAAGACATAATATAAACACCCACTTAAGGAGGGTGAAGACATAGGCCCACAAATGTCAGAATGAATCAAATCCAAAATGCCTTTTGATCTACTTTTGGTTCTGGAAAGGATTTCTTAGTGTTCTTACCTGGAGCACATCCTTTGCAGTTTCCTTCATGTTTTGGAGAAACTTCTGGCATACCTGTAACCATCTTCTGCAATCTTGGTAGAGCTGTGTAGTGAAGGTGTCCAAACCTTCTATGCCAAAGTTCACAAGGATCAACTGTGTGATGTACTAAGCCATGGGAGGAATTTTTGGAAGCGTTGTAGAGGCCTCCCTCTCCAACCTCAATCTGTACTACTGAGTTTAGATCTTTGTCTTTTGCCCATAAAAAGACCTTGTCCATGAAGAGGACTCTGTAGCCCTTGTCTTCTAGACCAACAACAAATAAAAGATTCTTCTTTAAACCGGGAACATAAAGAATATCATCAATATGAAGAACCGTACCTGAATCAAGTTGAAGTGAAGTTGAGCCAACTCCTTCATTCTTGTAAGTGGAGTCATCTCCAAGTTCTACTTGAGTGGTGAACTTCTTCTTTCTGTAACTGGTGAGGGTTCCACGGCTACTTGTCATGCGCCTGGAGGCACCACTGTCCACCAACCAAGAAGTGGAACAAGCTGAGAAGAACCAGTTAGAGCAGAAATCAAGTAGTACTCTCTTTTAGGTTCATCAGTTTTATTAGCCTTGGTTTTCTTCTTCTTCTTTGGTTCTTCGTCTTCTTCTTCCTCTGCTTCTATAGCAGATGCTTGAAACCTTCTCTTGGGTTTCTTCTTGTTTTGCCTGCAGTCTCTAGCGAAATGTCCAAACTTGTGGCAACTATAACATTCTACTTTTGACATGTCAGAAAACTTACCCTGAGGTTTCTTTCCCTTCTTTTGCTGAGGGAAAGGTCTCTTGAACTTCTTTGTCTTTGCTGCAAGTGCAAGATTGTCTTCCTTGACTACCTTGCTAGAGGTTCTTCCTTCTTCTTCTATGCAATCATGCCAAAGCCTTCAAAGGTTGGCTGATTGTCTCGTCCACAGACAGATGCCATGAAAGTTTCCCAAGAGCTTAGGAGACCATCAACCACTGTTTGCACAAGGTCATCACCATCAACAGTAATACCAATAGCAATGAGTCGATCTCTTACCTGTGTAATCTTCTTGAAGAAGGAACCAACGCTTTCATCTTTGTTCAACTTCAAAGTTCGTAGCCTCTTCTTCAAGACTCTCTTCTAACTGGGAGCCTTCTTTTCATATAGGTTAACCAAAGTATCAAAGCATTCTTTAGCAGTCTTCAAAGATGTGATGTTGGGCATCACCGACATCTCTGACAGAATCATAGATATCTTCTAGCCTTACCTTGCTTCCTCTTGTAAGCAAGCATACCAACAGTTGTTGTTGGCTCTTCTGTGACATTAAGAACAATGTCATCCAAGTCATTTTCATCTAGAATGGCTGTTAACTTGGCCTTCCAGGAGTTGAAGTTGGCTGAACCATAGAGCTTCTCTTCCGGTTTGAAACCATTGGTGGCCATCTCTGCCACTTAGTCAAATGTTAGATTTGCAAATCTTATTCCAAGATCTAGGAAAAACAACAACAGTGTCCCTTCATTGTGTTTTTCACATGCTAAGCTTTGATGCCATGTTGAATTGTAGCATTAGCAGAAATACTTAAAAATTTGCAGATTAACTTGAACAGATAATAAGTGCAGTAAAATAACATTCATCACATCAGCACAATGGACACAAGTTTTTCACTGGGGAAACCTTCAATGGAAAAAAACCCCAAAAAGCATTAGTAGCTCATCTCGTAAATAAGATGACTTAGGAAATTCTTCAAAAAGTTCCTCAAACCCCAATCTAGGTTTGACCACAATTTATAGTAAATTTTCTCAGTGAAAATCAGAACAAGGGTTTCAAACCCTAGTTAACCAAAAATTCCCAGATCTGCCCAGAAAGATCAAAATTGCTCAAAAACCAGTTTGCTCGGATTTTTATCAGAACTGCCCAGAATAAATTAGGGCTGCCTGGAAATCAAAAAATGACTGCCCAAAATTTTATGACAGTTGCCCGAAAAATTAATTACAGGCTGCTCGGAATTTTCCAGACTGCTCGGAATTTTTGTTTGAGCGTGCCCGACTGTTTTCTAGCCTCTCGAAGTTGTACGACTGCCCGATCTGCTGTACGGTGGTCTGCACGACTGCTCGACTGCCCTGTGGTTGCTTTGCTGCTGCTTGGCAGCCTCTCCGAGACCTCACGGGTTGGCCCGTGGGTTGCTCTGAGGGACTGTGCAGCCTCGGGCTGCTACAGCACCCTCACAGGTATGCCTGTAGGCTGCCCGAAGGTACTGTAGGGCCACAACAGCCCTTGTGGGTCTGCCCTAGGGTTTCCCAAGGGTTGGCTGTGAGCCAAACCGTCACGGGTATGCCTGTAGTAGGCTGCCCGTAGGTGCCAAGAGGGCAGTGCCCCTCTGTGGCCTGCCCAAAGAAGAAAAGAAAGGGCTTCCCGTAAAGGAAGGAGGCTGCCCGAGAAAACTCTAGCTGCCCAAGAGAAAGAGTGAGGCTGCATGTAGATGGAAAACTGCCTGAAGATGAGGGTTTGGCAAACCCTAAGACAGAAAAATAATGAAATCCTAGCTGAGGGTTTTGTTGAGAAATCTTCAGTAGAAATAGTACTTGTGTGAGCAAGTGAATATGTAATAACGAAATGACTTGAGCTTCTTTTATAATCTTCAGTTACCTGTAAGTGGGCCAAAATTGGGCCAAAATTAAGAAAGGTAAAATAATAATATTTTATTCTTTTCCTAATTTCACTTTACCTTTTTCACCAAAAAAGGGTCGTTTTAGTAACTTTGACTTTTACCCAAAAAGTCCTTATGTAATTTGACTTTCACTTGTGATCTTTTTCCTGTGGTCCAAAAGTCCTTATGTATTTTTGACTTTTGACTTTAGCCTTTTTCCAAGTGCCCCTGTGGTCATTACCTGTAGTCTTTTTTATTCCAAAAGTACATCATCATAAACCAAGAGAGTTACTAATGCTTTTATCTCACACTCTATGTGACACCTAGATCAGGCACTAGGGTAACTTAACCAAGGGTAGCTAATCCTTGGAGAAGTACACAAAGCCCATAGATCAAGGGTCAAAGTGTCACACATGCCTAGACCCAGTCTAGGGCTTACAGTGCCTTCCTAGTAACAGACCAGGTGCCTCCATTCTCCAAGAGAATGGCACCTCAAAACTAAGCTGAGTCTACCAGTACTAGACTGGTCCACATCATGGTCCTGGACCAGATGTCTACCATTCAACAGAATGGTCACTCAACACTAGGTTGAGTCTGCCCAGGGCAGAGCCAGGTCTATATCATGGTCCCAGACCAGATATCTACCATTCAACATAATGGTCACTCAACACTGGGTTGAGTCTTCACCGTGGTCCTGGACTAGGTGGCCCCATTCTCCTAAGAGAATGGCTCTCGATGCTGCTCAAAAAAATCAACATTATTATATTCCTAATTGTAAGGGACCACATCAAATGATTGAAAGACTATAATGAAAGTCATTTACAAAACATTTTATATATACTACAACTGCAGCACAACATTTCTTTATGTGACTGCTCCAACTTGGTTGAGGAAAATTTGTTGAAGGTAACTGAAGGATTCGTGGCTGAGTTCTTGTTTCTTGTCTTGTTCTTCTCCTAGCATGGCGGCCTAGCCAGCTAGGATCCCTACTCGGATTGTAGACAACCTTGTAGCAGCTGGCTACTACCCTCCCTGGTGGCTTAAAGCTGTCACAACAAGCTCACAAAGGGCAACAACAAACCCTAGGCCTGCTACAAGCCTACAACAGCTCACGAAGGGCAGCAACAAACCCTAGGGCTGCTACAATAGCACACAGAGGGCAGGTACAAACCCTTGGTCAGCCTTCACAACCCTCGGTTAGCCTCTGCTAGTCACGGGACAACCATCAGGCATCTCAGGTAGCCCTAAACACTTCACATGAAACCCCAAATTGGTCCGGGCAATACACAGAAGGATCCAGGGAGCACTAGAACAGATTCGAGCAACAGAAGGTAATCTCAGGCAGCAGGCAAGAAGTTTCAGGCAGCCTCAGGAAGATTCAAGCATCCCTATTTTGATCCGGGCAGCTCAATTTTGGTCCGGGCAGTAGCAGGCAAGTTTTGGACAGTCTCGAGCAGCTGAGAGGAAATCCGGGCAACAGACAAGGTGTGCATTTTTTCGGGCAACAAAAGAAGTGTTATGAGCAGTTGGTCTTCTTCCGCACCTGGCAGGTTTCGGTCAATATCTACTAGGGCTTGAAATTGTTGTTCAAGCCTATTGTTGTTCAAGCCTACTAGGTTTTGACATTTTTTTTGTGAAAAACATTCATTTCAGAATTATGAGATTTTTCTTGTTGATGCTACAAACTCAGTCATCTCATTTAAGGGATGGATTACTAATGCTTTTGGGGTTTTTGTCCTTTAAAGGTTTCCTTGTGAAACATCTGGTGTTCATTTGTGTTGATGCTTGATTATCTACTGCACTTGTCTTATTGTTATCTATCTTACAGTCTGCAAAATTAAAGAATATATGCACATGCTAAAATTCAACACACATTTCATCAGTAGTATCATTGGGGTTAAACAAGGATGCCCCTTTACCCCTACCTTGTTTGGGATCTATATTGGTGAGTTGGAGGCCTTCCTTCATGAGCATATCCAAGACAGTGATGGGTGCCTCCACCAAGTTTTGATATATATCTTATTTTTTGTTGATGACATGGTCCTCCTGGTTTCTCTCCGAAGGGGCTGCAGGGACAGTTGGATGCCATAGCTCTTTTCTATGATCTTCGATAGTTGATAGTCAACCTGGGTAAAACCAAGATTATGATCTTCAACAGGACAAAGAAAACTTTATTGGATCTTCATTTGTTCTTTAGAAAGGGAGAAGATTAAGATCACCAACACCTACACATGCTTGGGGGTGCAATTTTCAGGCCCTTGCTTCAATGTGCGGCATGCCCTTTAGCCTTGGGTCAACAAGAGACAGTGCTTTCGACACCACTTCCAGCACATCTCATCCAAGATGTCCCTCATGGACTTCTTTATCCAATTCCAACCTATTATTTTGTTGCTCAAAGATTTGGTGGCCTTGTTTGCTTGAGTCTGATTGGGCCTCACCCAAGAGAGTCTAGACCCTTCTCCTCCAACTCATCATTAGATGCAAGAAGACGGTCCCTCAGCACATCATCCTAGCAGAGTTAAGAGACAGATCGATATCAGCACAACCTCAGACTTCAAATCAATGCGGACCCGTGGGACCTTCCCCCATTCCCCAGGATCTCAGCAGCATGTCTTTACCAGATCTCTCCTAGGAGGCAGACAAGACCCCTCAAGCCTCAGTGATGGGCTACCTCCTCCAGACAACAACATAGTGGACAGTTTAGACCATCCACCAGTTCTTCATCTGGACATGATACTATTTTGTGTTTCCTTCATTCGGCCTTGGATGATAGGAGAGATGGGTCTATTCCATGACAGACCTCCTTCAACGCTTTTTGATTTTCTTGCTCCTGGATCTTTTTCCTTGTACATCTCCACCCCAATCTGGTTTCCCATGCCTAGGGTCGAGGATTTTTCATGCTTCAGGATAGACTTCATGCTTCAGGAGATCTTTTGGTACTCCTGCTTTGTAATGACATCATTGTATTCGGCGGTCCCATTGACCTATTTGTGTGGTCATTAGTTGGACATTAATATTATCTTATCTTATTGTGCTAAGAATGCTTTGGATTATTCTGAGCTCAACTATAAACTGTGGTTATTCATGTTACCTACCTTACCTGTTTGTTTATTGTGCTTTTTTCTCGATATTGTTTCTTGAGTATATGTATGCTTATGTAAATTTGTAATTGTTCTGATTGAACACATAAATCAAGTTTTAACCTTGCTGTCCTTAGATATTTTGAATATTTATGGGAAATGGTATTTGATACTCAAACAAGGAAAGAATAAATGCGATTTCTTTAGTCAAGGTAGAATATGCAGAGGAGCATTTCATTATGTCATTCTGAATAGAATTGCAGGTCTTTCTGTTTGCAGATGATATTGGAAGTGTATATTAACCCTTCATGGATGAAAAATTCTTTTGACTTGTGGAAGCAACAATGTGAAAATGCACAAAATGCAGAGGCTACTGACACACTTATGAAGGTATTTATGAAGGCATCCAGTTATTTTGTTTTTCCTGTGTATCTTTGTTCATTTTGCATATTTTGTACATTCAGGTTTTCTCGCACACTCGATATTATGATTGTAATGATAGACATATGCCAATGGAAGTAACATACAGAGGTTCTTAGATATAGTATTTATAGGAGATGCTAGTTTATGTAAGAAAGCATTCCATCATTGCTTCAGTCACTCTTGAAAGCTATTGCTTTTGTAGGCCAACAGCCTAAAGTTCTTTCTGTTTAGGGCAATGCCTCTGAAACAGAAAGAACTTTAGGTTGCAAGCCAAATAAATACAGATTTGAGATTATACCAAAAATGCATCTGTATCAAAACAGGCCCCAGATGATCCATAGCTGCAAAAATTAGCATGTAGATACATCCATCCAGTCAAGCTATGGTCTATACAACAGGGAGATAGATCAAGATAAACTCAACTAGATGTAAGAATGTGGTGAGGCTGGTCCTGAGTGGGAATAAAACAAAGGCTGGTTGCTTGTTTGTCTACGTAGCAGTTGGGTGAGTGTCTTAGGGTGCATATCTTTGAAAGAGATCTTAATTCTCTATTTCCCTTGGAAAGGTAAAGTGGTATATGAGTGAGGATGAGAATGAACATAGTTTTTAACATGACTCTTTGCAGGAAAAGCAATCGGAATCTCAATTCACGTAGCAGTTGGGTGAGTGTCTTAGGGTGCATATCTTTGAAAGAGATCTTGATTCTCATTTTCCCTTGGAAAGGTAAGGTGGTATATGAGCGAGGGTGAAAATGAACATAGTTTTTAACATGACTTTTTGCAAGAAAAGCAATGGGAGTCTCAACAACGATAGCAGATTTTACAACAAGGTCTTCTTATGATCCTTAACCTTTAAAATCGAATCACAAGCAAATTAGCAATAGATCATCTTACGGAAGAATCAACTCCTATTCACTTGCCCCTTTGAGGAGGCGGCCTCTTAGTGAATTAAGCTCCGATATGATATACTGCAGTACATGTTTCATACGGAGGACTGCATCCTTATTTTTAGCTAGCTAGAAAACTCAAATCATAACAAAATACTAACTATTTAATGGGCCTTCTTTAATGAGGCCCAATAGATCATCTTACGTTAGAATCAACTCCTATTCACTTGCCCCTTTGAGGAGGCAGCCTCTTAGTGAATTAAGCTCCGATATGATATACTGCAGTACATGTTTCATACGGAGGACTGCATCCTTATTTTTAGCTAGCTAGAAAACTCAAATCATAACCAAATACTAACTATTTAATGGGCCTTCTTTAATGAGGTCATGTTACATTTATTCCAAGTAGACTACGTAGGGGGTATTATATAATAATAACATAGTGGACATAGTCCACTTCACATTTATGGGTAGTGAATAATAATGCTGGAGTAGTCCGAAGAACCAGGGTCTCATTTATGGGTGCTGAATTCAATGTTGAAGTAGTTTGGAGAACCAGGGTCCCATGTACAAGTGCTAGCCTCATTATTGAAGTAGCCCAAGGAGCTCCAGCAAAAACCTTGGTCCCATGTCTTATGGCTCATGTGAACTCCCAGCTGATGATTCCTAAGTGTGATGAATTAAGCTCCAATACATTTTTAATAAGGAGGTCTCCATCCTTATTTTTAGCTAGCTAGAAAACTCTAATCATAACCAAATACTAACTATTTAATGGGCCTTCTTTAATGAGGTCATGTTACATTTATTCCAAGTTGACTACGTAGTGGGTGTTAAACTTGAGCTTGGTTTATTTCAGATCTGAATTTAGCTTCTTATCAACACAAATACACTTAGATTTACAAAGTATTAAACATATAGCGGCAGCAGAAAATAGATTACATTCACATAGAACACAAATTTACCCTTGGGAAACCCTCAAAAGGGAGAAAAACACTAGCAAAAGATCTTTCTTTTATGAACTAATAAGCTTGCAGGAAATACAATCAAACCTCAAGAGGTGCTACAGTACATTAAAGACAGAGAGGATGACAAGAGTGTTAGTTTTTCTAATCAAGCACAACAATACATCAAAGATACACAAGAGACACAAGACAGAGATTTTCATCGGGGAAACCATAAAGGAGAAAACCCCGCAAACTTCCTCAGAATAGTTCCATCACAAAGATAAGATGACAACTAAGTTGCACGAAACGGGGACGTGTTGGAAATGTGACCTCCCAAAATTTAGGAAACGGGGAAATGCGATATATATATATATATATATATTATAATTATTTATAGATTAAATTCATAATCACATTTAACAATTTTACTCATAATTTCATAAGTTATTCCATAATGCAAGTACTAATTAGTAATATCCAAAAACAACACATTGATTTTACCCATAAACGATTCCATAATGCAAGTGGAAATAGCCAAAAAACAACCTTCAAAATGAGGCTAAGCCGCTAATACATATATATCTAGATTCCAAAATTAGCCTTTATATACGAGGCTACAAGTACAATACTACATCAACATGAACAATGAAAATATAAAGAAAACATGAGCTGAAGCCCAAAGACTAATAGTCATCATGCTCGGGCTCATCTTCATACTCCTCAAAAATAGAACAAGAAGCCACCATGAGACAATGAAGAAATCCGTGAGCCAATGAAGAAATCCATGAGAAATGTTGAGTCGTGTGGGAAAAATGGGCATTGGGTGTTATTTTATAACAAACCCAAGCCTTGAAGAACTTTCCAGAAGCCTTTAAACCCCTAGTCGGTGAAGGAAACCCCACCCCCCCCCAAAAAAAAAATTAAAAAAGATGTGTTTTAGCAAACTGATAGAGGAAACGCCACTTTTTGTGCAAATAAATTTGGAAACGGATTTCCTTAACGAGAAACGTGCCCTCACTCTCGGAAACGGGTTTCCTTGTTGTACGATACGGGTTTCCACGTTTCAGCACGGAAACGGGCTGGGGACGTGGGGGGGGGGGGCACGTTTCCTGCAACATAAGATGACAAGATAATAACCTAAGAACAATATATCTACATCAACTCTCTGTCCCTCCTCTTCCTCTCTCTCCTAAAGTGCATAGGAGAGAGCAAGTGAAGTGTGTGACAAATGGGGTGGGCGCCTCTCTATTTATATTCTTTCATTGAGTTTGTTAACTCAACCACTAGGTCGACCAGGTTACTTGTGGGGTCGACCTGCATAAGAATACACATAAATGCATTTTACTTTATTTAACCTGGGGACTATTGCCCCGACTTATAACGGAGGGTTTACCTCAGTGACCATACACAATGATGACGTCCCCAAAGGAGGAACACACATCCTCGATGGGGGTATAACAATATACAATAGTAATATACATCAAAATATCTTCCAAAGTTACAATTACAACAACACTCCCTCTTAACTAGGAAGGTGTTATCTCGCCACAGTCATCAACACATCTGGTCATCATCATTGAGTCATCATCGTCCCTGTTGCCATTGTCCTCATCTTGTCCAATCTATCACATCTATTCGTCATAGGAATTTCCTACAGAACCAACCCTTTTTTATGCTGGATGTATGCCTAGACCTCGTCTAGGTCTTCATCATATCCACGAGCAAGCCATCGCATAGGTATAGACCAGGACCATTCTTTACATTGCCACTGCAATAACTTGTGTCTCCTATCGTCTTCTCGTCGTATCATATCATCGTGTAGGTACAATACAAGACCTTCTTTACATTGCCATTGCAATAACACTTGTTTCCTACCATCATCTCATCGTCATCGTGTAGGTATAGTCCAGGACCTTTTTTACATTGCCACGACAATAACCTGCGTTTCCTACCTTTATCTTTTCGTATCCAAATCATCTCTTTTGTTCTGCACAAAGCAAAAACAAAGCACACAGATCACAACCCAGATGTAGACCACCTTCGTTCTATCAACATAGGAACATGTTAGGATGTCACCAAGACAATCATGCATCTACCACTATGTGAGAACCTTCAAGGAGCACACTTAGTGCATACATCTCTTCACAGTCAACCTGCGTTCTACCAGGAAAGAAGAACCGCCTAGGTGCACCTGCTCGTGCTTCAAGACCTTATCATCTCAACATGGGAACACATATATCTCATATATATGTAAGGACGAATTACGACCTAACAACCTGCTACACCAGGACCTTTTACGTTCTTCTGGTCAACCTCAAGGGATTACATCTAAACAACCTGCGTCCAAGATCTTTTCCGTTCAGATAACCTTTGGGGCGTATTACGTCCGAGTGACCTGCGTACCACTCCAGGGCTCATTCTTTACACTTCGACAACCCACGGGGCGTATTACATCTGAATAACCTGCGTACCACGCCAAGACTCATTCTTTACATTCGGATAACCTGTCATAGGACTGATTACATCCGAGCAACTTGCTACATTAGGATTTTTCCCGCTCAAACACCTTGTCTCATTTCCCATGTGAGATATCAAGCATTAGCTATTTCTAGCATAGAACACATCAGGACTGATTACATCCAAGGATAACTTACGAGCTTCATTAGAACTTTTCCAAGGATAACCTATAGGACTGATTACGTCTGAGCAACCTACGAGCTTCACTAGGATGTTACGCTCAGATAACCTGTCTTCTCTAGCTATGCTAGAAGTCTCATTCTGGATCACACCATGTATTTCTTCGAAGTACTCAAGCTTCACTTTGGATATTTCTAGCATAGAATCACATTAGGACTGATTACGTCCAAGGATAACCTGCGAGCTTCGCCAGGACTGATTACATTCGAGGACAACCTATAGGATTGATTACATTCAAGTAACTTACGAACTTCGCCAGGACTTTTACACTCGGATAACTTGTATCTCCAGCTATGCTAGAATTCATCACTCCCTCTTTCGAGGGGCCTCAATTTGGATCACATAATGGAGCTTCACTGCTCCTCTCTACATCATACAAAAATGCAAGTCCCATCAATCAAATCAGATAGTAGCTTTCAAGAAACATACTACCTCACAACTAGTCGAGCAAGTGAACACATTCTGCCTCGGCTGTACTTAGCGCCATGCAGGACCGAATCCTGCTAAACCAGTAGATCATACTGGATCCCAAACTGAAGCAGCAACTTGAGGTGCTCTTCTTGTCAGTGGCGCTATCTGCCCAGTCCAAATCAACATAACCGTGTAGGTTAATCTTCTAATACGCATCATATTTGAGCCCATAATCCATTGTACCTTTTAGGTACCTCAAAACATGCTTTACCGCTATCAGGTGAACCTGTCTTGGATCAGTCAGGAACTGGCTCAGGGTGTTCACCACAAAGCATATGTCTGGTCTCATATTCGTCAGATACATCAATGAGCCAATCATCTGACAATGCATTGTGGCATCGACCTTTTCGGATGAAGCATCACTCAGAAGCTTCAAGTTAGATGCCATAGGTGTGGCCATAGCCTTGCAGTCCAACATTCCAAATCTCTTCAAAATCTCCATTGCATACTTCCCTTGCCCAAGGAAGATTCCATCTGCACTCTGCCACACCTCCATGCCTAAGAAGTAGTTCATCATACCTGGGTCTTTCATCTCGAACTATGTAGCAAGTCTCCTCCTTGCATTTGTAATGAGTTCCTCATTGCCTGTTAGAAACAAGTCATTGACATATAGCAGGAGCATCACTGGTCTTCTACCTTCAACCTTGAAGCAAAGGTTGGGATCCGCTTTACTATCAGTAAAGCCTAGGGCCATCAATAAGTTGTCCATCCTGCCGTACCATGTCAAACTTGAGGATCTTCTGTAGTCACTCCCTTTGATGCAGAGCATCATTCTCCCTCTTCCTTTCGTACTCTATGTATTGAAACATTTTGTACTGGAGTGGCAAGTAGCTTCCTCTGCTACTAATCTTTTATGTATCCATCTAGGGTCATTGGATACCAAGATCCTCTATCTTGAACTTTGTTGAAAAATTCCTCTTGCACCCATCTGCGAGCTTGTCATCCTCTATAGGATTCATCTTCAACCTTGTAGCAAAGCTTAAGATCTTCATCACTCTAGGTGATCTTCAAGCTCCTCATGTAATTGTATGTGCTATCCCATGTGTACCTTCTGAGCTCGTACAAGGCCTTCTTTAATTTGCACACATGAGTTTGCCTGTCATGTGTCTCGACTCCCAATGACTGCTCTACATACACTTCCTCCTTGACTACACCATTCAAGAATGTTGTCTTGATATCCAATTGGTGTATCTCCCATCTCATACCTATACGTGTGGATCTAATGGAAGTGTACCTCGCAATTGGTGCAAATGTCTCCTCGTAGTCTATGCCTTCTTTCTGTGAGAATCCTTGTGCTACGAATCTTGCCATGTATCCCTCGATGCTGCCATCTACTGCATCCTAGATCTTGTAGATCCATATGGAAGACACTATAGACTTCCCTTCAGGTCTCAGAACCGCATCCTAGACATCATTCCTCTTGATCAATAGGTACTCTTTGATCATAGTCTCCTTCCCTTTCTTCTTGGCTACTTCTTCATAACTGGAAGGATCTGCATCAATGTTGTCGCTCAACAGTGTCACATAACTGGAGTGTGTCCGAGGCCTCTTACTTTCTTTGGAAGTCTCGTCATACTATTCTTCATCTTGGATGATTTCTCGTGCCCAAGATGGTCTTCATCTTTTGAGGTGGATCTACCGTTCTCTTTATATTCTTCTGAAGCTCTTTCTTTCACCACGGTGTCATTTAATAAAGTAGTGCACCTCATGTCATTTAATAAAGTAGAGCAACCCCTTTCTATTTAATCACTCACTTAACTTTATGTAACTGTGAACTTAGGAAAAAATCATTACTTAGCCTTTTTAATAAAGTCACTTTAAAATTATAAAGTGCTTCTCACTTTATTAAATGCACAAGACTTGGAGTCACAACATTTAAGTGTCCTTGTCCACCCTAAGGTAAGTCTAGGTGGACAAACACTTCCTAGGTAACTTTTCGACAACATATGGTCCCATCTTGCTTACATAACATTATTACATTTATAAAAGAAGATCTTTTCATACCATGTGGTCATTTGATCCTTTATCATGGTCACATGATAAAGTGACTCTTTAGAGTGGCCAACTCCAAGAAGATAACAACAAGGACAAAAAAGGGTCATCCCACATATCAGTCTAGCTCACAAAACGTTTATGTTCATTTTGACTTTTGCTTAGACTGTACTTTGACTTTTGCACATGGCTCACAAAGCTTGCACCTTGACTTTTGTACTAGGCTCACAAGACTTTTACTTTCACCTCGACTTTTACTCTAGGCTGACAAGGTTTACATCTTGACTTTTGTACTAGGTTCACAAGGCTTGTTACTTTCGCCATGACTTTTGCACTAGACTCACAAGATTAAGTTTCAGCATCACCTTTGTCCTGGCTATTGTTTGGCTCACCTTTGATTAATGCAATCACTAATATTAGACTAGATGTGATATGAATGACAAAAGATTGAAGCACATTCATAGACACTGAAGGTAAAATAGATGAACCAAGATAAGCCTCTACCTCCTCGGCAACGACGCCAAAATGTTGGTAAAGAGAACGGGAGTACAGCTTAAGGATAAATGTCGAACCAGTGTAGGCCTCTACCCTCCCCGGCAACGATGCCAAAATGTTGGCAAAGAGAATGGGAGTAAAGCTTAAGAATAAATGTTGAACCAGGGTAGGTCTCTACCTTCCCCGGCAATGACGCCAAAATGTTATCACCAACCTTGTAGTTGCCTATGTGAGATGGATCCAGAATGGACGGTAAAGGGACAAGCAACTAAGGAGGTGGAACGAAGATTACCTCGACTCCCAAATGGATGGTTGTCACGCCAATCAAGGTAGTCTTCACTTTATGTTGTCTTAGCCCAAGACAATCAATGGGGGAGACCCAGATCTACTCTCGACAAAAGAGATCAGACCTAGACACCAGATCAGATCAAATGGACTTGAGGTACGTAAGGTGTAAGGTGATGGAAACCCTAGATGTATGGATGACGTCAGTAGATGAACCAAGTCTTTGGATCGGGGTTTAGGAGATATGTGATTTGATCCAAGTTAGGACACAAGTGACCTATGAGGCAAATACTAGATCTTGGCTTAAGGTACTAGCAAAATGTGAAGATATCCACTGCCTTGGGAAACATAACCAATGCAGAGAAGGTAAGAACAGGTTTGGGGCTATCTAGTAACGAGGGATAGACTCGAAAGAAGGTATGACAGTGTCAAAGCACTCGTGCCACAAGGAAAGAGTCAAAACGCAAGAGGAAAAGGCAACAGGATGGGTAGCACTAGGGTTTGAAGATCAGTGCCTTGGGATCTAGGCCAATGGAGTCACTTTTAGCCCAACGCTGAAGAAGACGAACCTCGGGTTGGACCCGATTGACAAACCCAAAAGTAGTTTTGCCAGAAAGGATCAGATCATGAGAAAAGGAGGCAACATGGAAGGTAGCGCTAGGGTTTGAAGACTAGTGTTTTTTTTCAGATCTAGGGCAATGGAGTCACTTTTAGCTCAGCGTTGGGGAAGACCCACTTAGGGTTGGACCTGATCTACAAAACCCAGAAATGGTTTGGCCCGAGATCAATCGGTTTGATCTATAATATTTTTTGGTTTTTTATATTTATGGCTTTAAGATAAAAATGGAGATGCAGATGCTAATGGATTGAGATCTGGAAGAGAAGCACTAACCTATAGATCTTACCTGGAAAACCTTGTAGATGCCTTGATAATGATGATCCCTACTATCTCGATCAATTTTAGAAGATTTGAGTGAGTTCTATGCCCAACGTTTTGCCCCAAGAAGCCACTGTGCCCTCTCCTGCACAACAAACGTCAACCATATCAGATTTGCTGCATCATGAGAAAAAAGCAAATGCTACAAAAAAATAGCAAGATGAAATCATAGATCGCATTGATGCTAATGAAAACCCCCTGTTACAAAACCCATCCAAGCCAGGGAGTTGAGGAAACCCTGCAAAAACGCCCAAGTTGAAGTTGCCCTGCTGTAGACAAGACAATGTTTCCCGAAAAAAATATATAGATCTCACATCAAATACCCAAATGCTAGGAAACAAAAAAATTTCCAATCACCATCTAAGAACACCAGATGCAAAGGAGATCCAAAAAATTTCCACAAGAAAAGTTTTTCTATTATCTAGATCCAATAGCCAAAGACCCCTTACAAATGAGATGTTCTCTCCTTTAAATAGGAATGAGAGAACCAAAATCCTAACCACTTTTCAAATGGGTGGCTAAGATTATAAGATGCAAAAGTTATAATCAACGGTTGAGATGAGCTCAACACAAAGTACATGGATCAATACAATAATATAATATAAAAATGGACTAAATCACCCTAGGAGAGGGGATCCCACTAAATAAAAATAAATGAAGCACATGGTGGGTCCAAGGAGTGTTAACTAACTCCTCTAGGGTGTCCCCATGGCACAATAAAAATAATATAATTTTTAATTTGCAATATAGTGCCTCTCTAAGGAAATCGTGAGCCTCCAAAAGCTCCTAAAAATAATATAATATGCCCGAAAAATAGATGTGGGCCCATCCAAGTGCTGCAATTGCTGGAGAAGAAGTGGAAGGCATCACCCTCATCATCAGAACTCATCCCATGCCATTTTCTTGCCTCAGTAGCCCAAATTGAATTCTTCAGTAGCCATTTTAATTTTTTTATCTACCTCAGGAAACGTGACATGCCAAAAACTGCCTCTTAGGGTGCCTGCATTATCCAACTGAGCCCACCAGGCTCTCTGGGAGGGGGGTAATATGGTAGAAACAAGTGGCTGGACCCCCCGAGCCTCATACAACACCCTAGGAGATCCAAGAAAAATATCTCCCTTCTCAGACAGGCCATCCAGTATGGTAAAACTGTACCAGAAGGGTAAACTGAGCCAAATCATATCTGCAAGTGCCCAAAACTGAAAACAAGCTGTCTCACTAGACTCAGAGAGTCCAAATCCATCTAAGGTGTATACTCATACACTCTATATGTATCTGCATGATCATCTACAATATCCAATATACCCAGATAGACAAAATAATAATTTGTAAATGACCATATAATACAACCCAGGTTGACATCCATCCCCTGCAAGTGTTCAAAGATCAAGACATGCTCTACGAATCATTCAAGTAATAATCATAACAAGTAGCAATCAATTCACTGGCGATCTATCAACCAAATATATAAGGTTTACATTTATTAACTATAACTCAGTCCAAACTTTCAAGATCATACTCACTTCATAGTTGTAATCAATTTGCTAGTGAAGGGTGAAGGCTAAAAATTCAGAAGGCTAGGGCAAATGATGACCACCAACTCGACATTGTGACACTTCAGATATGGAAAGGGAATACTCACTCTAGCATATGACGGACAAGCAACAACACAAGGGATGGCAGTGTCTCACAAATGGGTGAGTTGCTTCAGAGTTATTCACCTTAACAAATGCTCACAATCCAAACCAATACAAGAGAGGCCAACAATGCTTAGATATAACTTTAGGAACCATTGCTTTTTGGGCCTTTGATTTTTCATAGCCTTGGTCTGTGTATTTATTTCATGGATTTTTTATTATTTTAGGCTTTATGCATTCATGTATGTTGAAAAGCACTACTTTTCATGAATGTTCCAAGATATTCATTTCATTGTACTTCAAAGCCAATTTCATTAGGCTTGCCTTACATTCATGTATGTTGAAAAGCACTACTTTTCATGAATGGACTTTTTTCATAAGATATTCATTTCCAAATACATTGTATTGATAGCAACGCTACTTGTTTCAGGTTTAGCCAACACAACCTAGGTAACTCAGAGCCAAAACACAAATAAACAGGGAAACTTATCCAATCATAGAGGCTCTAGTGGGGAAAGGTCCTCCATGCCACAAGTCAAAATAATAGGTTGGGTAAGAAACATAACTAGAAGGTAATGGATGGGTGGAGACAATGAATAATGAAACCAACACTAGCAAGCCAAAGTATGGTGAGAATGACAACCTCTATTCTCCCTAAGGAGGGTAAAACCAATTAGTATAGATCAAGAACTTCCAGGTCTGAGTAGGGACATCAATACATAATATCAATACATCCAAGTCCACATATTTATATGACCACCAGATCATGACACTAATGCTAATACATGTCACAAGAATGAGTATAAGAGCAATGATAACCATAACACAAGATAATACAAGCCGAGTCATAAACATGTAAATAATCCACTGAACCAACATCTGTCCAATGATAAAGCACTGATACAATTATGGGCACTAATAACTGCTCTGCAAATGGCTAAAATGACTACATCAGTCCTGAAATTTGAGAGTCCTGAGACTCAGTCATGGCATGGGATAGTACTAGCATGGGATAGTACTATAGTCCATCAATCAAATCATGATCCATCATAGTTGCTCATCTCAACATCTCATATGTAGGGGAACTAGCTGAACAGTGTACTGAAATCTGAAAAATAGAATATGGTAGCCTGGGTACTATATATGTGATAACAAGTACCATATTTAAGATGGATCTATGCTCGTATAATAATAACATAGTGGACCTAGTCCACTTCACATTCTATGGCCACCATATCTACATATTATTACTCTATTGGGCCCTTTGATCGCCTTATTACACTAGGGAGGATCCCACCATTCCATCCTCCTTTGAAAGTCATTGCCCACAATGCTTGTAGTGAGGATGTACAACCATAACCAGGGTCCCATGTACGGGTGTTGACCACAATGCTCAAGTAATTCGAAGAACCTGGGTCCCATTTATGGGTGTTCATTGCAATGTTGAACTACTTTAGAGAACCAGGGTCCCAGTACAAGGGTTGTTTGCAATGCTGAAATATAGTGCAAGAAGCTCGTCCATAAACCTGGGCCCATGTCTTGTGGCTCATGCTAACTCCCAACTGATGACTACTAATTTCTGAAGACCAGATCTGACTTTCGTTCTCAATAATTTTTATGCCAAAGAAAAACTTCTGAAAATTATAAATGAAAATACACTAATGTCCTAACTAACAATGCAACAAAATAAAAGAAGTTATTCACACATTTGACACACTTGCTTACCTTGGAAAACCCTTATGGGAAAAACCAACAAACAATGATTTTGTTAATGATAAAATCTCGGGTTCTCATCCTTGGATAATGGCCCACTGAAGAATAATACAATGACAGAAATATAGCCTATCACACCTCAAGATCTGTCCTTCGATCTTGCTGGCTGCTAATCCCTTTGTTGCCCTGTGCTCCATTCCTCCTACCTTGCCTCTGTACACTTGGTTGAAAGTCCTCCACCCAATCAATGAGATCTCAATAACTCTGTGTGATTATTATGTCTTCTCCTTTTCTTAGGCTTCCTTTTATAACATCTCAATGACCAAAACCCTAACCCTCAATCTCTAAAGTGATCGATGGTTGAGATTAGATCTCAAGCCTCACTTAAGATCGACGAATGTGACTTAATTTAAGTTCACTTTTTAGTCATTAGCCAACATTAAGTTAATTAATGTGCTTTTCCTAATTTAGACTTAGGAAAGAGATACAAAACTCACTTGCTCTCTCAAGTAAGTACTTAGAGAAGTAATCTAGATGAGTCTTGCATGCTAAACACTTAGCCTCAGTGGAAGTATCTGTTCAAGCTACAATCATCAACAATGACTCCCAAGTGTGATGAATGGTTGATTATGGAGCTCCAATTGCCCACCATGGTCATGTAGACCCTAATAAATAGAGCCACAAAACTGCAAAAGGTCAATTGTGGATCTAGAAGGAACACTACCACTCGATAAAATAATTTTATTAATACAAACAAATGACCACAAAAGTAGGTCAATGGGATCATGCAGTACCATGATATCGATACAAAGCGAGAGTGTAAAAGTAGCTCCTATAAAAAGATAAAATCCAAAACTCAAAACAAACCTTAGATCTATAAATGGAGAGTTGATCTTGGAGAAATATATATACAAGTAGAGATATGAAGAGAGTTTATCCAAGGAAGGAGAGTGGATCCAAGAACTGTGATGTAAAAATGGTGATGGTGAAACTATCATGGGTCACTAAAAGCACTAGAAACCCTAGAAGTATTAGGAGTATCTCGCCTACCATTAGAGGCTGACTGAAGGAAGCTCAAATGAGTGTTTTGTTTGGAGGAAGAGCTATAAGAGGAATTGCAATGAGTAGTGCGTCGCTGCCTAGAGGAGGGTACTTCATGCTGCAACTTGGAAGAAGTCATCTATCTGCTACGATGGGGTCGAGACCAGGGTTGCCGAAGCGTCCCCCCCCCCCCCCCCCCCCCCCCCCCCCCCCCCCCCCCCCCCCC